>CAUYUJ010000542.1:30000-72500 GCA_963575745.1 Prorocentrum cordatum
TGCTCGTCTCCGTCGTCTCCATCGTCGTCGTCGTAGTTGTTGTTTTCGTCGTCGTCATCGTCACCGCCGTCGTCGTCGTCGTCGTCGTCGTCGTCGTCGCCGTCAACGTCGTCGTCGCCGTCGTCGTCGTCGCCGCTATGGGGGGCCCGTGGGGAGCACCCCCGTCGAGGGGGAGCGGGCTGTAGGACACAGCGGCAGCGCACCGTTTCCCCCCCACATCTCCTCCCTCTCCTCCTCCTCCTCCTCCTCCTCCTCCTCCTCCTCCTCCTCCTCCTCCTCCTCCTCCTCCTCCTTGTCCTCCTCCCCATCCCCGGTGGTTTGGGAGGGTGATCCCGACAACGTTTCCACGGATATATCGAAGGCCACGTCTTCTTCGACGGCTCCGGGCTGAAAAGCCCGATTGTGGAGATGTCTCGAGCTGGCTGGGGGGCTTCTGTATATGACGAGGCCGGAGAGCTCACGTGCACCCTCTGTGGGCCCGTTCCTCGCTTCCTCCCGCAGACTTCCCAGGCCGGTGAATTCTGCGGCCTCGGCGCCACCAATGAGCTCCTGAGCGGGCCCTCGACGGGATACTCGGACTGCGCCAATGTGGTCAAGGCTTTTAAGGCTCCTGTACCCCATCAGGTTTCATATAATAGGCTTTATGCCGGTGCGCTTTTAAATATGTCTCAGACGAGGTATCCAGATGTAATTAAAGTGAAAGCGCACGTGTCTGACACGGGCGACCTCTCGCCAGAGCAACTGTTGTATAAGACTGGGAACGACGCTGCCGATGCCGCGGCAAAGCGCGGTGCCTGGTCCCACCCGATGGCCTCTGCAGCTGAACTGGTCGAGATTGACCGCCGTGCGCTCATCGCTCGCAAGGTGTGCGCCATGGCGGCTCAACTTCTTCCTCTTTGGCCCCGCCTGAGCCTCGACGGGGTGCCGAGAGCCACAGGCGAGAGCCGCCAGCCAGCAGATGTGCCTGTGCAGTTGCATGAATGGTCATGGTGCCGCTCCTTTTGGAGATGCCAGCGTTGTCTGAAATTCCGCCGCTCGGATCATAAGCCTCAGAGTACCCGATGTTCTGGTGTCCTGCCCGAGACCGCCCGCGAGATCGGGCAAATGCAGCACCAATTGAAAGTTTTTGATTGCAGCGACGGCACTCTGTTATATGCCTGTGAGAAGTGCAAGGCATATTCCACTGGCGGTCAGTTCAGAAACCTTCGTAAGAAGTGTTTGGACAGGCCTGCCAGCAATTTCGCGATCTCGACCTGGTCCGGCCTCCTCAAGGGAAGGCACCCCAAGTTTCCCCAGGTCCAGGTCGAGCCTTTTTCTCTGTCGGCGTGAGTTGGCAGGAGCATCGCTGATGAAACAACTCCTCCCCATCCCCCTTCCCATCCCCTCCCCCCCCTCCCCCCTCCCCCTCCCCCTCCCCTCCTCCCCTCATCCCCTCCCATCTCTCCCCCCTCCCTCCCCCTCCTCCTCTCCTCCTCCTCCTCCTCCTCCTCCTCCTCCTCCTCCTACCTCCTCCCTCCTCCTCCTCCTCCGCCTCCTCCTCCTCCTCCTCCTCCTCCTCCTCCTCCCTCCTCCTCCTCCTCCTCCACTCCTCCTCACACCGCATGTGGATGGCAGGCAACTCCGAGGCTCCTCCTCCTCCTCCTTCCTCCTCCTCCTCCTCCTCCTTGTCCTCCTCCGCCTCCTCCCCTCCCCTCCTCCTCCTGGCCCTCCTCATCCCCCTCCCCCTCCTCCTCCGCCTCCTCCTCCTCCTCCTGCTCATCTTCCTCATGATGCAGATTCCGAAGGCAGGAGCGTCAACAGACTGATGGCACATTCCCTCCCTCCCTCCCCAACCTTCGCTTTTGCCGGGAGCAGAATACAACTTCCGCCTAGGCAACTATCACGCTGGTCGCCTGGCCAACTTAGGCCGCGAACCGCATCCCAGACCGTCGGAGGAGGAAGTGCTCGTTCTGGCGAGGAAGATCGCCACTGCGCGGCCGCTGTGGCCCAGATTCAACCTCCAAGACGTGCCCTGGGTGAAGCCTGCTGGTGGAGCCAGCCGCCTGGCTAAGACCACGCACGCGAGGGCCAAGATTGGAAGACCTCGGCGATGCAGTCTCTGTCGAAGGGGCTCGCGCCTTGAGCGACCCCCTGCTGGGCCATGTGCTGGCCCCGACGGCCTGCGTAGTCAGCAGTCCCCAGGCGATTAAGGAGCTGGGGCACGAGATGGCTGCCTTCGATTGCTCGGGCGGCTCGGTTATAGCGGTGTGCACGCGGTGCAAGCTCTACAGGCACTGGAGGCAGGGTGACGGAGCTGGGCAAACGCTGCCCGCCTGTTTAACGTGCCGCTGTCTGATCACAGGATGCGAGGACGTCGGTACAGTTGGAATCGCATCCTGCAGGGCAAAGCATCCCAATAAGTCGGTGGCTGTACAGTTCGTCGATGTCCTGCAAGAAAACTACAAGAGCCCCCCGCGTAGCGCGGCTGTCTTCTCGTGTGCCGTCCGTGTCGCCCCAGGCTGTTTGCCTGTGGTGGGCACGTCGGCCTCGCTGCTCGGTTGCACCCTGGGGACGTGAGTCTCCAGCGTTGCCCGACCTCACTGCAGCCTGCCCGAGCATGCACAGTCGCTCGTGCAGTCATCCTCTGCGTTGATGTTGCAAACATCCTCCTCCTCCTCCTCCTCCTCCTCCTCCTCCGCCTCCTCCTCCTCCTGGTACAGATGCTGAAGGCAGGAGCGTCAACAGACTGCTGGCACATTCCCTCCCTCCCTCCCTTCCCAGCATTCGCTGGGGAATGGACAGTGGCAGATAGAGACCAGCTGTGTAGAAGCAACCTGGGAAGGGAGCGAGGAGAGTGACGACACCACGGCGATTCTCCTGCCCCTTTTCCCAGTCCTCCTCCAACTCCTCATCCTCCAACTCGTCCCCCAACTCTCTCCTCCTCCGCCTCCTCCTCCTCGCTCCTCCTCCTCCTCCTCCTCCGCCTCCTCCTCCTCCTCGTTCCTGACCTCCTCCTCCTCCTCCTCCTCCTCCTCCTCCTCCTCCTCCTACTCGTATCCCACACTTACACACTATGAATGCGAATCTCCTCTATCCCCTGACAGTGTGCCAGTTTGCGTTCGCATCTCCCGCGCACTCTTTTTTTCACGCATGCACGGAGGGGTTCAGCACATGATGTTTCGGACACGTTTTTGTCCGATGGGGCCGTTCTCAGCCCTTCAAACATTGTGCTGCAAAGTTGACCACGTTTCAGGACACGTGGTTTGCTTCTCTCGTTCAGAATGCCGTTCTCGCCCCACGCGTCCACATTTCTGGGTCCGCTCCCTTCCCTGTCGTTACCGCCCGCCTTCTTTCCCCTTCCTCCGCTTTCTTCTTCTTCTTCTTCTTTTTCTTCTTCTTCTTATTCTTCTTCTTCTTCCTTCCTTCGTCATCCTCGTCATCTTCCTCCTGCTCATCCCCTTGAATGTACGAAGCCCCCCATTTCTGGCTGCGCGTCATCCGATGGGGTCATTCCTCCGCCATCCCCCTTGCCTTCCCCTAGCCTCCTCCCCCCATCCCTTGCCAGTGCTGGCTCAACTCTGCCCAAAGGTGTGGGCCCCCCCCCCCCGTCTGCAGCCTGATGATCGTTCTGCACGCCCCTGGCAATGATAGACCCCTGCCTGGGATCTCCTCGCGGACTCGCCGCATCCCGTCTCCTGCGTCCCATCCCCCTCCTCCTGCTCCCCCGCACCCCCAGAGGAACAGACCACTGCGCAAAAACATCAACCGTCGGAGCTCCGCGCGCGGATTCTCGGGACCTTTCGCTGGGCCCCCTCCCCGGCGCGCGGAGCGCGCCAGGCGCCACTGCGGAGGCGCCGCCAGGGGGGAGACCTCCTCCTCCCCCTCCCCCTCCTCCTCCTCCTCCCCCTCCCCCTCCTCCTCCCCCTCCTCCTCCTCCTCCCCCTCCTCCTCCTCCTCCTCGCGCGGGCCGTCCGCGCTTTGCGTCGCTGCCGTGCCTCTTCCTTCTCGACCCCTTCGCGGGCTCGCTGCACAAACTGCATCCCGCAGCGCGCTCCTCCTGCGCTGCATCCCCGCCCCCCCCTGCCCCTCGCCGCGCGAGGCAGGCAGAGCGCCAGGCCCAGGACCTGGCCCGCGAGGCGCCTCCTCGCCGTGGCCGCGCGCCGCGGCGCGCCGCTCGCGGCGCCCGCCGCCGCGAGCGGCCCCGCCGCTGGCGGCCCCCGCCTCCCCGCCCCTCGCCGCACGAGGCAGGCAGCACGCCACGCCCAGGCCGCCCAGGACCCGGTGGTCCCCACGGCGCCTCTCCCCGCCGCGGACGCGCGCTGCTGCGCCCGCCCGCCGTGCGCCCGCGCCCCCCCCCCCCGCCAGAGGATGCGGGCAAGACCTGGCGGTCTCCACGGCGAGCACCGATCGGAACGGGGCCCCACGCGAGACGTCGTATCGACCTTGCGCGGTGGCTTGCGCGGGCCGCCAGCGCGGCACGCCACGTGAGGGGCGGGGGCGCATGCGCGCGACCTCACGCGGGCAGCTTACGCGCCAGTGTCGGTGAAGGCGAGCCCATTCTCCTTCGGCGCTCATGCGAGCATCGCTGAACCGACCCCTATCCCCATGGGCGTGGCCTGGGCCCCACTGGCCTAGTCACGCCCCCGTAGATGAGGAGATGAGCTGGTTCCTGCGGGCAAGATGTGGCGGTTTCAAAGATGAGCATCGCTTGACCGACCCCCATCCCCATGGGCGTGGCATGGGCCCCACTGACCGAGTTACCCCCCGTAGATGGGGAAATGAGCTGTTTCTTGCGGGTATGGACGGTGTATGTCCCCAGCTGGGGTGCTGAGATGGTGGTGGTCTGGATAGGGATGGGGAGAAGGAATCGGTTAAACGGTACTGGAAAAAACTGATCAAAAAACCGTGTCATCTCCTGTGGAGAAGATTTGTACCTCCGCCGCTTTCCGCCGAGCTTCCGCTGCTTGCGCTGGCGGAGGGGGCCTCGTTCTGCTTCCGCTAAACCTTCCGCTGGCATTCCGCCGAGGAGATCTCAACTACTTCGATCCTCGAAGGCGAAGCCCTTCTTGAATGCATCATTTGTATGTATGAATGTATGTATGAATGTATGTATGTATGTATGTATGTATGTATGCATGCATGCATGTATGTATGCATGCATGCATATGCATGCATGCATGTGTGTATGTATGTATGTATGTATGTATGTATGTATGTATGTATGTATGTATGTATGTATGTATGTATGTATGTGTATGTATGTATGTATGTATGTATGTATGTATGTATGTATGTATGTATGTATGTATGTGTATGTGTATGTGTATGTGTGTGTATTGTAGGGTAGGTAGGTAGGTAGGTAGGTAGGTAGGTAGGTAGGTAGGTAGGTAGGTAGGTAGGTAGGTAGGTATGTATACATATGTATATATATATATACACGTATACTGCGCCTTGGAGGTTCGGGCTCCCTTCCCGAGAAGCCAGAGGCACAGCGGATATCGATAAACATCTGGCCCCTAGATGATAATAGTTGTTTGCCCATACACATCCAGTGCGCCTCGGCCTCTTGGCGCCCCTTCCAAGAAAGCCCACGACGTGTGGATCGAAATCTCGCCCGCAGACGCCATGCTCTTTCAGATCGCCCCCCCCTGGAGGTCTCGACTCGTCCCCCGGACTGGCTCCTCGTCCCGAGCCGCTGTGTTGTCGGCCCCAGGGCCGCGGCGAGCGCCCCCCGAGGCCCGCGACAGAGACAAGCCCCCCGCCGTGAACTTGCTCGCGCCGCCTGGGTGCGCCCCCGCGGACTTCGCCCGTGGCGGGGGTGCTCGCTGCCATTGCCGCGGGCCCTCCCCCGACCTCCTCGCGACGCGAGCGGGATAGAGCGCGAGAGACGCGCTCGGCTCCTGCCTCGAGGCCCTCGCGGGGCCGCCGGGGCCCGCTCGCGTCGTCGGGGCGGCTCTCGGCGGCTGCGCCTGGCCGAGTGCGTGCTGGGCGGCTGCCCCTGGCCTCGCGCGCAGGTGCCGAGAGCTCGAGCGCGCACCCGGCGGCGGCGCGGCGTGGCCCCGGCAGCGGCGGAGCCGCGGGGGCCCCTGCCTGCCGCGCGCTCCGCAGCTCCCGAGGCTCGGATCTGGCAGCCGCCGGGCACGCGCCGGGCCTCCTCCGCCCGGCACCCCCCGCGCCCGCCGCGCGGCGGGTGCCGCGCCGCCGCGGCGCAAGCAGCGGCAGGCGCCGCGGCCGCCGCAGCGGCCGCGGCGGCACCCTCCGCTCGAGGAGGGCGCGGATGGTGCAGGCCGAGGGGGGCTTCTCCCATGGGGGGTGCCCTGCGAGGCGGGGAAGAAAAGTGCCTGCACTCCACGCAGAGGCCTCCCACGCAGCAGCACTCAGATTTGGGAGACCAGGAGGTGCCGATATACCGCTGCTTCCCGGACCTCTCCCGGGGTGCGCTCTGACCAGACTCTCGAGGCGAATCCCGCGGTGGCGACGAGGGCCTCTGAGGAGACCCAAAAGGCGAAAACGAGGGAAGGGTAGCGGTACGAGTACCATTTCCTCCTCCGACGTATGCTTACTCACAAGTCGGGCGTGTCCACCTACAAAAAGAATTTTGGACGAAAAATCAGACATTCCCAAAACATATTCAAACATACTCAGAAAATGCTGAACATAACGTCCCCGGACCGTTCTTTGGGGGCCATGTTTGAAGACTCCTCCTGCAGGAGGGACAAGCCCGACCTGAGCTTGCTCCTCTCCGTCCTCGCCACCTGTTCCTCCGCCCGCCTCTCCTTCGAGACCCCGTGGCTCGAGGAGGGCCGCTGCAGGAGCGCGCCCCCCGAGCGGGCGCCGCTCGTGGGCCACGGGCGCCCCCGCGCAGCCGCGCGGCGCGCGCGGGGCCCCTCGGAGACCGCGGCCCCCGCGACGTCGGGCGGGCCTCGGCCCCGCGCGGAGGGCGCGCGGCTCTCGGGGGTGGGCGCAGGCCCTGCGCGGCACGTGCTCCGCGCGGGCGGATGCAAGCCTCGGTGGGTGCAAGCCTCGCGCGGGGGGCGCAGCCCTCGGGGGCGGAGGCACGCCCTGCGCGGCACCTGCGCGGGACTCTCTCTCGAGCGCGGCGCCCGGGGCTCGCAGGCCCCCCGCGGCGCGGCGGCAGCCCTCGTCGCAAATACCCCACGGCGCCCTTGGCTCTGCAGCCGCTCGTGCTCCTCCCGCGGGCGCTGTGCGCTGCTGGCCCCTCCCTGGTCGGCGGAGCGCCCGCCGACCGCGGGAGAGGAGGCGGGGACATTGCAACCGGGGGGTCCCTCTCTGGACCAGCGCCTGCCGTCGAGCTGGACACGCGCGCGCTGATGGCGAAGGGTGGCGCGAGGTCATCTGCACGACCCGGGCTCTTCCCCCCGTCAGGGGCCCCACGGGGCCGGGGGAGAGGGCCCACTGCCCCCCCGCGGGGGCCCCGGGCGCTCTGGCGCCATGCACCGCCGCCCCACGGGCCAACTCCGCACGGAGCCTACGGAAGCTGGGCTGGTCGCCCGCTGGATGTTGTTTAGTCTTCGTGGTGCGTGGTTTCCCTGCGCTTCAGCACCTGCGTCCTGCTGCCAGTCTTCCTCTGGCCCTTGCTTCTGGTTCTTGGCGTGGACGCGCTCATCACGTCTAGTCTTTTTTTTTGTGTGCGGGACCCTGCCAGCACGGCCGTGTTGGGTCGCAGCACGTTCTGGAGCCAGGCAGGGCAAGCAAAAAACGCGCAGTCACAGGTCGAGAGCTCCTTGGTCTGACCGAGACGTGCCGCAGGCGACCAGCTGGGCATCGCTCGGACGTCCACTCCCTGTGTTTTTTGGGGTTTCGTACGTGGTTTTCTCGCCTGATGATCAAGGATGCTCCTCGATGGCCCTCGCCGAGAAAAAAGCACACGTCCGAGCCATGCCAGGCCAGGGGGGCCACGCGCGCGCGTCGATGGCAGGGCCGTCGACGTCCGCCGCGTGTGCGTTCTGCAGCCCACGGCCCTCGGAGCTGCCCACCGCTTCCCCAGGGCGTGATGATCTTCGCCCCCGGTCCGCTCTTGTCGAGTGGGGACCTGCCGTCCCGGCATTCCTATGGTCCTGCCACGACATGTTCTCAGAACCCAGACATGTTCTAAGAACATAAACAGTGTTCTTAGAACATAAACCCGCTGTGATAAAACAAGACAGACTCCGCCAGAAATGTTCTGAGAAAATTTCGTGGGAGCCACAAAAAGCTCTTAGAACATTGTTTGGTAGGATGATAGGTGCTTGATCTTGCTGCCCCCGCGGGGCCCCCCGGGGGCCCAAAGCGGGAAGGACCGCCGGCTGAAAAAAAGCTCCCTTCGCCGGGTCGACCTGGGCGTCCGGCCCCCCCCGCGCCCCCCCCACTCGCCGTGAGCGGGCGCTTCTTCCTGTCTTTTTTTTCTGCTGCTCGCCACCGCGTCGTGGGCGGACGCGGCGGGGCGCGGGCGCGGGGGGGGGGGAAGCGGGAGGCGGGAGTGAGGGGAAGGCGCGGGGCAAAGGGGGGGGGAGAAGGGGAGCAGGGAGGGCCAGGGGAGAGGCGGGGGGGAGGGGAGATGAGAGGGGAGGATGCCTCTGAGGATGGGGGGACGAACTCCGGAGTCGCACGCGTGCCCCGCTGGGGAGCCCATCCATGCCCACCACTCCATCGCTAAAGGTCGGGGATTGCTGAAGGTGCCCCTGGCCCAAGGTGCCCCCAGTTTTTCGCCCAATGTTGGAGACCCCTTGGGGCCCCCCTGGGCCTCGTAAGGTGTGCTCTGGAGACTGGTTGCGGGCGTCCTTGGAAATCCTGGGGGCGCACCTTGGGCCAGGGGCACTTCCAGCAACATTCGAACAAAGGGGCAGCACTGGAGGGGCACAGCGTCCGAGCCTGCCTCGCACAGCTACCACGAAGCTCCTCTCTCGCTCCCCGAGGGAGAGGGCCTGCGGGGCCCCCTGCACCGCTCTTGGGGTTCCCTGGCGGCTGGGGAGGAGCCACCCCCCCTTCAAGGTACGGCGGAGGAGGCGTGGACCCAGACCCCCTCGCGTTGCGGAAAAATGAGGACGGGATTTTGTTTCGCTGCTTTTGGCCTCCGGGGGCCCATACCGGGCCTCTGGACCGTCAAAAAACGACTCTGGATGAAAACCGGTCCTGGGGAAAGGGGTCCACACCTCAGGGGATCGGCGTTCAGGAGGAGGAGGAGGAGGAGGAGGAGGAGGAGGAGGAGGAGGAAGAGGAGGAGGAGGAGGAGGGGGAGGGGGAGGGCGAGGAGGAGGAGGAGGAGGAGGAGGTGGAGTGAGGAGGGGAGGAGGAGGAGGAGGAGGAGGTGAGGAGGAGGGAGGAGGAGGAGGAGGAGGAGGAGGAGGGGAGGAGGAGGAGGAGGAGGAGGAGGAGGACGTCGGGGGGCCGGGGAGGGGGAGGGAAGAACGGATGGACGGGTGGGGGGGAGGAGGAGGCGGCTGGGCAGCACCTCGCCGCTGAGGTAGCGCACAGTCACGCAGCCGTCCTCCTGTCGCTGCCGGCGGGGCCGCAGGAGAGGCAGGCACGGCTGCGAGGGGGAAGTGGCAGCGCGGCCAGGAGGCTGGCCGTAGAGGGCAGGAGAGAGGGCCCGACGTCGCGCGGCGCCTCGCACACGGGGGTGGGCGTGATGTGGGAGCGGCCTTACGAGAAGGCGAGGGCCTTCTCTCAGCAGGCGGGGTGCTTCCTGGGAGCGCCTGGGGGCTTTCGGGGAGCCTTCTGGCAAGAAGCCGGTGGGACTTCGACGAAGCCGTCTGCCCTCGAAGCAGTGCTCGAGCTTCTTGCGAGGCGGCCACTCTCGCGGCGCCCCCTTGTGCGCGCCGCCAAGTCTCTTCGTGGGCCCAGACGGACGCGATAGACAAGACGCAACATTCTCCTTGCTTGCGCACGATTGACCGGCCAATCAGACCCGACTGTGCAGGGCTTGCGGGGTCCAGACTTGCGCAAGGAGCGCTCCGACTGTTGGACGACAAGGCGTCCGCAGAGCCATCGTCATCTTCATCGTCATCGTCGTCGCAACCCCAATCACAATCACCGCCACCATGACCATCACCATCGTCACCATCGTCATCATCACCATCACCATCACCACTCTCACCCGCACCCTCCTCCTCATCACCATCACCACCAACATCGTCGTGATCGCCGTCCGCGGCTTCGAGTGCAGCGCCGCTCTGGAGGCGGCCGGGGGGGGTCCGCTCTGGACGTGCACCAGCAGAACACAGCGAAGCCGAGCAGGAGGGGACACGGGGGGCAACCTCGGCGCTCAGTGCCCACCTGGAGAAGGCCGCCCGCGGGGAGGCCGGGCAGCGGGGCTGCCGCTCCAGCGCCGAACGCGTGCCGCAGAGCACCGAGGGCAGGACACGGGACGCCGGGCCTCCACGGGGGACGGCCGCCCCCACGGCCCACCTGCGGCCGAGCCCGGGCGCCGCAGCTCCGCGGGCCCACGCGAGGCCTCGCGGGGCCCTGCTCGCAGGGAAGGGGGGGGGGGGATGCGCAGGCAAGGCCTCGAGCGTCGCTCCTCCCCAGACCCCCGACGTCGTGCTTTTTTTCCTGCCAGCAGTCCGGACCCATTCCCGGGGACCGGTTCTTCGTTCTGGGTCGTTGTTGACGGTCCCGAGGCGGTAAGAAGGGAGGGGGGGGGGGGGCAGAAAGCAAAAAAGCAGGAGGGAGGAGGAGGAGGAGGAGGAGGAGGAGGAGGAGGAGGAGGAGGAGGAGGGAGCAGGAGGAGGAGGAGGAGGAGCAGGAGGAGGAGGAGGAGGAGGAGGAGGAGGAGGGAGGAGGAGGAGGAGGAGGAGGAGGAGGAGGGAGGAGGGGGTTAGGGGAGAGAGGAGGGGGAGGAGGAGAGGAGGAGGAGGAGGAGGAGGAGGAGGAGGAGGAGGAGGTGGAGGAGGAGGAGGAGGAGGAGGGAGGAGTGAGGAGGAGGGGAGGAGGTGGAGGAGGAGGAGGGGGAGGAGGAGGAGGAGGAGAGGTAGGAGGAGGAGGAGGAGGAGGAGGAGGAGGAGGAGGAGGAGGAGGAGGAGGAGGAGGAAGGGCCCCCAGAGGCCGAAAACAGCGACAAACCTCCCGCCGCGACGTTTGCACACAGCGCGAGGGGGCATCTGGGCCTGCGGCCCACTGCGGCGCACGCCGGGGGCCTTCGAATTCGAGGAGCTCGCAGTTCGCAGGGCACTGCTGCAGTTGAGTCGGGCCTGTCCCCCGTGCAGGGGGAGCGTCCAGAAATAGTCCCCCAAAAAATCGTCCGGGGACGCTTTTTGGACCCCTCTTGAGCATTCTGGGGGCATGTTTGGAGCATGTTTGCGATCTGTCGCCCAGAATCCCCCGGGAGGGGGGGACGATTCCCGGACCATTCTTGAAGATTTGGGGGGCACTTTTTGGGGTATTCTGTTGATGCTTCGCCCCAAATCCCCCTGGACCCAGACCCCCGACGTCATGAAATTTTCATGACGCGACCCCCAGAGATCTCGACCCATTCCCCGGGACCGGTTTTTCATCCTGAGTCGTTTTTTGACGCTCCCGAGGGCCGGTAAGGGCCTCCAGAGGCCGAAAATTAGGAAAAACCTCCCGTCGTGATTTTTTCATTACTCGAGGGGGTCTGGGGATGGGGACAGGCCCGACCCGGTGCGGGAGCTCGGCGCGGCCCGTGCTGGTCGGCCCGGGGCCAGAGCTGCGGGGCGGCCCCGGCGGCCCGGCGGCGCCGCGAGCAGCTCCAAGGCCCAGGTCGGAAAAAAACATTGCATTTTTTGACATGCTCAAAACCCAGACCCCCTCGAGTAATGACAAAATCATGACGGCGGGAGGTTTTTCGCCATTTTCGGCCTCTGGGGGCCCTCACCGGGCCTCGGGAGCGTCAAAAAACGACTCGGGATGAAAAACCGGTCCCAGGGAAGGGGTCTGGACCTCTGGGGGTCGACGTAATGAAAAAAATCATTACGTCGGGGGTCTGGGAATATGCCCAACAAATACCCCCAACAAAAAGTCCCCAGACTAATTTGTTCGACCACGTTTGAACATTCCCCCTGTAGGGGGACAGGCCCGACTCAGTCCAAGGGCCGAGGAGGGGCGCGGGAGGGATGTCGGGATGGCCCGGGGCGGTGCGCTGAGCAGAGGGCTGCGCGCGGGTCTCGGGCCGAAGAGGCACCTGCCATGTGGTGGCCATGCGGAGGTTCGAGAGCACTCGCTCGCCACTCGCTGGCAGCAGCCATCTGGCCAGAGGCTGGTGGTGTCTTCGCCTGAGAGCACGCCCTGGTCCGCAGCCGAAGCGTCGATGCCTGCTCACCTTCCATGGCCATGGGAATCGTCGCCGTTGTTGTGCCCGTCACCGTCGTCTGCTGGCATCGTCGTCATCGTCTTTGTCGTCGCCGTCGTGGTTGTCGCAGTCGCCGCCGTTGTCACGTCGTCGTCGCGGCCGAAGGCCACGGCCGATGGTAACTGCGAACCCCAGACCCCCGACGTAAGGATTATTCATAACGTCGACCCCCAATGTTGGTCTCGACCCATTCCCTGGGACCGGCTTTTCATCCTGAGTCGTTTTTCGATTGGGGTCCCAAGACCGCGTGGTCACAGATCGCGCGGTGACCTCGTCATCGCAAGAGGCCTCACCGCACGGTCCGTCACCGCACGGTCCTGGGAGCCTAAAGGCCCCGGTCGCCCGAGACGTCGTCGGGGGACGACGTGAGTGCCAACATCGCGCGGTCACCCCGAATCCCTCCTGACTCACCACGCGGTGTGGTCACCACACCGTGTGGGGCACTTCGGTTTGACGGTCCCCGGGGCCTGGCGAGGGCCCCCGTCGAACGGACATGATGAAAAAGCTCCTGTCCCAGGGTCATCTTCTGGGTCTTGGGGAGGAGGAGGAGAAGGAGGAGGAGGAGGAGGATGAGGGAGGAGGAGGAGGGGTTCAGGCGCTGAGGAGGTGGAGGAGGAGGAGGTAGGAGGACTGGGAAAGAGGGGGAGGAAGGGAGGAGGCGGAGGAGGGGGAAGAGGCGAAGGGGGTCTGGTATGGCGGCTGGCCGCCGACGGCCGCCGCCGAAACGGGCCGCGCCCCTCCTGCTGCAGCGCGGCAGCTGGCGGGTCGCCGGTGCCGCTCGCGCTGCCCTGCCGGGGAGGGTAGGAAGGAGGAGGAGAAAGATGATGATGATGATGATGATGATGATGATGATGATGATGATGATGATGATGATGATGATGATGATGATGATGATGATGATGATGATGATGATGCTGATGATGGTGATGGTGATGGTGATGGTGATGGTGATGGTGATGGTGATGGTGATGGTGATGATGCTGATGCTGATGATGATGATGCTGATGCTGATGCTGATGATGATGATGATGATGATGATGATGATGATGATGATGATGATGATGATGGTGCTGATGCTTATGATTATGCTGATGATGATGATGATGATGATGATGATGATGATGATGATGATGATGATGATGATGATGATGGTGGTGATGGTGATGGTGATGGTGATGAGGAGGAGGAGGTAAATCCAAATCTCATCAGCGATGCGGGAATCAACCCGCCCTCCAAGCTCCCTCTTCATAGCCCCCCACAAAGGCTCATGTCTACTGGAGGGCTGCCTCGCTGGGAGACAACCGCTTGGAGACCCTGAAACGTGCCAAAACACCCACCTCGGGACCCCAACGCAACAGATTGCCTATCCTAAATCGCGCCAAAACGCCAGTCCCGGGATTTCAGCGCCGCGAATCAATTTAACTTTGCGCCTTGATAGTCCTGAATCCTTCCAAAACACCATGTCTGGTTCGTTGGCCATGGGAATCTGCGGAACTCTTGCAAGTTTGAAAAAAAGTGCGCGGCGCTGAAGCGAGAACCGCGCTTCTTTTCTGGGGGGAAGAAAAAACAACAGCAACAACAAAAACGCCGTCAATCCGTGAAGCCTTTGCCTCGGGGATGGACAGACCCCCCTTTAGCAAAACGTGGTTTAGTAAAAAAGACCTGAGGCCCAAACCTGGCGGGCGCAAGCCTGGAAAATAACGGCCGCGGCGCCATCTCGAGAACCGAAAACGGACAATTCACTAATCGACGTGTCACTGTTGGGGGTTCTGTCCACTCCCGGCTGCCGTTGCTTAAAACAACTGTGCGCGGCACTAAAACGATAACCACAATTTGAAAACCATCCGCCCTCAATCCGCGAAGCCCTTACACTTGTTTAAAACGAACGTGCGCGGCGCTGAAGCGATAACCATATTTTGAAACTAGCCGCCCTCAATCCGTGAAGTGCTTGCAATTTGTTCAAACGAATGTGCGCGGCGTCAAGGCGAGAACCACATTCTCCGCCCTCAATCCGTGAAGCCTTTGCGAATTTGTCAGAAGAATGCGCACGGCGCTAAGGCGAGAGCCACATGTTGGAAGCGACCCGCCCTCCATCTGTGAAACTGTTGCCACGTGTGTAGCTTCAGGGTTCATAAACGGTGAAGACTTCTCAGTCGAAACGCCCGGTCCGCCTTTTCGACTGGCCTCGGGGTGCGACAAGGACGAGTTACTCATAAGGAAAAGCAGCGAAGAAGGAGGAAGAGGAGGAAGAAGAGGAGGAGAAGGAGGAGGGGGATGAGCAGGGGGAGGAGGAGCAGGATTCTTGGAGTCATGGAGCCATGAATCCAGGAAAGGCACGGTGCAGGCGGGCCGCAATGGCAGGCAACCGGCATCCCTGGCCTCCCCCTTGCGGGAGGAAGCGGTCCCGAAGGCGCGCGCGCCGACGAACAGGGGATAATTAGGCAGCTACCTCGTCGCTTAACGACTTGCCTCCAGCCGAAGGGGCGTTGTGCGTAGGGGGACGGTCGGTTCACCTCGTCACTGCGAAGTACCTCCCGCCTATCAACACCTGCCCAATCAGCTGTCATGCGCAACTGGGTTTGTTCCCCAGGGTGGGCAGGTACACCTCCCAACCAAATGCGCAATCCCCGTGCCTGGTACCCATCTCCAGGTCACGGAGCGTGGCCAGCGCCCGGCAAGATGCCACGTGGCTGGTTCCAAAAGGCGCGATCTGGTTTAGCTGCCCCCAGTCGCCGCACGCAGTCGTCTCTGACGGTGTGCCCCGACGGGTGTGTTGTAATGACACTATGAGAACAAGTGCCAGGCCCGGAGGAGGAGGAGGAGAAACAAAAAAAAAGGTTGCGGAGAAAAGGGTGGGGCACTCCACCAGCGAGAATCGAAGGACATGCAATGCTCCCTCCGCCGCCCCGCCGAGGGGGCAGGCGTGAGCAGGGCAACGATCACCAGCAACCGAAAGATGGGAGTCGCGCGCCAAAGTGGGTACGCTGTCACGCCAATCAGCGTGGGTCGGGGTCGGGGTGCCTAACGCCTAAAGAGAGGCAAGCAAAGACCGAAGGAGCAAGAGCGGACCACAAGGAATGGGGGACGGTGGGATGACAATCAGGCACCCCATCCCCCTCGCTGGTGACGTGGGTCAACTCCTGGGTGACCCTAGATTCCGAGTCCCGCATGTGCACGGCCAAGAACCCGAGCGTCGCTCGACCGTGCTCAGGGGACCCTGGGGACATAAAGGACGAGACACGATCCTGACGCGTGAGGGGGAGGATGGGGGGGAGGCTCCACCCAGAAATATGTCCCGCGAGCGAGGGGGGTGGGTGCAACCAACAGACTGGGACTCCCGAGGTCCAAGCAACACCTGTGAGCGCCGCGACGGCGAGCAGATTCGCACTGTCGCTCCGAACCCCTTCCCATCGTTTACGGAGCCTTGTGGACATGTTTCGCAGATTCGGCGGGACGTCAATTTTGAGGTACATCGACTCTGCAGTCGATCTCCTGTACCCGATGTCTGACGTTCCCGAGGCGAACAACCTCCCGCCGCGATTTTCTCGCAACGCGAGGGGTTCCGGGGGAGCAGCCCAGCCCAGCATTAGGTCGGGCACGTCCCCCTACAGGCGGACCTTGGGCGAAAAACCGAACAAATGCCCCAGAAAAATGCCCCAGACGAGTCAAACAATACACTGAACAGAAAGTCGTCCCCAGACTGTTTTTCTCAAGTGCTTTGGAATCGCCCCCCTGTGGAGGGACAGGCCCGCCAGAAGCCCAGCCCAGCAGCGCCCTCTGGGCCCGGGCCGGGCCGCGCGCGCCCCCCACGCCTCCGAAGGGGGGGGGGGGGAACCCTCCAGGGGGCCCCCGAGAGGCCGTCGGACTGCCCCGCGGGCCCCTGGAGGTTCCACGAGCTCGGGCAGACCCCCTCCCGCGAGGCGGCAGAGCTGCGACGGGAGGCGTTCCTCCGTCTTCTTCGGCCTCCCGGGCCGCCCCTGCCGAGCCTCTCGGGGCCGCCGACGAGCGACTCGGGAGGAAGACCCGGTCACGGGGAAGGGGCCAAGGCCTCCAAGGGGGCCCCCGAGAGGCCGTCGGACTGCCCCGCGGGCCCCTGGAGGCTCCACGAGCTCGGGCAGACCCCCCCCCCCCGCGAGGCGAAAGAGCTGACCGGGGAGGGGAGGAGACGGGGGACTCGGGGCCCCTCCGAACGCCCTCCCTGCACTCGACCTGCCCCCGGCACCGAGTGCAGGGGGCAGGCGCGAGAGGGCCAGCGAGGGGGCGAAGGCTACCGCTGGAGGAGGGAGGAGGAGCCAGCGGAGTAGCCCGACGACGAGGCAGGGGACCCAGGCGCTCCCACAGCCTCGGGGCGAGGCCGCTTGCGACGGGAAGTTTTCCTCCGCCCCCCACGGATCTGTTAACCACAAGCTGACAAGTGGTCGGAGTCTTGGGCGTGCACCACCAGCGGCGGGCTGCTTCTCGATCCCGAGGCTTTTTCAGGGTCGGGGACGACGTCGGGGTGGTGTGGTGTATAAAATGTTGTTCATCCCTTCCCAGAGGAAACAACGATACATGTTTACAAGTCGGCCTCCCGCGGGCCCCTACTACTGGGCCTCGGGGCCGCCGACGAACGACTCGGGATGAAGACCCGGTCACGGGGAAGGGGTCACGGCCTCTGGGGGTCGACGTTGCGAGTAGATGGCGACGTCGGGGGTCTGGGCCCAGTGGTCTCGACCCGTTCCCCTGGACCGGCTCATCCTGAGTCGTGTTTCTTGAAGGCACGGGGGCCCGGTGAGGGCACCCCAGGAGGGCGAAACGAGCGAACGTCCTCCCGTCAGGATTTGCTCACTGCCCGAGGGGGCCTGGGGGCGCTGTGCCAACATGAGCGGCGATCAAAAACGAGTCTGGCGCGAGGAGGAGGAGGAGGAGGAGGAGGAGGAGGAGGAGGAGGAGGAGGCGGCCAACATGAGCGGCGCTTGCGCCGCAGCCTACACGTGCCGCCGGCGCGGCACGCCACATCTGGAGCGAGAGGGCCCTGACGCGCGAGCTGACGCGGGCGGCCTGGCGCGCCGGTGCCGGCGCAGACTCGCTCACAGGTCGCAGCGCCACTGGAAATCAGCACTGGAGCCCCAGCCCACGTCGACTCTCTGCGGCATGCTTCGATCGCTGGATAGGCCTGCGGGGGGCCCCGGGGGCCCGAGCCCGGGCGAAAAACCGGCCGTGGCCCACGAGTGCGGGGAAGTTGCGGCCCCAGACGTGCGACGTCCCGATCTTTTCAGGACGGGGTCCCTGGAAGTCCCGACCCTTTCCCCGAGACCGGTTTCTCTTCCCGAGTCGTTTCTGGACCGTCCTGGGGACCCGCGAGGGCCCCAGGAGGCCGAACACAGGCAAAAACCTCCCGCCGCACAGTTTGTTCCACGACGCGGGGAAATGCTGGGATGCCGACTCGGAACTGAGATGGTTAGGTCGTGTTGGTGCTTCGAATGAACTGGCGGGGGTCGTCCCACTGCGTTTGGCTCCCCAGCCAGGAGTGGCCCTGGGCGGCTCTGGGCAGGTTTCTCTCCCCCACCCTCCGCTGCTTTCTATAGGCCTTCGGCCAAGGGTGTCCATGGACACCCTCGGTGGGCACCCTCGGCCCCAGGGATCCGACGTCGTGCTTTGTTCAAAACGCGGTCCCCGGAAGCCTCGACCCCTTCCCCAGGACCGGTTTTTCATCCTGAGTCGTTCCTTGACGGTCCCGAGGCCCAGCGAGGGCCCCTAGCCCTAGGGGCCGAAACTTGCAAAAAACTTCCGCCGTGATTGTTTCAGTGCGTTGGATCTCTGGGGCCGCCACTGGCCAGTGGCGGCCACCACTGGCCGCCACTGGCCTGCAGGCCAGTGGCAGCCTGTCACGTACAGCTACAATCATATTGCCCCCATCGTACTTAAGGACCACATCCCAGAAATCATCTCGAGCACCCAGAAAAGTGTCGAAAGAGTGTCGAAAGAGTGTCGAAACAGTGCCGAAAGAGCGTCTTCCAGGGCCCGACACGTCAAAACCCTAGAGTTTTGGGGTGTTTTCCTGTCCTCGAAATTCATTCTGGTGATGAAGGCTAAAGTAGGTTTCGGGAGCGGCCAAGAGGGGGGTGTCCAAGAGGGTGTGTGTGTGTGTGCAAATCATGACCGGCGGCATGTGCGCGGCCCAGCGGGGGGGCCGGGGACGTCTTGAAACAAGAAGAGGCGCCATGACATCTGGGGAGATATCATGGCCCCCGCCATGATATCCCCCCCCCTAATCACCACCCCCCTCTTTTCCGCCCCCGAAAGTAGGTTGTCGGCTACACGTAAGAGTGACCCTGGGTAAGAGTGACCTTTGGTGCGCGGCTTTGGGGGTGCCGCGGGGAGGCCAAATCCAGGCGCGCTAGCCGCTGCTACCGCTTCGCGTTCAGCCATCTGGGGGCCCATCTGTGCCCGCATCAGAGGTCACTCCGGCGAAAGGTCACTCTTACGTCTGGTCGAGGTTGGAACATCATAAAGCTACAACAAGGGCCGGGGCGCCAGGCTCTCAGGCTTCGGCCGCCCCTTCGGCGGCACTCTCCGCCGGCCGCCCTCCGAGGCACTCCACCCCCCGCCTCCGGCACCCCAAGGGGCGGAGGAGGGGGAGGCGGAGGGGGAGGGGGAGGGGGAGGGGGAGGGGGAGGAGGAGGAGGAGGAGGAGGAGGAGGAGGAGGAGGAGGAGGAGGAGGAGGAGGAGGAGGAGGAGGAGGATGGAGGAGGAGGAGGAGGAGGGAGGTAGGGAGGAGGAGGAGGAGGAGGAGGAGGAGGAGCGGGGGAGGAGGAGGAGGAGACGAGCGTACAGGTGGAGGAGGAGGAGGAGGAGGAGGAGGAGGAGGAGGAGGAGGAGGAGGCGGAGGGGGAGGAGGAGGAGGAGGCGGAGGAGGAGGGGGAGGAGGAGGAGGAGGAGGCGAGTGTAGAAAGGAGGAGGAGGACGAGTAGGAGAAGGAGGGTTCGGCGGCCCTACGGCGGCCGCAGCAGGGCCGCTCTCCCGTCGTCGTCGTCGTCGTCGTCGTCGTCGTCGTCGTCGTCGTCGTCGTCGTCGTCGTCGTCGTCGTCGTGGAGGACCTCGCCAGCGACGTGCGCCGACGTGGCCCGCCGCGCGGAGGGGGACGCGGCTCCTGGCTGTGTTCCAGAGACGGTACGCCGCAGCACCAGCCGGTGCCGCCCCAGGGGCCGTGCGCTGCGCGGGAAGCGCTGGAGCCCACGTCGGCGCCTGGCGGGGGCCGCCGCCGCCGCCGCCGCCGCTGCCGTCGTCGAGGTCGTCCTCGTCGAGCTCGTCGTGGTCGTCGCCGTGTCGTCGAGGTCGTCGTGGTCGTCGTCGTGGTCGTCATCGATCGTCGATCCTGGGTCGTCGTCGTCGTAGGTCGTCATCGCCGACGCCGCTGCCGTCGTCGCCGCCGTCGTCGTCGTGGTCGCCGAGCAAGGATGTATCCAGGGGGCAGGCAGATTAGCGAAAGTGGAGATGCAATGGAGAGGAGCATGGAGCGAGGAGCGCTCTGCGAGGAGGAGGAGGAGGAGGAGGAGGAGGAGGAGGAGGAGGAGGAGGAGGAGGAGGAGGAGGGAGCGAGGAGCGAGGAGAAACTCCCGAGGAGCTTCTGGGGGGCTAAAAGCGAGCCGCCTGGAAGCCGGGCAAACTGAGAAGTAACCTACCATTCGGCTTCTGGGTGTCTTCGGCTTCCTGGGCGGCCTCTTGGAGCCTATGCGGCCCTCTTTGGGGTCTCTTGCAGCCGCTCGATGCATCCCGACTCTTGGAGCCAGCTCTGGCCGCCTCGGGCCCTATCGGAGGCCTCCGCCGGGAACTTTGGCTTGCCGTGCCGCGGGGGCCCGGGCGACACGCTGTGCCTTGCAAGCGGATCGTGTGTGTCGCTCCGCTCCGCGGCATGGGAGGCTGGGAACAGCTCGGGACGTTGACGGTTGGGGACCGGGAGCCGCTCGGGACCCTGACGCTCGGGGACGGGGATGTGGATACTTGGCCTGTCGCGCCGAAGCGCGGTGGGCCAGAACCGGCGGCGCGACGCGCTGAGCCAAAGCTCCCGAACGTATGGCCGCCTCGGGCCCTCTCGGAGGCTGTCTGGGAGCCACCGTGGTGGCATCTCGGCGCCCTCTTGGAGCTCGTGGGGCTCGCGGGGGGCTCATGCAGCTCGTGGTGCTCGCTTGGATGCCGCTGCTCCCCGGACCTCTCCCGAGGTGCGTTCTGACCAAGATATCTCGAGGCGAATCCGGCGGCGGCGACGAGGGGAGGCCCAACAAGGGGGGAAGCGTGGAAAGGGCAGGGGTAGGGGTACCCTTTCTCCTCCTCTGAGTTCTGCAGAGGCGATCCCCGCCCTCCTCGCAGGCGCCGCGGCCAGCAGTGCAGCCGACGGGCCGCGCCTCCAGCGCCGCTTCCCCGACCCTCCTCGGGCACCGGCGGCGGCGCCGGCCACGGGGCCCCGCCCTTCGAGCACACACGGCGCGGGTGACGCCGCCGCGGCTGCTTCGCTCCCCCGCCTTCCTGGCACAGCGACGGCACGTCGGGACTCCGCCCGGCCGTCTCGCCCGGGCTGGGGGCAGGGGCCCTCCCCTTCCTCGCCGTGCAGCGCCATAGCCCGCTGCCACTGCTGTCGCCCATCTCGCAAGCGCTGATCCCAGCGCGATTAGCGTCAGCGTCGCCTCCCACATCGCGTGAAGCAGCGCCAGAGCCCGCCGGCACTGCTCGCTCTCCTCACGGGCGCTGCTCTCACGGCTGTAGGTGGTGACTTCAGGCTCAAGCTTCGCCTCCCACATCTCGCTGAACATCGACGATGCCATCTGCCACGGCTCTCCCGTCTCGCAAGCGCTGATTTGAGCGCTGTAGCTGGCGACGTTGTGCTCCAGCTTCGCCTCACACATCTCGCCGAGCAGCGCCAAAGTCCGCTGCCATTGCACCTCTTTTTGCAAGCGTTGATCCCAGCGTTGTAGGTGACTAGCGTGGACCCGCGGTGGTGTCCACAACAGCGGCCGCTGCGGTTACTTGATGTTTGCTGCTGGCGGAGCCTGTTTACAGCGGCCACATGCGGTTGTTTTATGACTGACTGCTGTCCACTGCGTCTCCTGCTGCTCGCTGCGATTTCCCACTGCTTGCTTCTGCCGCTTCCTGCTGCTGTTTGCCCTGTTGCTCCTCACTGCTCTGCTTGTTGCTGCTGCTGCTGCTGTTGCCTGTGCCGCGGGCTCTGCCACTCCAGGCTCTGCTCTGCCCCTGCTGCTGCTGCTGCTGCTGCTGCTGCTGCTGCTGCTGCTGCTGCTGCTGCTGGCGCGGATTGCCGCTGCTGCCTGTTGCTCCTGCAGCTGTCAGTTGCTGATGCTGCTGCAGCTTCCAGCTGCGGTCGTGCACTGCTTCCGCGCGATGCTGCCTGCTGCTGCCTCTTGCTGCTGCCGGATGGTGCTGCTGCTTGCTGGCTCCGCCTGCTGGTTCTGCCTTGCTGCTCGCCGCCCCTGCGGCTGGCCCTGCTGCTGCTGGCATCGGGGCACGCCTTTCCCTCGCAGCTTCTCGTGGCCGTCGAGGTGGGGGGGCCTGGTGCCTCAAGGGGCCCTCCAGGGGCTCTGGGGGCCGCTTGGGAGCTGTAGGGGCCCTCTTGGTGCAAGCTTGGACCGTCTGGGGGCTGTCTTTGGACCAGCCGGAAGCGAGCCAAGAGCGCGCGTCTTTATTTTCGGCGATGATGGGCATTATGGGGGGGGGGGGGGGGGGGGGGAGGGGCCAGGGGGGGGATGATGTAACGCCTCCCCCCGCCGTGCGCACGGCGGCAGTGCCGCAGGGGGACGGGGAGGGGCTAGTGCCCAAGGGCTTCCAGGGGCTAGAATGCCCATTATGCCCCAAGCAATAAAGAAACACGCTCTTGGGAGCTGTAGGGGCCGTCTTGGTGCAAGCTTGGACCGTCTGGGGGCTGTCTTTGGACCAGCCGGAAGCGAGCCAAGGCCATCTGAGGCATGTTGAGGGCCTTTCGAGCCTTCCTGGGGACATTATGGGCCTCTCGGCCGCTCCCCGAAGCGTCCCGAGGCTGAGTCAGAGCTACATCGGAAACCGAAGAGTGGAGGCGTCGAAAACACACCAACACAAGACAGGGTGGCATGATTGTTGCCGCCAGGCAGCCCCGCGCGGAGACACAGTGGAGCCGCTTACACTTCCCTGGAAAACCATTGCAACGTGTGCAGGCCGTGTCAAAAACTGCCTGCGGGACTTCCCTGGGGGAAGTGTTCATCCCTGTTCCGCTTCTGACTTTCCGAGGACCTGGAAACGCTCCCTGGAGGCCAACAACTACGAAAAAACGAAGGCGACGCAAACAGACGAATCGACGATTCCAGCGCGCTATTTTTCCAGGGCAGTGTAGGCTTGGCGCGATCTGCGGGCGTCGGGGGGCAAGTTTGGGAGCCCGTCTTGCCGTCGGAAGGTCCTCCGATGTAGCCCCATTGGGGGGCCGTCTGGGAAAGCCGTGGGGAGCCCCAGAGCCATGCCGGGCCCTGGGGGCTGCTCCAGGGGCGCCTTCTAGCTTAACTGGCCCCAGGCCCTTCTCGTACGCACTGTGCCCTGAGTTGTGGTAGTGATGATGGTGATGATGATGGTGATGATGATGACGATGATGGCGATGATGATACTGATGATTATGATGATGATGATGCTGCTGCTGCTGCTGCTGATGATGATGATAAATGATGATGATGCTGCTGGTGACGACGATGTTGGTGAGGAGGAGGAGGAGGAGGAAGAGGAGGAGGATGAGGATGAGGCTGATGATGATGATGATGATGATGCTGATGATGATGATGATGATGATGATGATGATGATGATGCTGATGATGCTGATGCTGCTGATGATGAAGATGTTGCTGATGATGATGCTGTTGTTAATCATCATGCTGATGATGATGTTGCTGATGATGATGCTGATGATAATCATCATGATGATGAGGATGATGATGATGATGATGATGATGATGAGGATGACGATGATGATGATGATGATGATGACGACGATGGTGACGGTGATGGCGACGACGACGATGATCATGACGATGGAAACAAGGACGATGGTGTTGACAATCAGGACGATGATGACGATGATGAGGAATACGATGAGGATGATGATAGTGGTGACGGTGATAGCGATGGCGATGGTGATGATGACGATGATGCTTATGACCGATGGCGTTGGGGCATCACAGCCTGCCGCCTCGTCTCGCCCTGCGAGGCCACAATGCATCCAGCAATGTAATAGGGGTCACGCCGGGCACCGGCTTCGCCTCCCGCGTGCCAGTGGGTCGCCTTGCGCGGCGCTTGCTGAAGACGTTCAGCTCTGACAGATCTCGCACAGCGATGGCACCAGTCCCTCATGACACCTTTTGGAATGCGATCGACACCTCGTTGTACCGCAATCAAGCTACTGCCCTCACCATAGTCTGCTCGCCGCCCACAAGTCGCTAAACAATGACAGCGTCTGCTGCCATTCACCAGCCTGCTCGCACATGCAGATCGAACCACTATAAGTGATTACATCCTGCTCCAATCTTGCTTTCCCGAACTCAGCCAGCAATGACATCGCCTGCTGCCACTGCCCACCCTTCTCACACGCGCTGACTCCAGCGCTGTAGCTGACAACGTTGGGCCTTACCTTCGCCTCCCGCATCTCGCTGAGCAGCAACAGGGCCCGCTGCCACTGCCCGCCTTTCGCGCACGCACTGACCAGAGCGCTGTAGCTGATAACGTGGTGTTCGAACTTCGCCTCCCACGCCTCATTGGCAAGCGACAGAGCCCGCTGCCACCGACCTCCCTTCTCGCACGCGCTGATCCCAGCACTGTGGCCGACTAGTGTGGACCCGTGGGTTCAATCCACGATGTGGTAACCCTGGGACTCGCACGCCGTGGGTGAACAGCCCATCAAAATTGGATAAATCAGGCGTCCCTGGGGCAGTGTCGGGACCGTCTTGGGGCCGTCGTGCCAGAAGGCACGAAGAGGGCCTCCAGAGGGCCCCAAGCGGGCCCCAAGAGGGCTCCAAGAGGGCCCCAGGACGCCGCCGGGCGCGGGCCCACCACTCTGCCACGATAGGCCTTTCTGTGGCAGAATGCACCTGGCCCTGTCTTGGAGGGGCCCGAAGACCCCAAGAGAGCCGCAAGAGCGCCCCCACGGGGCCCCCCAAAGGCCCCAAACTGCATGTATTTGATATGCTTCTTGGACTTGCGAGATGGGCACCGAAGTACATGCGTCATGGCCCCCTCTTGGGGCCCCTCTGGAGCGCTCCCACCCTGTCCTGGCCCCCTCTTGGGGCCGCCATGGGCGCCTGAGGAGCCGTCCTGGCGCAGTCTTGTGCCGTCTTGGGGCCCTCCTGGCAGCCTCTTGAGGCGTCGTGGGACGATCTTGAGGGCCTGCGTGGCCGTCTTGGACGCTTCGACGACGATAAGCACGGGAACTCCAAAAATGCACTTCCTCCGCAGGATTGGGACGATTTTTCCTTGTTCGGGCTCTCCTGAGGCCCTCTCTGCAGCCCAGTTTGGGGCCGTCGGGCGTTTGTCTGGGGCGTCTTCGAACGCTCGGGGTCTACTTGGACGGTCTTCGGCCGTCTTCGGGTCCTCTTGGGGGCCCCCGGGGGCGGCTCGGAGCGCCTGCCCGCAGCGGGCCGAGCCGGGCCGAGCCAGGCCGAGGCCGGCCGATGCCACCCGGCCGTCTTTTCGCACGCGCTGATTCCGGCACTGTAGTATAAAAGAAGACTAGGGGTGACCCGTGGGGTGGATCAACACCATCGAAGTACAAGGATGCAGCCGGCGAAACCGTAAACATAACAGCTCGCTGGGCCCGAGCAGCTCCTCGGAACCGTGGGGTTTGAAGGGCTCCTCTGGGCGAAGGTGGAGAGGGAGGGAGAGCAGAGAGCGGGGCTGTGAGCGGCTGACCGCGGCGTTGCTTGTCGCTGCCGCAAGCACGTTTGCACTGGCCCCCCAAGAAGCCGTTCTTGCCGCGACGATTCCGCCGCCCTCCCTATCCCCGCGAGCGCGGGAGACGGCACGACAGTGTAGACTGGGGGTGGCCTTGGATGTTCGTTCTGGGGACCTTCCTGGAGCCACTCGCCCCACTCGTGCGTCGAAGCTGCGTCGAACGTCCGTCGATCTAGGTCGAACCTGAGTCGAACCTGAATCGAATTTGAGTCGAACTTGAGTCGAACTTGAATCGAACTTGAGTCGAACTGGGGTCGAACAAATCCGTTAGGTGGGCTCCAGGAAGGTCCCCAAAACGAACATCTAAGTGGCCCGTGGACCGTCCAGGACAGCGTGAAAGCCCCCGCCCGCCTCGCACGCGCGGGCGTCCGCCGCGGAAGTGCGCGGGCGCCGCTGGCGCCCGCTGGCGCCCCCCGCCCGAGGCCGCCACGCAGGGCCTGCTGCCGCCACGGGCACGCCTGGCACGCGCCTGGCCCCGCCCGCGGCCGCTGCAGGAACAACACCGCCGCTTTTTTTTGTTTTTTGTCAGCGCGTCGGCTGTCTGGGGAGGCGCCGATGCCTGAGATCCTTGCGCCTCCGTTTTTTTCGAGCCGGGCGTTTTCGCTCTTCCCGGCCCTGGGCCCCTCTCAGATCGACCTGGCTCGAAAATGACGCAGACAGATGAAGTCTAAGGCTCTGGACACGATTTTTTCACGATGTTGCATTTTTGTCCGCTCATTATTTCGGGTCTCAGGGATGCTGGTGGCGCTGCTGCACCGGCGACGCCCTGCAGGCGCTGCAGGCTTCGGTGGCGGCGCCGAGGGGCTCGGGCTCGCCATTGCGCCCACATCCGCCCAAGAGGCCACGCGTATTGGGGACGAGTAGGAAAACGCTCGCGCTGCGAGGTCAAGCAGGCCGCTGGCTGCGAGGATGCATGCCTGCCCGGGGGCCTTGGAGTTCTCCAACAACCCCTTCTAACGTTTTTGTTGTCCGGCGGGCGCTGACCGAGCGAGCGGGCGCCGACGCGCCGTGCCCAGGACAGGCCACCTGCACCGAATTAGGGGGGGAGGGGCCCCCCCGCCCCCGCCCCCCCCCCCCCCCCCTTCTCTAGCTCCCAGAAGGAGCTACCCCGGAAGGCCCCAAGACGGCCCAGAGAGCTCCCCAAGCGGCTCCCGAGAAAGGCACGCGCTGGCCCACGGGGGGGCCCAAGAGGGCCTCTGGACAAAAAAACGGGCAGGCTCGGGGCGCTGGGCTCGGGGAGGACCTCGTGCCTTGCTCGGTCGCCCCCGGGGCCGCCGGCGGGCCCCGGGGGGCCGTCAGAAAACGGATCCCTGTGTGGAGAGCTGCTCCTGCTCCTCCTGCTCCTCCTGCTCCTCCTGCTCCTCCTGCTCCTGCTCCTGCTCCTGCTCCTGCTCCTGCTCCTCCTCCTCCTCCTCCTCCTCCTCCTCCTCCTCCTCCTCCTTCCCCTCCCTTTCCCTCCTCCTCCTCCTCCTCCTCCGCCTCCTCCTCCTTCCCCTCCCTTTCCTCCTCCTCCTCCTCCTCCTCCTCCTCCTCCTCCTCCTCCTCCTCCTTTCTCTCCTTGTCCCTCCTCCTCCTCCTCCTCCTCCTCCTCCTCCTCCTCCTCCTCCTCCCTACTCCTCTTCCCTGCACTGGATGAACCCAGGGAGGGATCTGGGAGCCCATGTTGAGCGTATGCGGCCTCTGGCCTGTGGACGCACGTCCACGGCAGCCTGCTCGCATGCAGAGGCGAGGGTCGCGGTGCTGCGTGCCTGCCCGCAGGCTGTGCTGCGCGCATGGGCTGCTGCCCTGCTGGCCTGACAGCTCTCTGCCCGAAGGTTACGTCGTTCCCATCTCACTTAAAGACCACATCCCAGAAAGAAATTCGAGCACCCGGGAAAGTGCCGAAAGGGTGTCGAAAGAGTGTCGAAGCAGTGTCGGGCGAGTGTCTCCCAGGGCCCGACACGTGAAAACCCTCGAGTCTCGGTACTCGTTTTCTGGCGCTCGAGATTATCTCTGGCGGTCAAGGCTAAAGTAGGTTGGAGCATCATGAGCTTGGCTGCTCCGTCGCTTGCTTGCCCGCTCGCTGCCGCCTGCCGCCGCCGACTTGCCGCCCGCTGACGCCGGGTCCTGCGGTCCTGTTTGGTGCAAGCTGCCGCCGTCTGGAGTTTCTGCTGCAACTGCCTGTATGCTGGTGCAGGCGACTGCTTGCTTCGGCTGGTTGCTGTTTCCTGCTCAACGCTGGTGCTATGGATACGTGCTTCCGCCACTCACTGCTTCTTGCCGCTGCTGCCTGTCGGCGGAGGCTGAAACTGCTTGCCGTCATTTCCGCTTGCGCGGCTGCTGGCATGCGTGTCCGAAGGAGCGTTTACATGCCTGCCTGCTTCTATGCTGGCCTGCTGGCCTGATTTCTTGGGTGCTTGCTTCATTCGTGCACCCACCTGCTGCGGATTTGCTATTGCTGTGTTGCGTGCTGCTACTTGGTGGCGTTTGCTGCTTCTCGTTTCTGCTGCTGCCAACAGTTGACTGGTGCTGGCGCCTGCTTGCTGCGGTTTGGTGCTGCTGATTGATGTTGCTTGGCGCTGGCTGTTGCTGCTGATGCGTGTTGCTTGGCGCAGGTGATACGAACGCGTGCTGTTGCTGCTGCGTTGTTGCTGGTCGGCAATGCCGCTTGCTGGTGCAGGCCGCGGCTGCTTGCGAATGCTGACCTCTGCGGATGTGTGCTGCTGCGCACTGCTCATGGCGTCTCTGCTGGCTCTGCTATTGCTGCTGGATCTGGGGGTGGTCCTGGGGCACGCCGGGTCCGTGTTGGTGGGAGGCCCTCGCGGGCCCTCCAGGGAACCTCTAAGGACGTCACTGGCCCGCCGCCAGCCTTCTGGGGCCATCCTGGGGCAGTCCTGAGCATAGTGGAACGCCCTGGGACCTACCTGGGACTGCATGGGGGCCATGCTATCTTGCAGGCGCGTCGGGGCACTGCGAGGAAATGTCAGGCACTGCCAGATTAAGGTGAAAGCGAGCCAGGAGGCGTCTGGGCGCCGAGGACGGCGTCGCCCCCCCGAGCGGAGCCGCCGAGGCAACGCCGCTCGAGGCCGAGCCTAGGGAAACATTGAGCAGGGACCGACCGTCCCGGCATTCCTATAGTCCTACCACGACATAGTCTTAGAACCCCAAAAATGTTCTAAGAACAGAAGCAGTGGTGCTCTTTGAAAGTGAACCCGGTGTGCTATAGGAAGGCAGTCCCAGCCAGAAATGGCCTAAGACAATGTCGTGGAAACCACACGAGGTCCTCAGAACCTGTGTTTGGTAGGCCTACAGGCACGCCGGGGCGCCTCGCCACTGCTTGAAAGCAAGCTGCCCCGCTCGCACACCCGTGCTCTGCCGCCGCGAAGAGGAGCACCCCAGGGCGGAGGGCCCCCCGGCGCAGAACAGATGGGCCCCCCCCCCCAAGGCTATGGCTGTCCCCAGCACGCGATCCAGTGTGTACATGCTATACAGTCGGGGCGCTGACCTAAGGAACCCTAAAGAAGGAACGAGGCCCATTTTTTCCATAAGTTGACCTTCGATTTCGTATCGAGAACCTAAGGGAAATCCAGGGCAAGCTGCGACACAATCAAGGAACGCGGAGCCCCTCCCCAACGAAAAGGGTTCCTTCCTCAGGGCCCCGACTGTGTACATGATGTTGGGCTCCAGCCTCGCCTCCCGCATCTCGCCCAGGAGCGCCAGAGCCTGCTGCCACTGCTGACCCTTCTCGCACGCGCTGATCCCGGCGCAGTAGCTGACCGGGGAGAACCGTGGATCAAGATCCGCGGCAGGCCCCTGGCTCTCCAAAGCCTTCGGTCGGGAACTGTTCGACAGCGTGCCGCCGCGGCGGCCCCAGCGACACGCCGTGCCTTGCGGGTGGAATTGCGTGTCGCTCCGCTTCGCGGGACGGGGAGGCCCGGGGGCAAGCGCTGACGCCCGGGGACTGGGAAAGCCAACAGGGCCATTCTCCACGTCGTCGTCGTCCTCCTCCTCCTTCTCCTGCTCTTCCTCCTTGCCCCTCCTTGCCCCTCCTCCTCCTCCTCCTCCTCCTCCTCCTCCTCCTCCTCCTCCTCCTCCTCCCCTGCTCCTCTTTCGTGCGCGAGCCGCCCGGCCCCGGCGGCCAGGCCCCCGCCCTGGACCTCTGGCGCCGCGTGCTTCCACGTCGCGTTTCCCCGCAGGGCTGGACCTCCTCAACGGGAGCGGCTAAAACGACGCGAAGATCGGGACAAAATCGGATCGGGATAACTCGAAATCTCTGAGAATCGGCGGGTTTGGAGGATGTATTGGGCGCCGCGGCCGCTCCAGAGCGTTCCGGAACGCTCTGAGAGCGCTCCGGAACGCTCTGGAGCGATTTATCCCGATCCTAGCCCTGTTTTAGCGGCTCCTCAGCCCGAGTCGAGTCCTGACGGCCCATGACTTCGGCTACGCCGTGCTGTGGGGCGACTTCGCGAGCGGGGCGGACACTGTCGTCCTGCTGTTCGAGCTCCTTTGGTATCGACTTCCGCCCAACTCTGCCGTCTCTGTGTCCGCCATTTGCTTGCGGGAATGCCCGCTCCTTGTTTTGAACAGAGGCGGACATGTCCGCCTTCTTTTCTCTCATCGTTTTGGGGTGCATTCCCGACACAGTTCGAATTCGGAGAATCAACCAGAGTACGGCGGATCCAAACTCAAAGACGGCCGGCCTCCTGGGGCCCTCACCGGGCCTCGGGAGCGTCAAAAAACGACTCAGGATGCAAAGCCGGTCATGGGGAAAGGGTCGGGACCTCTGGGGGTCGACGTAATGAAAACATCATTACGTCGGGGGTCTGGGAAGACTGATAGGTTTCTAGCAGTGTCAAAAGAAAGCATCTTGACTCCCCAAGGGGGGTCTGGGAGGGTGCCGGGGAGAACCCGCGGAAGTCGCTTGTAAGCAAACAGTAGGCCACTTCGTGCTCTTCGAGTTCCCAGAACTCCATTCCCGGGCCACGTTCTAACTGCCCGGAGCCAACTGTAGGCCACTTCGTGCTCTTCGAGTTCCCAGAACTCCATTCCCGGGCCACATTTTCAACGCCCGGAGCCAACTGTAGGCCACTTCGTGCTCTTCGAGTTCCCAGAACTCCATTCCCGGGCCACATTTTGAATGCCCGGAGCCAACTGCCACTTCGTGTTCTTCGAGTTCCCAGAACTCCACCATTCCCGGGCCACATTTTCAACGCCCGGAGCCAACTGTAGGCCACTTCGTGCTCTTCGAGTTCCCAGAACTCCATTCCCGGGCCACATTTCCAATGCCCGGAACCAACTGTAGGAGGAGCAGGGGCAAGAGCACGAGGAGGAGGAGGACGAGCAAGACGAGGAGGACGAGGACGAGCACGAGGAGGAGGAGGAGCAGGAGAAGTAGGACGAGCAGGAGGAGGAGGAGGACGAAGACTCCTACATGCGAGGACGAGCAGGAGGACGAGCGACTGCGAGGACACCAGAATTCTACACCAGGACTCCTACTTGAATCTCAAGGGCAATTCTTCCAGATATGCTTCTACACATCGCTGCTAGGTTGCTTTGCCGGGACAATTTTCGGTTTCGTGCGTGGCTTTTTCGTCAAATGATCAAGGATGCTCCTCGATGGTCCTCGCCGAGGGAAAAATTCACACGTCCGAGCGATGCCAGGCTGGCCTTCTTGACTCCGTCGCCGCCTCCTGCCGCTGCCTGGCGCTGCCTGCGGACGCCGGCTGCCGCCTGCGGCGCCCAGCCGTTGCAGGACGGCGCGCTTGCGGGTGCGTGCGCGCCGCTGCACGCGGGGGGGCTCGGTGCCGTCGGCGGCTGCCGCTGCCTCGCCCCGCGAGGGTCTGCGGGCGGTCTTGGGGGCGGGCGGCGGTGGCAGATCGGGGCGTGCGGCCGTCTCGGAGGCGTGCTGGGGCCAGCTCGTCTTGGAGGCCATGCGGGGCTGCCTGGGGCGATCTGGGTGGCGCCTCGCGAAGGACGGACGCCAGGCGTACGTGGAAGCACTGCGGGCTCCGACGATTCGCGCATCCACTGAGCTCTCCGCGGACGACCTGGGCGTCTCTTTGGGCCACCTGAGGGCCATCTGATCGACGCATAGGGATATCTTGGGAGCCACGTGGCTCGCTCTTGGCACTGATGTGGGGCTCTGCGGCTTGAGGCCTCGTAGAAGTCTCCTGGGCTGGATTCAGAACTCCGTGAGATGGCAATGCTTTTGCGTATCACCTGCGCTTCGCCTAGAATTATGAGACAGATGACGTTGGGCTCGATCCTCGCCACCCGTATCTCGCTGAGCAGCGCCAGAGCCCGCTGCCACTGCTCGCCCTTCCCGCACGCGCTGATCCCAGAGCTGTAGCTGACTAGGGCAGACCTGTGGACTCCGTCCACGACATCAGCTCGACGTGGCGAGGGGTCTCTAGGCAAGCGCGGGGGGGTGCGGCTGCAGGGCCGAAAGGCAATCATGATGGCGTCGGGCTCCAGCTTGGCTTTCCACAACCACATCTCGCAGTGCAGCGCCAGGCCCCTCCTCCTCCTCCTCCTCCTGCTCCTTCTCCTCCTCCTCTTCCACCTTCTCCTCCTCTTTCGCTCGATTCTCCATGCCCTCGGTCGGCAATCGTCGATCCTACGACGACTCTCCCCAACAGAGAAACATCGAAGGCCCTCGGAGCGTCCAACATTGTTCTTTTGTGCCTTCTTCGGCCCTCGTGGGCCGTCTTGAGCGTCTCTTGGGTCGTCTTGGGGCCCTCTTGGGCTGTCTTGGGGCGCTCTTGGAAACCTCTTGGGCCGTTCTGGGGCGCTCTTGGAGGCCTCTTGGGCCGTCTTCGAGCGTCGGAAAGCGGAAAAGGCGAGAAGGCCAAAATCCTTCCAAAACCGTCGTAAAGCGGACGATTTTGAGGCCCAAAACCGTCCAAAACTTCCTGAGGCGGTCCCCTCGTCCGCCCCCCTCGCTTCGAAGCCCCGTGGTGGCACCTCTTGGGGATCTCTTTTGGGCTCCTGGGGGCCTCTTGGGCCTCCACTGGATTCGCTGCCCTCGGTCGGCAATCGTCGATCCTACGACGACTCTCCCCAACGGAGAAACATCGAAGGCCCTCGGAGAGTTGTTCTTTTGTGCCTTCGATATGCCGGTCGCCTCTCGTCCGCTCCCCCCCTCCTGGAAGCAATTCTGAAGCCACTTAGGGCTTCGTGGGGGCCGTTTGGGGATCTCTTGGGGCGTTTTTGCCTGCGATATGCCTGTCGCCTCTCGTCCGCTCCCCCGCTCCTGGAGGGAATGCTGAAGGCACTGAAGGCTTCGTGGGGGCCGTTTCGGAGCCTCTTCGGCCTTCGTTTGGGCCTCCCGGGGGGGCTCTTAGGGCCCTCTCGGGCCGTCTTGGGTGCCTCTTGGGCCGTCTTGGGGCCGTCTGAGACCCGCCTCGGCGCCTCTTGGGCTGTCGTGGGCCGTCTTGGGCCGCTCCTGGGGTCGTCTTGGGTGCCTCTTGGGCCGTCTTGGGCGCCTCCTGGGCCGTCCTGGGGCCGTCCTGGGGCGTCTTGGGACCGTCTGGGGGCCCTCCTGGCCCGTCTTGGGGCTCTCTTGGGGTCCTCTTCGGCCGTCTTGGAGCGGTCGGGGGGGCTTCTTGGGCCGTCTTGGAGCGTCGGGAAGCCGACGAGGCGAGGAGGCCGAAAACATCGAAAAACACAGTAGAAATCGACGATTTCTGTCGCTCGGGGCCCTCTTGGGAGGCCTCTTGGGAGGCCTCTTCGGGCGTCTTGGACGCCTCTTGGGCCGCCTGGGGCGAATCTCGGGCGTCTTGGGCCCATCTTTAAGCGTGCCGGGGCTCTCCGGGGCCGTCTTGGGGGCTTCTGGGGGCCCTCTCGACATGTCCTGGGGCCTGCCTGGGCGGCCCGGGGCGGCCCGGGGCCAGCCCGGGGCGGTTTCGGTGCATTGGGGCCTGCGCCCTTCTGGCACGCACTGGGCCCTGCAATGTAGTAGAGACTAGAGGGCAAGCCCGTGGACGACCATGCACGCAAACTTCTTCGCATGCAAGCGTGAGAACCGCTGGCCTGCTTGACTGCTTGCTTGTTCTGCTGCTAGCGTGGCTGCCAGCCTGGTGGTCTGCCGTGCGGGTGAAGCACGGTATCAGATAAGCTGTTTTGTCGTCGGGGACGCCTGTCCCAGGGCGGCAGGAATACCCTGACGTGCCACCGTAGGGGTTTTGAACATCTGGCCGCCCTGCAGGAAGCGCCCCCGACGGCGAAACAACGTAATGTATACCGTTATTCGCCCGTTAACTCTTGCTTGCTTGCTTGCTTGCTTGCTTGATTGCTTGCTTGCTTGCCTGTCCGCTCGCTGCCGCTTGCGGATGCTGGGTGTCGCTTGCCGCCGCGGCTGCTGTATGACGTCTGCTGCTTCTCGCTGATACGGACTGGTGTGTGTGTGTGCTGACGTGCGCTGCTGCGTGGCGCCAGTTAATGCTGGGCGCCTGCTGCTGCGTGCTGCTTGCAAGGCTTGCCGCTGCCACCTGCTGCTCCTGATTGTGGTGAGTGCTGCCTGTGTCCAATTATGCTCGCTGCTTGCTGCTGCAGGCTGCTGCTGCCCAGCTGCATGCTGTTGCTTGCTGCTGCCGAGTGCCGCCACTGCTGTTGCTGCTTACTTTGTGCTGCTGCATTTCCGCTTGCTGCTTGCTGCTGTAAGGCGCTGCCTCTTGCCGCTTCTGTTTGCCTGCGGAGACTGGTGCCAGAGATTGCACAGCTGCTGCCTGCTGTGTGCTGCTGCTGCGTGCTGTGGCTGCGTCCTGCTGCTGCTGCTGCTGCTGCTGCTGCTGCTGCTGCGTCCTGATGCTGCTGCTGCTGCTGCTGCTGCTGCTGCTGCTGCTGCTGCTGCTGCTGCTGCTGCTGCTGCTGCTGCTGCTGTGTGATGCCTCCCCTTGCTGTTGCTCCGTGCTGCACCAGGCAGCTAGGTTGCAGGCTTGTGCTTGTCGGTGCTGCATGCTGCTGGCGGCTGCCGAGGGGCCCTCTGGGAGCTCCCGTGGGACTGCCCTGCGGGACTCCGAGGCAGCGCGAGGCCCTCTCGAGGCACTCGTTGGCCGACCAGCCTGGAAAGCTGGAATCCACAAGAATGAGGCACGCTCTTGTACTGACGGTTGCTCTGTGGCCTCTCTCCGCACCTCATTTGAAGCCTGCCAGTGCTGTTTCCTCCTCGCCCTCCTCCTCGCTTTCGTCCTCCTCCCCCTCGTCGTCCTCCCCCCCCCTTCGCCGCCGCCGTCGTCGCTGTCGGTGTCTGCACGGCGTCTTCTTGTTTCGCAGCCGCGCCTCCGGCAGCGGAACTTGCTGTTTCACTCATGTACCATCGCACCTCTGACGTGCACGGCGCTTCTCTCTCCTCGCGGTGCGGCTCGTTGGCCCTCTGTGGGCCCCCTTGGGCTCCTCGGCTGCCGTCCTCGGGACCTCCTCCTCCTCCTCCTCCTCCTCCTCCTCCTCCTCCTCCTCGGCCCTCCCTTGGCCGGGGCCGTCCTGGGGCGCCCTGCGACCGTCGGCGCGAGCCTCTGCGGGGTGCCTCGAGGCTGCGCAGGGACCCGCCAGGGCCTCCGCAGCTCGCCCGAGGCAGAGAGGCCCGTGCCGCACCGTGCCTCAAGGGCCCCAGGCTCTTGTGGAGGCGGCGCCGGCGAGAGCTCGCAGAGACACCGCACGCTGCCGATGCCAGAAAGGTCATCGCGCCGCTCCGGGGAGCTCCTTGGCTCGGCCAACACAGCTGGCTTTCCAACTGCACGCGGCGGCGGCAACGTGGCCGCGACTGGCTGGGGCGCTTCCGGACGGTCTGGAGGCCGTCTAGGGCCCTCTTGAGGCTAGCTCGAAGCCGTCTTTGGCTCTCGCGGGGCCCTCCTGGGGGGGGGGTCCGGTGGCCATCGTTGGGATTCTAGGGGCTCGCGGGCATTCTTGAATGTCTGGGGGCGTCTGGGTGGCTCTTGGGGGGGCATCTGCGGCGGATTCTGGCCGCCCTGGGCCATCTCGGAAGCAATCTGGGGCCAATCCTCAGATCCGAACCGAGAAATGGAAACTATCACACATGTTTGATCTCTTACCCAGGATTCAGGAGCGTTCGCCCTGCGGCGCTCTGTACAATCCTGCGGCCTCTTCGGGCCACCTTGGCCCTGGCACGTCCACGAAGGCTCTGGGGCGTTTTTGCCTGCCTTGGGCTCGTCTGGAACCTGGCTTGGCCAACATGGAGCCCTGCGGAGCCGTATTGGGCCGTCTGGGATTAAACGTTCTTCTCGCACGCGTTGGTCCCAGCGTTGCAATAAAGATGACGTTGGACTCCAGCTTCGCCTCCCGCATCTCGCCGAGCAGCGCTAGAGCCCGCTGCCACTGCTCGCCCTTCGCGCACGCGCTCATCCCAGCGTTGTAGCTGACTGCAACCTATTAGAGACCAAGGCTGACCCGTGGCTTACCGTCCACCGTCCGGGTCGCCGAGTGGCCCGATAGTTTTGGCCATGACCGCCTGATGCCTGTTTTGTTTCCATCAGTGTGTTGCCCGTCCGCTCGCTGCCGCTGCCTGCCGTGTACGAATGATGGGTCCTTCTTTGCCGCACCTGATGTATGTGCGCATGTCTGAACATGCTGTCTGCTTCGGCAGATCTGATGTATGTAAGTATATATATATATGTGTGTATGTATGTATGCATGTATGTCTGTCTGTCTGTCTGTATGTATGTATGTATGTATGTATGTATGCATGCATGCATGTATGTATGTATGTATGTATGTATGTATGTATGTATGTATGTATGTATGTATGTATGTATGTATGTATGTATGTATGTGTTTATATAAACATATATATGGCGACTTCCGGAAACCCTGAAACCAAAAACGTGATCATCTCTTGGAAGGCATTGCTTTACTTCCGCCGCCTTCCGCCAGCCTCCCGCCAGCCTTCCGCCGCTGGCGAAGGCGGCCTCGTTTCACTTCCGCCGCCTTCCGCCGCGGAAGAGATGACAACTCCTTCGATCCTCGAAGGTAAGGCTGTTTGGGGCGCCCCATATTAATGTAGAGAGACAGACAGACAGACAGACAGACAGACAGCCAGACAGACACACACACACACACACACACACATAGACAAACAGACATATAAGCAAACAAAACAGACAGTCACACAGACAGACAGACAGACAGACAGACAGACAGACAGACAGACAGACAAACAGACAGGCAGGCAGGCAGGCAGGCAGACAGACAGAGAGAGAGAGAGTTGTTATATCTTGTAGCTATTGGCTCGTTTTGTCCGTTGCGTGCTGCTGAGCGATGCGCCTTGGCACTGCGGCGTGCAGTGGGCTCGACGCGCGCGTGGCCGAGCATACGGCTCCTCTTGGGTTCCTCGTGGGGCCTTTTGGACGCCAGCTCGGGGCTTGCTAGGGGCCTCATCTGCGGCTTCTGGGTGCAACTGTTGGGGGGAGGGTCTGGGGCCTGTCGGGGTGCACACTGGGGCCATCTTGGAGCGGTCTTGGGCCGCCTTGGGGCCGTCCTTCTCGACCGTTTTGGGGGCCTCCTGGGACCGCCTTGAGGCCATCTCTCGGTCTGTCCGAAGAGCCGCTGGGGCTGTCTTGGACCGTGCCTGGGAGCTTTCTGAATCGCCCTGGGGGCCCTCCTGGGGCCGGCTGGGAGGCGGGTCCGCGCCGAGGGGCGCTGCCGAGGCACTGCCGAGGCACTGACGGAGCAAGGTGCGACGGAAAACGCGGGACGCAAGAAACGTGGAAAAGCCAAGCGGTTCGGGGCGAATCCGTTGCTGGGGGTCCTCGGCGGGAGGGTCCTCGGGCCGGTCTGGAAGGCCCTCGCGCGCACCTTGGCGGTGGCCCTGGGCAAGAGCGGCCCTTTCGCGCCAGGCTTGCCCGCCGACGCATGCGCTGCGGCCGTGGTGGCCTGTGCGCTTGGGTCTGGCACCCCCGCACCCGCCGACTACCGCGCGCCCGTGGTCGCTCTGGCGAAAGGTCACTCTTGAACACGTGAGCGACGGAGCGAAACGGGTCTCACGCGAGATGGCACAGCGACCTTCCGCGGTGGCTTACGCGGGGACACGCCACATTGGAGACGAGGGCGCTTACGCGCGACCTTTCGCGGGAAGCTCACGCGCCGATGTCGGCGCAGGCGACCCCGCTTTTTTGGCGCCGCGCACGTGTAGCCGACACACACACGGGTCGGAAGAAACGGGTGGACACGTGCAGCAGCAAGGCGATGCGAGCAGGTTGGGGCTCCGCCGCCCCGGTTGGAGACAGGAAGAGGGAACGCTGCTCGAGGCTCAAGAGAAGGCCCCTGAAGCAGGTTAGACATCTGGGAGCCCCCGCGCCTCGCTGAGCCGCCGGACGACGACGACGACGACGACGACGACGACGACGACGACGACGACGACGACGACGACGACAACGACGACGACGACGACGACGACGACGACGACGACGCCGACGAGGGAATCGCTTCCAGCGGTCGATGGGTCTGTACGGGGCCGAGTGGAAACCACCCGGGAAGCGCCTGGGCGCCCCGCGGGGAGGCGTCGCCCCTCGGGGTGCGGAGCGGCCCGCAGGGCTCTCTTTGCCGGGAGCCCAGCGGCCGTCGGCAGCGACTCCCCACTCCTCCTCCTCCTCCTCCTCCTCCTCCTCCTCCTCCTCCTCCTCCTCCTCTGGCACGCGCGCCGCCCGGCACCGCGGAGTAAAAGAGGCGTCGCGCTCCAGCATCGCCTCCCGCATCTCGCCGAGCAGCGCCAGAGCCCACTGCCACAGCTCGCCCTTCTCGCACGCGCTGATCCCAGCGCTGTAGCTGACTAGGGCTAACCCGTGGACTCCGTCCACGACATCTTTCTGGAATGGTTCTCGGAGGAACGGCGCAGATTGCACCGAAAATCTACGAACATGGCGGCGGCTAGGGCGGCGGCAGCGAGACCGCGCCTTCGTGTCCGAGCTCTTGCAGCGCTCCAGCAGCTTGGCCCCAGCGCACTGCTCGTTCACCCCCCTCCTATTGAGGGCAGTTTCGAAGTCTCTCGGGGATGTGCGTCGAAGTCGAAGCCCATCTGAGGCGTCTCAGGAGCGCCTGGGGAAGGGCTCGGGAGGCCATCGGGGAAAACCACCGAAAGCGCCGGGGAGCGCAAGGATCTACAGGGAGGGCCCTCAGAGAGCTTAAAGAAAATTCGAAATTCAGTAAAATCTTAACAGACATCGCTGTTGGGTCGGCCATCACCTCTGGGCACGCCTTGATGGTGTGAGCCAGTCGCATCGCCGCCAACGGGAGGGTTTGTTCGCCAAGTCCCATTCTGCTCGCCCAGAGGGTCTGTGGTCCGAAGAGTGCGGAGAGGTGCCTGGGTCATATCAATTGGCTGCTGTCCCCGGGCTCCAGTCTGGTTGGCCCGAACAGTTTGGCAAGGCCCCTGGGGGAACAGAATGGCACAGCATATCGGGGCAAGGGGGGCGGTAGCTGGCCTGTCAGACCCGGCGTTCGTCTTCTGCCCAAGCGGCGCGGGGCCCACGGGCCCCAGGGTTGGCGGCCCGCTGGGTTTCCTCTTGTTCGCCCACAGGGTTGGCGGAGGCCTCCAGGCGAACAGCATGGGGCAGGACAATGAATGTGGGAGACTTGTCGCAAGCTCCCAGCCCCCAAGTGTTCGCCCGAAGGGTGTGAGGCCGTGTTGGCTCCCTCAAAGTGCCGTCTTGGAGCCGTCTAGGCCCGTCTTGAGGGCGCCGTTTGCCGTGATGGGGCCGTCTTGCTTCGTCGTGAGCCCCTCATGGGCGCGTCCGTAGGCCGTCCTGGGCCCATCGGGGTCCTTGTTGGCACTATCTTGGGGCTGTCTTGGAGCCGTCTGGGGCCGTGAGGGGGCCGCCTTCGAGTCGTCTTGGGCCCCTCCTGTGCGCCTCATTGGGCCGTCCTGGGCCCAGCAGGGGCCGCGTTGGCACCCTCTTGGGGCTGTCTTGGAGCCGTCTTGAGCCGTCGCAGCGCGCCTTGCGTTGTGCTGGGGCCGTCTTGGCCCGTCGTGGGGCCTTCCTGGGCGTGTCCTCGGACCCTCCTGGGACTTTCTGGGGCCTCTTGGGGCATCCGACCGCCGAAATGGTGGGAAACGCGAAGGCTGTAACAATGAACAATGGAAAATAAACAATTTTTGCCAGCTGGGGCTCTCTTCCCATCTTGGCCCGTCTTGAGGCCCCGACTGGGCGCCTCCTTGGGCCGTCCTGGGCCTATCTGTGGCAATGTTGGCACCCTCCTGGGACCGTCTTGAGCGTGCCTTGGGCCGTGCTGGGCCCGTCTGGGGCCGTGTTGGCACCCTCGTGGAGCCGTCTTGGAGCCGTCTTGGGCCGTCTTCAGCGCGCCTTGGGCCGTGCTGGGGCGGTCTTGGCCCGTCTTGGGGCCCTCCTGGGAGCCTCCTGGTGGCTTTTGGGTCCTTTTGGGGTGGCCTTGAAGTCTTCCAGGCCTGCTTCGAGTGTCCGAAAGCTGAATTGGCGGCAAGCGGGAAATCTTTGGAAAAGCCTAGGACAACAAACGATTTTGACCTCGCGGGACCCTCTTGTGAGGCCTTTTGGAGGCCTTTCGGAGCGCCTTGGCGCTCGCCTGGGTCGTGTCGTGCCCATTTGAAGAGCCTCGTGGACGCTCTGTGGGGCTTCCCGGAGCGTGCAAGGACCGTCTGGGGCCCTCATTGCGCCGTGTGGGGCCCTCATGGCGCCATCTGGGGTCTCTTAGAGGCAAGGTGGAAGCCACTTAGGGCCTCTTGGGGGCCGTTTGGGGGCCTCTTTCCGGCCTCCCGGGAATCCCTTGGGTCCCTCTTGGGCCGTCTGAGGTGCCTCTTGGGCCGTCTTGGGGCCGTGTGGGGCCGTCTTGGGCGCAGCTCGGACCGTCTTGGGGCCGTCTTGGGCCGTTCTTGACCGCTCTTTGGGGTTGGTCTGGGCGCCCGGGGCGGCGTCGCCCCCTCAGGAGCGGAGCGCTCCCTGCCAGTGGCCCGGGGGGGGGGGGGGCCGTCGGCAGCGAGCCCCTACCCCTCCCGTCCGGCACGCGCGCCGCCCGGCACTGTGGCGTGAGAAAGGCGTTGGGCTCCAGCGTTGCCTCCCGCATCTCGCTGAGCAGCCCAAGAGCCCGCTGCCACTCCTCGCCCTTCTCGCACGCGCTGATCCCAGCGCTGTAGCTGATGGTGTTGGGCTCCAGCTTCGCCCCTAGCATCTCGGAAAGCAGCGCTAAGGCCCGCTGCCACTGCCCGCCCTTCTCGCACGAGCTGATCACAGAGCTGTAGCTGACTAGGGCTGACCCATGGACTACGCCCACGAATGCTCGTCTGCAAGGCTCGCGTCGTCTTCATCGTCGTGGTCGTCCTCATCCTCCTCCTCCTCCTCGCCCTCTTGCCCCTCCACCACCTCCTCCATCTCCTTCTTCTCCTCCTCCTCCTCCTCCGCCTCCTCCTCCGCCTCCTCCTCCTCCTCCTCCTCCTCCTCCTCCTCCTCCTCCTCCTCCTCCTCCTCCTCCTCCTCCCCCTCCCATTCCACCTCTCCCTTCCTCCTCGTCCACCTGCCCCCCTGGATCCCGAATTCTTCGCGATCTTTGATCGTGAGGGCGGCGCCTCCACTGAAGACACGCATGCGGTGCCCTCGCAGCGTGAAACATATTCTGGTGGGCCTACGGCGGCGCTGCCCCAAAGTTGAGCTTCCCAGGCACTCGGAGCGTCCAAGACTGCTGCTTTGGGTCCGCGACGGGCCGCCGAAGCGTGAAACACAGCCTGGTGGGCCTGCGACCGCGCTGGCTGAAAGACAGGTGCCCTTGGGGGCGACGATGAGGGCGAATAGCCCAGGGGGAGGGCAGTCCATGTGTCCATGTGCGCCGATGCTCCATGCCTTCGGCGAGGCTCCTGGGCGCATACGTGTGATGCCCGCCCCTGGGCTATTCGCCCCCATCGTCGCCTCCGGTGCCTCTGGGACCGTCCTGGGACCAGCCGGCCGACCTGGCCTCCTCTCAGGCCAGGGGGTGCTGGTCACATCCCTCGTACGCGCTGCAGCCAGACTTGTCGAAGAGGCTAGACCAGACCTGTGAAGCATTCCGCAGGCGACCTGTTCCTCTAGAACAGCTCAGCCAGACATCGATTATTTCAGGGTAGTTACCTTGTTGTCTGTGTTGGCGTGTGCTCGCCTGCCTGAAGGGCTGCCCTGGGGCTCCTTGAGATCTCTGCAGCGTGCTACACGGCCACCTGGACTGTCAGTGGAACTTTCCTCAGCCCTCGAACACGTGGTGCTGCTTGCTGCTGCTGTTGCCAGCTGTTGGACTTCCTGACTACTACTGCACATGCTGGCTGATTGTGCTTGCTGTTGCATGCTGCTTGCTGCTGGCTGGCTGATCAGGGCTGCTCCTGCTGCTGCTGACTGATGCTGCTGGCTCTGCTGCCGCTGGGATCTAGCACGTCTGGGGACCTCTTTGGGCAGCCTGGGCCATCTTGGGGCGCCCCGGGACCCTCTTGGAGCATATTTTGGGGCTATGTTGGGCTTCTGTGGTGCCAGCTGGTTCTTTTCAGTGCTCTCTTGGGGCGCTCTTTTGGGCTTCTGGAGCCATCCGAATGGTCCTTGGAGGCTGACGCTGCCGTCTTGGGGCTCTGAGGCTCGTCGGGGGGATCTGGGGGCTATCTTCGGGCTGTCCTGTGCCGTCTTGGACCAGCATGGCGGCCATCAAAGGAGGCCACCTGGGCCAACCTGCACCTTTTTTGGGCGGCGGCGGGGGTGCTCCTGTGGGGCCGACTGTGGGCCCGTGGGGCTCGTTTGGAGGCCTCCGGGTCGCGCCTGCAGCGTCGCTGGGGCCGCGAAGCGGAAAACGGCACGCGCACCTTGGAAAGCAGAGACGGCGGATTTCGACGTGCGCTGGGCCCTCGTAGGCCTCCGCTTGGTGAATCCTGTGGCTGCTCCGCCCCGACTTCGGATCCGTCGTGTTTTGAGCAATTTCGCCTGTGGGACGGAGGTTCCCGCCCTGCTGGTCAAGCCTGCCTGATGTCGATGTCCGCCCTGCTTGGCCGCCGCTGTGCCCGCCATACTTTTGCGGAGCCCTCCGCTCTACTGTTCCTGCAGCGGCAAACTTCCGCCCCGCTTCTTCGCATCGCTCGGGGCTCATTCCCAGCACCACTCCTCCGGTCTGAGAATCAACCAAAGATACAGCGGAGGCGACGTGAGGGTGGCCGCCAAATTGACGCCATCCTGGGTCGTTCGTTCAGGGTTAGGTCGGGCGTTGCGGATTCTGGACGAAAATAAAAATACCTCGCAAGGGTCGAACATAGTCACACAATCTTCCCCACATTATTTGTTTTTTTCTATGTTTGCA
>CAUYUJ010000542.1:90000-95000 GCA_963575745.1 Prorocentrum cordatum
GCCACACCTGGCCCACTTGCATGCGCTGCTCTCGGCACCTTAGCGCAGGTGACGTTGGGCTCCAACTTCGCCTCAGACATCTCGCTGAGCAGCGCCAAAGCCCGCTGCCACTGCTGGCCCTTCTCGCACGCACCTACTCCAGCGCAAAAACTGATGGCGTCGCACTCCACCTCGACTTCCCGCATCCCGCTGAGCAGCCACAGGGCGCGCTGCCACTGCTCACCTTTCTTACATGCGCTGACCCCAGCGTTGTAACTAACCAGGGCTGACCCGTGGGCTTGCGCCCGCTAGAGCTCGACGTCGTCGCCGTCGTCATCGCAGACGTCGTCGTCGTCGTCGTCGTCGTCGTCTTCGTCGTCGTCACAATCTTCTTCGTCGTCGTCGTCGTCCTCGTCGTCTTCGTTGTCGTCGCAATCGTCGTCGTCGTCGTCGCAGTCGTCGTCGCAATCGTCGTCGTCGTCGCCGTCGTCGTCGTCGACGACGTCGTCGTTGTCGCCGCTCCTAGCGCTCAAAAATCAAATGGTCCGCTCGGAGGCCTGACCCCCCAAGGGAACATCGGCAGTGCTGCATACGATACCACCTGCCCCCCCCCGGCATAAGAAGGTGGCCAGCAAGCTCATTGCGTTCGGCTATGATCTGACTGCGAGGGCCCCACTTGCTGTGCCAACCATGTCTTAAGCAGCATGATGTTTAACCGGGAAAATCCCAAGGACGAGCCCAAGACTCCGCCGAGTCCGAATAAGCCACTGAAGTAATCCAGTAGCATACTCGTTATCAAAATCCGAGTATGACCTGTAGCATCTCCTGAAGGTAGGAAGACGACAAAACGAAGGAATGAGGCGACGTTGGGCTCCAGCTTCGCACCCCGCATCTCGCTCAGCAACGCCAAAGCCCGTTGCCACTGCTCGCCCTTCCCGCACGCGCTGATCCCGGCGTTGCAGCTGATGACGTTGGGGCCCACCTTCGCATCGCTCATCTCGACGAGCAGCGCCAAAGCCAACTGCCACTGCTCGCTTTTCTCGCAGGCGCTGATCCCGGAGCTGTAGCTGATGACGTTAGGGTCGACCTTCGCCTGCCGCATGTCGCCGAGCAGCGCCAGTGCCCGCTGCCACTGCTCGCCCTTCTCGCACGCGCTCACGCCAGCACTGTAGATGATGACGTCAGGCTCCACCTTCGAAGCCAACATCTCCATGAGCAGCGCCAAGGCCTGTTGCCACTGCACGCCCTTCTCGCACGCACTGATCCCAGTGCTGTAGACTACTAGAGCTGACCCGTGGACTCCGTCCACGACATCTTTCTGGAATGGTTCTCGGAGGAACGGCGCAGATTCTACCGAAAATCTACAAACACGGCGGCGGCTCGGGCGGCGGCAGCGAGACCGCGCCTTCGTGTCCGAGCTCTTGCAGCGCTGCAGCAGCTTGGCCCAGCGCACTGCTCGTTCACCCCCCTCCTATTGAGGACAGTTTCGAAGTCTCTCGGGGATGTGCGTCGAAGTCGAAGCCCATCTGAGGCGTCTCAGGAGCGCTCGGGGAAGGGCTCGGGAGGCCATCGGGGAAAGCCACCGAAAGCGCCGGGGAGGCTCGCAAGGATCTACAGGGAGGGCCCAAGAGAGCTTCAAGAAAATTTGAAATCCAGTGAACTCTTAAGAGAAACCGCTGTTGGGTCGGCCATCACCTCCGGGCGCGCCTTGATGGTGCGATCCAGTCGCATCACCGCCAACGGGAGGGTTTGTTCGCCATGTCCCATTCTGTTCGCCCAGAGGGTCTGTGGAGGCCTTCGGGCGAACAGAACGGGACAGGGCAAGGAATGGGGAAGACATGTCCGAATCTCCTGGGCCCCCCAGATGCTCGTCCGAAGAATGCGGAGAGGTCCCAGGGTCATATCAATTGGCTGCTGTCCCAGGGGTCCGGTCTGCTTGGCCCGAAGAGTTTGCCAAGGCCCCTGGGGGAACAGAATGGCACAGCATATCGGGCAAAGGGGGGCGGTAGCTGGCCTGTCAGACCTGGCGTTCGTCTTCTGCCCAAGCGGCGCGGGGCCCACGGGCCCCAGGGTTGGCGTCCCGCTGGGATTCCTCTTGTTCGCCCACAGGGTTGGAGGAGGCCTCCAGGCGAACAGAATGGGGCAGGACAATGAATGTGGGAGACTTGTCGCAAGCTCCCAGCCCCCCCAAGTGTGCGCCCGAAGGGTGTGGGGCCGCGTTGGCTCCCTCAAAGGGCCGTCTTGGAGCCGTCTAGGCCCGTCTTGAGGGCGCCGTTTGCCCTGATGGGGCCGTCTTGGTTCGTCGTGGGCCCCTCATGGGCGCGTCCGTAGGCCGTCCTGGGCCCATCGGGGTCCTCGTGGGGCTGTCTTGGAGCCGTCTGGGACCGTGAGGAGGCCGCCTTGGAGTCGTCTTGGGCCCCTCCTGTGCGCCTCCTTGGGCCGTCCTGGGCCCAGCAGGGGCCGTGTTGGCACCCTCTTGGGGCTGTCTTGGAGCCGTCTTGAGCCGTCGCAGCGCGCCTTGGGTTGTGCTGGGTCCGTCTTGGCCCGTCTTGGGGCCTTCCTGGGCGGTTCCTCGGACCCTCCTGGGACTTTCTGGGGCCTCTTGGTGCATCGGACCGCCGAAACGGCGGGAAACGCAAAGGGTGTAACAGTAAACAATGGAAAATTAACAATTTTTGCCAGCTGGGACTCTCTTGCCATCTTGGCCCGTCTTGAGGCCCCGAACGGGCGCGTCCTTGGGCCGTCCTGGGCGCACCCTCCTGGGACCGTCTTGGAATCGTCTTGGGCCGTCTTGAGCGCGCCTTGGGCCGTCCTGGGCCGGTCTGGGGCCGTGTTGGCACCCTCGCGGCGAGGAAGCTCGGAGGCGGGCTCGAGGCCTCTTCGGGGCCATTTTGGAAGCTGTTGGGGCCTCTGTAGGGGCCTCGTTTGGGCTCCTTGGGAGCCTCCTGGGGCCTCTTCGGGGGATTCTTGGCGGCCCCTTGGGGCCTCTTGGGGGCCTGTTTGGGCCTCCTGGCGCCCTCTTGGGGCGGAAGGCTCGGATTTTCGGTCCGTGGTCCCCCTCTTGGCCCCTTCTTGGGCCTGTCTTCGGCCTGTCTTCGGGCCCTCGTGGGCCGTCTTGAGCGTCTCTTGGGTCGTCTTGGGGCCCTCTTGGGCTGTCTTGGGGCGCTCTTGGGGGCTCCTCCTCCTCCTCCTCTTCCACCTTCTTCTCCTCTTTCGCTGGATTCTCCATGCCCTCGGTCGGCAATCGTCGATCCTACGACGACTCTCCCCAACAGAGAAACATCGAAGGCCCTCGGAGCGTCCAACATTGTTCTTTTGTGCCTTCGATATGCCGGTCGCCTCTCGTCCGCTCCCCCCCTCCTGGAAGCAATTCTGAGGCCACTTAGGGTTTCGTGGGGGCCGTTTGGGGATCTCTTGGGGCGTTTTTGCCTGCGATATGCCTGTCGCCACTCGTCCGCTCCCCCGCTCCTGGAGGGAATTCTGAAGCCACTGAAGGCTTCGTGGGGGCCGTTTCGGAGCCTCTTCGGCCTTCTTTTGGGCCTCCCGGGGGGGCTCTTAGGGCCCTCTCGGGCCGTCTTGGGTGCCTCTTGGGCCGTCTTGGGGCCGTCTGAGGCCCGCCTCGGCGCCTCTTGGGCTGTCTTGGGCCGTCTTGGGCCGCTCCTGGGGCCGTCTTGGGTGCCTCTTGGGCCGTCTTGGGCGCCTCCTGGGCCGTCCTGGGGCCGTCCTGGGGCGTCTTGGGACCGTCTTGGGGCCCTCCTGGCCCGTCTTGGGGCTCTCTTGGGGTCCTCTTCGGCCGTCTTGGAGCGGTCGGGGGGACTTCTTGGGCCGTCTTGGAGCGTCGGGAAGCCGAAGAGGCGAGGAGGCCGAAAACATTGAAAAACACAATAGAAATCTACCATTTCTGTCGCTCGGGGCCCTCTTGGGAGGCCTCTTGGGAGGCCTCTTCGGGCGTCTTAAACGCCTCTTGGGCCGTCTGGGGCGAATCTCGGGCGTCTTGGGCCCATTTTTAAGCGTGCCGGGGCTCTCCGGGGCCGTCTTGGGGGCTTCTGCATGGGGGCCCTCTCGACATGTCCTGGAGCCTGCCTGGGCGGCCCGGGGCGGCCCGGGGCCAGCCCGGGGCGGTTTTGACTCATTGGAGCCTGCGCCCTTCTGGCACGCACTGGGCCCTGCAATGTAGTAGAGACTATGGCTGACCCATGGGCAACCGTCCACGACAGCTGAATCGCGTGAAGACTTGAGGTTCGCGTGCCTATTCACCTGTCTGCTCGCCTGCTGTCCTGCTTGTGTGATTCACAAGCCTGGTGGCCTGATAGCCTCTGGCCCGATCGCCTGCTTTCAAATGTGCTTGCTTCATTGCTTGCCCGTCCGCTCGCTGCCACTTCCTGCCGCTTGCAGGTGGTCGGTGCTTACTGCTGCAACATTCTTCATGCATAGACATGCTGCCCTTTTTTGGCCACTGTGGGGCAGTGTTGGCCGTTGCGTGCTGCTGCCCGATACGGCTCTGTAAAACCGCGTGGTTCAACTCCTGAGTACTTGCTGCTGCCGCGTGCCTGCTACTTTCGTGCTGATGCTTGCTGCCGCTGTTGCGATGTAGTTGTTCTGTTATGCTTGTCGCTACCGGTCGGCGTTGCTGCGCGTGGCTGCAGGGCGCTGATGGGTTACATCCCAGCTCTGCGTGCTGCGTGCTGCGTGCTGCTGCTGCTGCTGCTGCTGCTGCTGCTGCTGCTGCTGCTGCTGCTGCTGCTGCCTGCTGCCTGTTGCGTGCTGCAGATTGCTGCTGGTGTGTGCTGCAGCTGCTGCTCCGAAGGCTGCTGCGTGCTGCGTGTGGCTGCGGTTCGCTGTTGAGACGCTTGATGCTGCAGGGTGCTGCTTCTCGCTACTTTTGCCTGCTGGCGCAGCTGCTCGTGAGAGGATCGAGGAGCCAGGAGCTTGTAGCGAGGAGCCAGGATCGAGGAGGGAGGGTGAAGAAGCGAGAGGCGATCAGCAAGGAGCAGGAAGGGAGGAGCGACGAGCGAGCAGAG
>CAUYUJ010000542.1:100000-112328 GCA_963575745.1 Prorocentrum cordatum
CCCGGGGCGGTCCTGGGGCGTCATATGGGTGCCTCTTGGGCTGTCCGGGGGCCACGTTCGGCCATCTTGCGCCGCCTCCTGCGCTATCGGGGCCTCTCCGAAGGCTGCCGAGGCGGCTCCGAGGGCCCGCTCGGAGCGGCCCGGGCCCCGGGGGGCCCCCTGGAGGGGACCGGTTCAATGCCACCGCTCGCTCTTTTCGCGCGCGCTGCCCACGGTGTTGTGGGATGGATGACGTCGGGCTCCAGCTCGGCCTCCCACATCCCGCTCAGCAGCGCCAGAGCCCGCTGCCACTGCTCGCCCTTCTGACACGCGCTGATCCCAGCGTTGTAGCTGACGGACATGCGGACAACTTACCCAGACCCCCGACGTCGTGAATTTTTCATGACGCGACCCCCAGAAGTCTGGACCCTTTCCCTGGGACCGGTTCTTCGTCCTGAGTCGTTTTTTGACGGCCTCGAGGCCCGGTAAGGGCCCCCAAAGGCTGAAAATGAGGAAAAACCTCCCGTCATGATTTTTTCACAACGCGAGGGGGTCTGGGTACTGGGCATGCAAGGGTGAGGATCTCCCGCCTGCTCGAGCGCTCACGTAGATCCGACGTCGTGATTGTTTCAATGCGGGGTCCTTGGAGGTCTCGACCCATTCCCCAGGACCGGTTCTTCATCCTGAGTCGTTTTTTGACGGTCCCGGGGCCCGGCGAGGGCCTATAGAGGTCGAAAATTACAAAAAACCTGCGCCTTGATTTTTTCAATGCGTTGGATCTCTGGGGCCGCTGGGCGCTGGTGCGGATGCCCGCCGGCGCTGCTGCTGCCTGCCGCTGCGGCCCGCCTGCTGCGGGGGGCGCCGCCTGCTGGCTGTGGCTGCTGCCTCTGCTGCCTGGCGCTGGCTGCGGAGCCGGCTTTGCCGCTGCTTGGAGCATGTGCGGGCAAGACTTATGTCCATATCCAGTGCGCCCTCGACTTTTGTTGGAAGGGGCGCCACAAGGCCGAGGTGCACTGGACATGGACAAAAGTCGTGCCTCCAGGGGGGAGATTCATCCACATCCAGTGCGCCTCGGGCTTCTGGGGAAGGGAGCCCGAAACTCCATACTGCAGTCCCAGACCCCCGACGTCATGAATTTTTCATGACGTCGACCCCCAGCGGTCTGGACCCATCCCCCGGGACCGGTTTTTCGTCCTGAGTCGTTTTTTGACGGTCCCGAGGCCCGGTGAAGGCCCCCAGAGGCCGAAAATAACGAAAACACGTCCCGTCGTGATTTTCTCACAGCGCGAGGAGGTCTGGGGAGCCCGAAACTCCACACTGCAGCGGATCGGGACCAAAGCACTGCTCGCAGCAGGGAGGGCGCCGCGCGCGGGGCCCCCCTTCGGCCGCAGCCTCCCGGCCCGCCGGCGGGCCCGCAGCAGGCGGCCCGCGGCAGGCCCCCCATAAGGGGGCTCTGCGGGAGCCGCTCGGGCCGCCCCGGGGCCTCTCCAGGGCCCTCTTGTGGGGCCCCCCGCGGGCGCTCCGGGGCCGTCCTGGGGCCGCCGTATGGGCTGTCTACCCAGACCCCCTCGCGTCGCGAAAAAAGCACGACGGGAGGCTTTTCGCTATTTTCGGCCTCCGGGGGCCTCGGGACCGTCAACAAACGACTCAGGACGAGAAACCGGTCCCGGGGAATGGGTCGGGACCTCTGGGGGTCGCGTCATGAAAAAATCATGACGTCGGGGGTCTGGGTATGGAGGCGGCGTTCCCAGACCCCCGACGTAATGATTTTTTCATTACGTCGACTCCAGAGTTCTCGACCCCTTCCCCAGGACAGGTTTATCATCCTGAGCCGTTTTTTGACGCTCCCGAAGCCCGGTGAGGGCCCCCAGAGGCCGAAAATGGCGAAAAACCTCCCGTCATGATTTTTTCATTACTCGAGGGGGTCTGGGTTCGGGGCCACCCTGCAGAGCGAGAACGGATCGGCAACTCCGTCGTGGAAGTCGCGTCCGGGCTCTCGTGGAGCCTCGCGCGCCCGGCAGGCCCGCCGGGAGGCCCTGGGGCGCAGCCGCAGGGGCCTCCAGGGCCCGCCTGGGGCGCCAAGCCGAACGGATACGGGGCAACCGCACCTGGACCTGCCCAGACACGACCGCGTCGCGCAACAAAAAATCAGGACGGGAGGTTTTTGGCCGTTTTCGGCCACGGAGGGCCTTCGCTGGGCCTCGGGACCGTCCAAAAAAGACTCATGATGAAAAGACGGTCCTGGGGAAAGGGTCGGGACTTCCAGGGGCCCCGCATTGAAAAAATCTGGGCGCCGCATGCCTGGGTAAGGCGCAGCCAGGACAAGGACAAAATCGGACAGGGATGAACCGGACACCTCTGAAACCTGGCGGTTCTGGGGGATGTGTTGGGCGCCGCGGCCTTCTCAGAGCGTTCCGGAACGCTCCGAGAGCGTTCTGGAACGCTCTGGAAGGATTCTATTGGAGACCTGGAAATGGGCACCAACACCAACAAAGGGGGGTTGCCTCCACAGGTGGGAAGAAGCTCCTAGATTTCGGTGTTGGTGGTAATATTTCGGTCACCTTGGAAGCCAGAATATTAACACCATCACCGAGATCGGGATCTTCGTCCCTCGGTGGAGGCACAACGCCGATATTGGTGTTGGTGTCAACCTCTGGGTCTGCGATTCTAGCCTTGTCCCAGCCCTCGCCCGATGCACCCTTCCCCTGCAGGGCAGATTTCTGAAACGCCAGCGGGGCCTCGGCATTCGAAGGATCTCTGCAGCCAGGCGAGCCCAGTGACGGACGCCTCCCAAATGGGGCCAGCGCAGACGCGTCGGAGGATCGCACCCAGTCGCCGGCTGCATCGCCGATGCATCGGCGACGTCTGGGGAAAATCGGGCTCCACGTCGACCCGCCTCGCCGATGCCTCGCCGAAGTCGGCCCGATCCCCCGCCCCCATCTGCTCGGGGAGCCCACGGGATGCCCGGAGGTGGGGTGTCTGACACCCTGGCGTCGACCGGGCCCGCAGAGGAGGAGGAGGAGGAGGAGGAGGAGGAGGAGGAGAGGCTAAGGAGGAGGAGGGAAGAGGAGGAGGCGGAGGAGGAGGAGGAGAGGAGGAGGAGGAGGAGGAGGAGGAGGAGGAGGAGGAGGGAGGAGGGAGGAGGGAGGAGGGAGGAGGGAGGAGGGAGGAGGAGGAGGCGTGAGGTCCGCAGCTGCTCTCAAGGCACCGGGGCGGCCAGGGCCGCCGCCGCCCCACCGGGCGGCGCCGCCTCTCGACCAGCAGGGCGGCGGCCCGACGGGTTGGAGTGCCACCCCCGCAGCCGCGGAAACTGGCAGTGTGCACCAGACCCAGACCCCCTCGCGTCGTGAAAAAATCATGACGGGAGGTTTTTCGCCATTTTCGGCCCCTGGGGGCCCTCACCGGGCCTCGGGACCGTCAAAAAACGACTCAGGACGAAAAACCGGTCCCGGGGAAAGGGTCGGGACCTCTGGGGGTCGACGTCATGAAAAATTCATGACGTCGGGGGTCTGGGGACGACGTCGGGCTCCAGCCTCGCCTCCCGCACCCCGCTGAGGAGCGACAGGGCCAGCTGCCACTGCCCGCCCTTCTCGCACGCGCTGATCCCGGCGCTGCAGCTGACGACGCTGGGCTCCGCCTGCGACTCCCACAGCTCGCTGAGCAGCGACAGTGCCCGTCGCCACTGCCCCCCTCTTTTGCATGCGCCGGCAGCCGCAAGGTAGTGGCCCGAGGAGACTTCCACCCCCGATTCGACTCCTTCTCGGAGCATCTGCAGAGCCGCGCTCCAGTGCCTCGTCCGGCCGCACTTCTCGATCGCCACGAGGCGAACGGCATCCTCTCCAGACCTGCGGTGGGCCGCCAACATCAGAACAGGTCCGGCACCACAACGGCTCCATCCTGGTGCTGCTTCTGCAGAGCCGCTGTTGGCCCAAAGCCAAGCGAGCGGGCCTGGCACGGTGATCGGCCGCTGCGAGGAGGCGAGGCGTGATCTGCGCGGACGCGGCAAGTGCCCCGAGGCTCGGGGTGGGGCGCACCTAGGGCGCCCGAAGGCTTCTAAGGCGCTCCAAGGGCGCTCCGAGACACTCTCAGGGCCTTCCCAGGGCGCTCAAGACATGCAACAACGGCCTGAGGAATGGACTCGCGGGAGCCCAAAAGGCACGAAGTGGCTTACAGCTGGCCTCGGACATCCAGGGACTGGGACACGTTGCGCCTGATCTCCCGCCCCCTCATATCTCACCCCCCGCGGGCGTAGCCTTAGGTCGGGCATGTCCCCCTACAGGTGGACTTTGGGCGAGAAAAGAATAAACGAGTCAAAACATGCCCCAACATAATCAAAAAACGTACTAAAAAATCGTCCCCATTGTATTTTTTCTGTTTTTGAATACTCCTCCTGTCGAGGGACCTAAGCGCAGCCCCTTCCCCCCTGCGAGCCCAGCTCGTGGCCGCGTGCAGTCATCGCGCGGCCACGGCTAGCGTTGGCCAAGGGACGGACTCCCCGCCCAAGGCAAAGGAGCGGCCCAGACACGGAACCCCTCGTGAACCCCCAGCGGTCCTGACTCCATCGTCTTGACTGCAACCGCCCAGAAGATTGGCGAATTCAGCTGTGGGAGAAAAAGAGCGCGGCAACCAAATCCGGGCCCGTGCTGTCTTGAGATGTGGCTTCCCCCGCGTCTCCGTGGCTGCCAGGGCGCCCGAGAAGACTGCAGCCGTGGATCGAGACGTTCTCCAGCATCACAAGCGGCGGGCGCATCCATAACTACCTCCCCGCGGTCTGGATTCCAGGGCGCGACCCCTCGGATACGCGGGTCGCACGGACATGTTTTGCGCGGGCATCGTTGCCCGACGCCCGCGGGAGCGCGGCCCGGAGGCCCAGGCCCGCGAGGCCGCGGCTGCGAATCTGTTGTCGGCTGTCCGCCCACGACCTTGCTCGTCCTCCACACCAGTCGGCCCGAGGAACCACGGAGATATCACGAGCACGAATTATTCCTACGGTAGTAGAGGCCTCCTAGATGGGGTCGGAGTCGACGTGATCGGAGGAGCGCGCTGCATCGCCGATACATCGGCGATGCATCGGCGATGCATCGGCGATGCGCCGGCGATGCATCGACGACGTCAGCGTTGCATGGGCGACGTCGGTGCGGGGAAACGCGGGCTCTACATCGAGCCGCATCGTCGATGCATCGGCGATGCGGCGCGATCCTCCGCCCCCATCTACTCGGACCCCAAATAGGAGGCCTAGAGGTAGGGCCCCGCAACAAAAAATAGGTTTAGTTTGCCCGTCGCGTTTTCCTCATCGCCCGGGCGGAGTACTCTGCCTCCTCCTCCCCCTCCTTTTCCTCCTTGTCCTCCTTTTCCTCCTGCTTCTCCTCCTTCTGCTCCTCCCCCTCCTCCTTTCCTCCTCTCCCCCTCCTCCCCCCTCCCCTCCTCTCCTCCTCCTCTCCTCTCCTCCCTCCTCTCCTCCTCTCCTCCTCCTCCTCCTCCTTTCCTCTCCTCCTCCTTATTTTCCCCTCCTGCTCTCCTCCTCCTCCTCCTCCTCCTCCTCCTCCTCCTCCTCTCCTCCTCCTCCTCTCCTCCTCCTCCTCCTCCTCCTCCTGACCTTATTTTCCCTCCTCCTCGTCCTCCTTCTTTTCCTCCTCCTCCTCGTCCGTTTTCTCTTTCCCCTCCTCGTCCTCCTCCTCCTCATCATCCTCTTTCCCTCTCCGTAATCTCCTCCAGCCTCCTTCGTTGCCCTGGCCTCTCCATCATGTTCCCCCCGCTCTCGCCACCTCTGGCATATTTATGTCAAGGGCGCGCGCATCGATTCTCCGTGGCCAGGGCGCGCGCGCCGTTATCCAACACGGGCGCGCTCTCCGTCGGCCACACCGCAAACCCGCCGGGGCAACCGCGCGGGCGGGACCGTCGGGACCCGCCGGGGACCCGCGGGGCTCTAGCCGGGCGCCGCTGCGCCCAGGCGAAAAGCAGCGCGAAGCCCAGCTCTGCTGCGAGCTGCTCCGCCTCAGCCCGGGAGCTCACCGCTGTCTCGTGGCAGTGCCGGAGCGCCTTCCGCAAGGGCGCCAGCGGCCCGCGCTCCAGAAACTCGCGCGAGGGCGGCCGCACGATCGGCCCGTTCTGCACGCGCCAGGCGCGGGAGCACGTGACGTAGAGGCGCAACCGCCACTGCTGGTCGGACTGACGTGCCCGTGCGACAGGCGCCCTCGTCCCTAGCGCAGTCGATGGTGACTCCCTTGCGCAGCGTCGGACCCTGCGACAGCGTGGAGGTCAGGTAGCACGCGCGCGCCAGGATGAGCCCCGAGCGGCACGCGACGTGCGGTCCCGGGCTCTGCCCTGTGACCTCCTGCTCGCTGGGCCCGAACACGAGCACGCTCCTCGCCCGCGCCCTTGGTCTCGCCGTCGTCGTCGGCACCTTCGGCGCCCTGTGGCAACAGCTCGGCGACCTCCTGGTAGATCGGGGACTCTACGAAGCCGCGCACCTGCATCCAGATCCCTTGCGGTGGGAAATTGGGGAGAAAGAGCTGCCCAATCTCGCGTTCCTCGTGCCGCTGCTCGTCTTTTGGGCGAAGCTCGACAGACAACGGTCGCCCGTTGCTCCTGTGCGAACCCCAATTTCTTTTTCAGTTCCTCCTGCACGGCCGTGAACCGAGCCTCCATGCCGACGTGCGTTGGGAAGACCACCCGCGCCCCGAAGACAGTGGCTCCCCCCTGTCCCCGATTCGGCCGCCGATCGGTTACAACCGGCGGCCCAGAGACAAAGGTTCCCCTTTCCCACGGATTCGACCGACGATGTGCTACCACCGCGGGCCCACACACAAAAGTTTCCCTTTGCCCCCGACCGTCGTCGTCGTCCTCTTGGATTCCTGTTCCTTCTCTTCCTCGTCCTCTGATGGCTTGACGGTGTGGCCCGTGAGGGCCCGTAGCATGCAAGCCTTTTGTCGCCACCCGCTCCCCGAAACATATGCTTTCTGCTACTTGGGCCCTTTGGAAACGTAGGCCTCCTGGGAACTCGTGCGGCTTCTGATGCATTCCGAGGGTTTCCACTCGAGACTTCCTCGCCAATCAATCACAGACGACGCTCCCGCTCAAACCTTCTTCCAAATTCAGGCCTCACGACCCCCACAAGAACGACAGTTACAAGTTTGAGGATCGCCGTCCCGGACTCATAACATTCAATGCGGTCCCCATAAGCAGGGGGCTCCCGCTCGAAGCTTCCCCGCCATTCCTTCGCAATCGAGACTCCCGCTCAGGACTTCCTTGAGAGTCAGGCCTCAAGATCTCAAAAGTGAGGGCAATTAGGAGGAGGAGGCGGAGGAGGAGGAGGGGGACGAGGAGGAGGAGGAGGAGGAGGAGGAGGAGGAGGAGGAGGAGGAGGGGGAGGAGGAGGAGGAGGAGGAGGAGGAGGAGGAGGAGGAGGAGAAGTCACTGATTAGTAACATGAAATGCGGGCCCCGTAGGGAGGGGGCTCCCGCTCGACTTCCTCGCCCTTCGCTCACAGAAGGCGCCCCCGATCGAGACGTCCTCAAGGTTCGGGCCTCAAGAATCCAACAGTGACGACAACTACAGGTTTGAGGAGGGCCGCCTCGGACTGGTAACATGCACAGCGGGGCCCACAGGGAGGGTGTTCCCGCTCGAGAGATCGTCGCCATCCACTCACGGACAGAGCTCCCGCTCAAGACTTCCTGATGGTGATGAGGAGGAGGATGATGCTGATGCTGATGCTGATGCTGATGCTGATGCTGATGATGATGATGATGATGATGATGATGATGATGATGATGATGATGATGCTACCGATGGCGATGACGATGATGATGCTGCTGGTGATGATGATAATGCTGATGATTATCATCATCATGATGATGATGAATCTGATTAAGGTGGCGATGATGATGCTGATGATGATGCTGCTGATGATGATGATGCTAACTAATGATGAGGCTGATTATGGTGATGATGATTGTGATGACGATGATGCCGAACAGTGAGATGGAGATGATGCTGATGCTGCTGATGCTGGTGTTGCTGATTGTTCATGACGATGCTGACGATTACGATGCTGATGATGGTGCTGCTGATGTTGCTGATGATGAGGGTGATGGGTATGATACGGTGATGATGCTGCTGCTGATGATGGTGAGGACGATGAAGATGGTGCAGCTGCTGATGCTGACGATGATGCTGACGATGATGATGGTGCTGCTGCTGATGCGGCGAATGCGCTGACGATGATGATGCTGATACGGTGGGTATGAATCTAATGCAGACGATGATGATGGTGCTGCTGCTGAAGATGATGGTGAGGACGATGATGGGGCTGCTGATGTTGATGCTGATGCTGGTGATGATAGCAATGACGATGATAATGATGATGCTGATGGTGATGATGATGCTGATTATGGTGATGATGGTAAAGATGATGATGGTGATGATGATGCTGATGATGATGGTGATGATAATGATGAGGCTGCTGATGATGATGGTGATAAGGATGCTGCTGCTGACGATGATGATGAGGAGGATGATGCTGGTGCTGCTGATGGTGCCGCTGATGCTGCAAATGCTGATACTGATGGTGTGTGATGGTGTGCGTGTGTGCTTGTATGTGCGTGTGTGTGTTCCTCTGTTGTTGGTTGCTGCGCGGGATATTGAGAGAAACCAAGAACCTCATTTAGGAGGGCCCAAATGCCGATCCTAGAAATCCGCGCGGAGCTCCGATAGTTTATCTGTATGCCGTGCGTCCTATTTCGAACATCCCACCGTGGAGAGCCCCCCCCACACACACGAAAAACATCAGGGTAATCCTCTGGGGCTGAGGCTGGCCTGGACCCTCGCGCCACCTGTGCTCTTGCTGCCTGTTGCGCGCTGGTGACATGCGTGACGGGACCCAGGGACACGCAAATATGTCTGTGCCTTGTTCCCTCCTGAGTCGTTCCCTATTGGCTTCCATCCTGACCTTCGCACGACTCGTTTCCTCACCCTGGATGTGCAGTGCATGCATGAAGGGGCCCTGGGACACCGAAATACATGCACACAAATAACAGGATTCCCCAGATTGTCCCCTATTTTCTGGTTGTTTTTTCCTTCGCCCAAGCTTCCCATATTTTCCCAGATCTTCTGGGGAATCGACGATGCATTGTGCCTGTGGGTGTTTGTCCCCTCCGGAGCTCAAGCCGCCCCCGCGGCCCTCCCCGGTCCTGCCCCCCCGCCCTCCTGCCTTCCGCCTTCCCGCGCGCCCCGTTCGCAACCCCGTCGCGCCCCGGCGCTCGCTCAATGAAGCCCGCTCGCTGGACACAGAGGCCCGACGTCTTGAGTTGTTCGGTATGGCTAGGGGGCCCCCAAAAATATACACCACCACCACCTCCCTCCCCCCCTCCCTCTCGCTGGACACAGAGGCCCGACGTCTTGAGATGTTCGGTATGGCTAGGGGGCCCCCAAAACTATACACCACCACCACCACCTCCCTCCCTCCCCCCCCCTCCCTCTCGCCGGAAAGAGGAGGGAGGAGGAATCGTCGTGGTGGTGGTGTATAGCCTTTGGGCCCCCAATAGGGGTGTCCGGAAGTCTCGACCCACTCCCCAGGACCCACTCTCATCCGGAGTCGTCTGTCACGCGTGGCCCAGCGAGGGCCCCCACGAGGGCGACAAGCCCTCCGTCGTGACTCTTGTCGTGACCCGAGGGGGTCTGGGGAGCCAGCTCGACACCCTGACCCTCTCGCTGACCCAGCTCCGAACCCTGACCCTCGCCCTAACTTGGGCGCCCGAGTTATCCGGGGTAACGCGGGCCCGGGGCAACGCGGGTTCGGATTCCCGAAAAACGAACCCGAGTTAGCCCTGACCCGAGTTACCCCTGATGATTTGGGGCTCTGGACGCCCGAATTATCCGGGGTAACTCGGGCCCGGGGCAACGCGGGTTCGGAATCCCGAAAAACGAACCCGAGTTAGCCCTGACCCGAGTTACCTCTGATGATTCGGGGCTCTGGACGCCCGAGTTATCCGGGGTAACTCGGGCCTGGGGCAACTCGGAATCCCGAAGAGCGAACCCGAGTTGGCCCTGACCCGAGTTACCCCTGATGATTCGGGGCTCTGACTAACATCGGTCGATGTGTCCCCCCCCCCGAGCCCATCCCCCCCTCCTCCTCCTCCTCCTGTTCCTCCGCCTCCTCCCTTTCCTCCTCCTCCTCCTCCTCCTCCTCCTCCTCCTCCTCCTCCCTTTTCCCCTCCCTTTCCCCTTCCCCTTCCTTCCCCCCTTCCCTTTTTCTCGTCCCTTTCTTTCCCCCTCCCTTTCCTCCTTCCGCTATCCCTATCCCTATCCCTATCCCTATCCCTATCCCTATCCCTATCCCTATCCCTATCCCTATCCCTCCTCCCTCCCTCCCTCCATCCCCCCCCCCGCACGCTGCCCCCGGCAAGGGCCCCCTCCTCCCCGTCGGAGGCGGCGGCGCCGCGCCTGGCTCCGCCGTGACGGCCGGCATCGGCCGCCGCCTGGGCCCCCCCAGCGGCACGCGCCAGTGCAGTGGGACCCAGGCCAGAAGAACATCCATCACGAACATCCCAGACCCCCTCGAGTTATGAAACAATCACGACGGGAGGTTTTCCGCTATTTTTGGCCTTTGGGGGCCCTTACCAGGCCTCGAGGCCGTCAAAGAACGACTCAGGACGAAGAACCGGTCCCGGGGAAAGGGTCCAGACTTCTGGGGGTCGCGTCATGAAAAATTTATGACTTCGGGGGTCTGGGATGAGCCCCTCTGTCGGCCAAACACACAGAGAACATCCAAGGGTGCCCTCCCCGCGGTGCTCAAGAACATCCAGCAAGCACCAAGAACACTAGGACACCCTCTCCGAACCGACCTCGATCTGACGCCTCGGTCCGACTGTACGTGGCCCCAGACCCTGACTCCGGATCCGCCGTACTGTCTGAGCGATTTCGCAGAAGTAGGGCGGACATGTCCGCCCCGCTTTGCCGTCGCTGTCTCTGCCCCACCTTTGCAGACATCTGCGCTATAGCTTCCCTGAGGCAGAAACTACTCTTTCCCACAATTGGTGGTGCACTTCTGACACCATCTGAAGTTGGAGAATCAACCAAAGTACGGCGGATTCGAGGTCAGGGCAGAGGTCCCTCCCGACCACTTCAGCCTTTCGCCCCAGATGCGCTTGTGATGGCCCCCTGGGGCCGGTGAACGGCCCCCTGGGGACCCAAATCGAGAGGCAACGGCCGGTTAAAAAAACATATCGCTGGCGATCTGAGCCCCCGCGCTCATTCCCGCAGGGCTGGCGGGGCAGAGGCGCGGAAACGTCGTCGTCCTCGTCGTCGTCGTCGTCGTCGTCGACGTCGTCGTCGTCGTCGTCGTCGACGTTCGTCGTCACCGTCGCCGTCGCCGTCGCCGTCGCCGTCGTCGTCGCTGACGGGGCCCCCTGGGAGGAAACCCGCCCGTCCAACAAGTCGGACCTTCCAGAGAGCTATGCTTTAGCACGGGAGGCCTAAAAACCAGACAAAAACACGGAGCGAAGCAGCGGAATTGAAAACCAAGACGCAGACTAGCTTCGGGATCGTTTTTTTTTTTTAAGTCGGGTGCTATCTTTCAGCCCTCCTGGAAGGCCAGGGAAGCCACACACCCGGAGCGCCCCGCGGCCACCCTGACTCCGGATCCGCCCTACTTTTGGGAAATTCGTAAGTAGGGCTTGGAATTTCCGCCTTACTTTTCAAGCCCCGCTGATGCCAGTTTCCCCCCTGCTTTTCGGTTGCTGTTTCCGCCCTACTTCTGTGGATTTCCGCCCTACTCTATGTTGGGTGCAGAAATTTCCGCCCTACTTTTTCGGCTTCTCATAGGTGGATTTCCGGCGCAATTTTAAGTTGGAAAACAAGCCCAAGTAGGGCGGATCTGGAGTCAGGGCACCCGCGGCGGCCCGCGCCGGGCGCGGGCCCGCCGCGCCGATGGCCGCACGGTTGGCGCCGCGGCCGCGGGCTCGCCGATGGCCGCCGCGTGGCCGCCGAGGGCACGGCGGTGGGGCGCCGCGGCCGAGGGCCGCCGAGGGCCGCCGATCCCCCCAGAGATCAGAAACGTATACACTTCAAGATAATCCCGGCAAAGCAACCTAACATCGATGTGTAGGAGCATATCTGGAAGCAGTCCCCTTAAGATTCGGATGAGAATCCAGTTGTAGAATTCTGCTGTTCTCGCAGTCGTAGTCGCATTCGCGATGACAGTCGCAGTGGAAACGGCAGTCGCAGTCACAGCCTCAGCCTCAGCCTGCCTCAGCCTCAGCCTCAGCCTGCCTCAGCCTCAGCCTGCCTCAGCCTCAGCCTCAGCCTGCCTCAGCCTCAGCCTCAATCTGCCTTCAGCCTCGGCCTCAGCCTC
>CAUYUJ010000543.1:0-7500 GCA_963575745.1 Prorocentrum cordatum
CGTAGTAGTCGTAGTCGTCGTATGCGTCGTAGTCGTAGTCGTAGTCGTAGTCGGTAGTCGTAGTCGTAGTCGTAGTCGTAGTCGTAGTCGTAGTCGTAGTCGTAGTCGTAGTCGTAGTCGTAGTCGTAGTCGTAGTCGTAGTCGTAGTCGGAGTCGTAGTCGTAGTCGTAGTAGTAGTCGTAGTAGTAGTAGTAGTAGTAGTAGTAGTAGTAGTAGTAGTAGTAGTAGTAGTAGTAGTAGTAGTAGTAGTGTAGTAGTAGTAGTAGTAGTAGTAGTAGTAGTAGTAGTAGTAGTAGTAGTAGTAGTAGTAGTAGTAGTAGTAGTAGTAGTAGTAGTAGTAGTAGTAGTAGTAGTAGTAGTAGTAGTAGTAGTAGTAGTAGTAGTAGTAGTAGTAGTAGTAGTAGTAGTAGTAGTAGTAGTAGTAGTGGTGGTATAGTAATAGCTGTTGTGGTGGTGGCGATGGCGGTCGTGGTCTTCGATCCTTAGCGCTCTTTGTTTTGTGCTGAGGTACCCCTCCACCTGCCAACTGCGCTGTCTGCCAAGATGGCGTGTTGCTCTTGGCGATGCATTGTGCGCGCGAGCCTGCGGCGGCCGCGGTGATGTTTCAGCGGTGGGCCCCCTCCTCGGAATGCTTGCGTTTCCCAGTAGGCTCGATTACTCGCCTGGAGTCGAGAGGCTGCGCTCGGCGCCTTGGGCCCACGTGACCACGTCAACCCTTGCTCAAGTCTCCGCTTCGCATCGATCGGGGTGGGGGCAGTTCGCCTCGTGTTTCCTACCGCTTTTTCCTATTTGACCAATTCCCTCACGGCCGCCGCGCTGGCTCTCACAGCGTGCCAGGCAGGTCGACCTGCTCAGGTTGTGGCGGGATTGTTTCTCGGAGCCGTGCACAACAGCGAGACGCTGTACACAACTCTGCTTCGGCCCCGCCCCGCTCGTACACGCTGTGCCGCTACTGTTCGGTTGTTGGCGTACCGTGCGTTTGGCGTGGATGCTGCGCCCGTCAGCGCCCGGCTCGCTGGCAGCGGGAAGGTTTGAGGCAGGGAGGGGGCCGGTGGGCCGGAAGGGGGGGAGAGGGGGCTCGGCAATGGGAGGACCACAGAAAACCTCGCCAACAAGTATGTGTTTCGGTGACAAAGCAGGGAACTGGAGCAGCAAGTGTGCGCAGGTCGGTCCCAGCGCATCCAGACCCACGCTATTGCCCCATCGAGTCTCGCAGCTACTGAAACATTTTTCCGTTGCGTCGCGGCAGAGGCAATCCGAACGCGCGCTCGTAGCAATTGGGGCGGAGCGTACTATTTGTCTGGCTGCGGGTGGAAGGCAAAGAGGCACAGCAAAAACCGACCGCGGAACAGGAAGGGGGACGACAGTCTTCGGCATGAGTGGCCGGAGCGGGCGGCTGTTGCTGAGGCGTCCTGGCAGTGGACGTGGAGCGGCGTCGCGTCCGCGCTCAGGGGCTGAGGCAAAGGTTGCAGTCGCTGGAGGCGTAAGATAAGTCAACCAGTGCAGGGTGGGGTGTCGAGCGAGTGAAGAAGGTTCCCACGCGTTCGTGAACAGGCCATGCTGTCAGGCATTCCAGCGCTCAGCGGCTGCGTGGTGCAAGAAGGTCAGGACCGAGAGGCTGGCCACCCAGTCGCTCGCGGCAGCTGAATGCTGCGACGCTCCGAGCTGAGCTGCCGAGGCTGGGCTGCAAGACCGCAGCAAACTCCAGAGGTGGCGTGGGCGGCAGGGAGTCAGTGCGCGCCGCCAGAGGCCTGGCAGCGGCGACCGGAGCGGGAGGCGGGAGGAGGGGGGGCAGTCCCAGCAGGCGCACGCATCGCAGCCGGGAGTGGCCAGGTGCGGGGGCAGTGGGGCAGCGGCGGCCGGCCAGGCTGGTGCAAGCAACGCAGCTAGTAGGCCGCCGAGGCGCATGGCTGGGGAGTTGGCCAGGCGCGGGCGCCAAGCAACAAGGGCCGCGCAGACCGAGACCCGGCGGGGCCGTGTAAGCGGTTCCGAGCGCGCACTGCCAGGGGCCGCCTTGGGCGGCGCTGGTGAGGCGCGTGGCCGACGGCGGGCAGGGCGGGCACTGCTGCCAGAGCGGCGCGCGGCCCCGCCCAGGAACTCCAGGTCCGCCGACGAGGTGGCACCAGCGATAGCTCGGCGGCCACGTCACATGACGCCATGTTGTTGAAACCCGCACCTCGCCGGTGCGCAGACTTCTCCGCGACGAAATGTTTATCCCGACCTCCGTCCAGGGAAACAATCTAGCGGGTCGTGCGTCGATTTGTTCGAGGCCCGTGTGCGCCCTTAGCAGAAATTTTGGCGTGCCTCGCTGGGGGAACGAGCATCTCGCCAAATTCATTGGTTGATTGCTTGGGATTGGGATCGTTTTTTTGCTGGGGCGAGAGGAGCAGACGCGTTAACGAAATGGCGCGAACGTCGGGATTGCGGGAGGCGCGGGGCGAGTGGAAATAAATATTTACACCTTGTTCTCTGGTGGTTTTGCAACGTTAGACATTTCCTGGGCGGGTGACGCGGCACGACGTGTCTCGACGCATGGCCGCTCACAGGTCCAAGTGCGCCAGGGGTGTTTTGGTTTGGGGGTAAAGTTGTCGGCCCCCGTGGACCCGAACAAATTCATTACGCTTCGCGTATCCCCACCAACCCATCTCACAGCAGCAACTCTCGCGAAGCATGCCGACAGTCGTGTTTTTCAGGCGTGTGTCCGCTTGGCCCCGCAGATCTCCCCTGTTCCTCCTTCCTCCCGCCTCCTTGTACATCCTCCTTGTGGGGGGAGCGGGAGAAGGACGAGGCGGAGGAGGAGGGAGAGAAAACGCTCATCGTGATTTGAGTCGTTTGGGGTTTCTCGTCCTGGTGTGAGTCGTTCGGGCCCTTCTTCCTGGTGTGAGTCGTTCGGGCTCTTCGTGGTGTGAGTCGTTCGGGCTCTTCGTCCTGGTGTGAGTCGTTCGGGCTTCTCGTGGTGTGAGTTGTTCGGGCCCCTCATCCTGGTGTGAGTCGTTCGGGCCCCTCCTCCTGGTGTGAGTCGTTCGGGCTCCTCGTGGTGTGAGTCGTTCGGGGCCCTCGTCCTGGTGTGAGTCGTTCGGGCCCCTCCTTGTGGTGTGAGTCGTTCGGGCTCTTCGTGGTGTGAGTCGTTCGGGCCCCTCGTCCTGGTGTGAGTCGTTCGGGCTCCTCGTGGGGCCTCTTGGGGGCCTCTTGGAGCCTCTTGGGGCCTCTTGGGGGCCTCTTGGGGGCCTCTTGGGGGCCTCTTGGGGGCCTCTTGGGGCCTCTTGGGGCCTCTTGGGGGCCTCTTGGGGGCCTCTTGGGGGCCTCTTGGGGCCTCTTGGGGGCCTCTTGGGGGCCTCTGGGAGGCCTCTTGGGAGCCTCCTGGGGGCCTCTTGGGGCCATCTTGGGGCCTCTTGCGACCTCCTCAGAAGCGCAAATGAGCGCTGCCCCCTGAGAAGGACAAAATGAGCCCAAAACTTTCGTAAAATCAGCGATTTTGCTATGAGCTTTCAGGAGCGCTGCCCCCTTCAGAAGGGCCAAATATGGCCAAAACCATAGTAAAATCGATGATTTGGGCTTCACAGAAGAGGAGAGGGTTTTTCCTCCGGCCCCCCGTCGGGGCCAGAATCCTCGTGAGGGGTGTCGTTTTTTAGCCCTCCCAGGAGTCGAAAAAGACCCCTCCAACGACCCGCGGAACCCCCTCTCCAGGTCCAGGGGGAGGGGGTAGGGGGAGGGGTAAACCCCTCCCCGAAGGGGAAGAAGGGGGGTTGAGAACAGAGAGGGTTCTCTAAACCACTCACGCCCACAGGGCTGGTGGGATTATCCCAAACCGTTTTGGGGTGATCCGGTGTGCGGTTCATTCTGACAATTTGGTAGGTCCGTATTCCGCCGGTTTTCCCCATGGAGGGTTGCTGCGCGGGCTGATCCCCTCTTGTTTGAAGTGGCCAGTGCTCTCGGAGTATGTGGGTGCACGGCATAGGTCAGGGATCCAGGCTGGCGAGTCTTGAGGCGTTCGTTACCGACCAATTGATTACAACGATTTCTTCAAACCTCTGCCTATGGGGCGCACTGGTCTCGCACTGCCAGGCGACGGCCGCAATGTCGACAGAACCGCATTGCCGCGGCAGTAACAAATCACCCACGTCCGCGGTGGGCGGCGAAAAATCCTGGACAAGGGTCGGGGTAATAATTTCCCCGCGCCACTTCTGTGGAGCGCCCACTTGGGGGAGTGGCGCTTCAGTCGAGACGCGCTGGGCAGCGGGAGAGTCCACCTAGGAAAGTGGACGCATTCAAAGGAGAGAGCGGGGGGCGCCCCACCTGGGGGGGGCGCGTGGGGGGGGCGCCTGATGGGTGCGCGCGCGAGTGCGAGGTCACGGGGCCCACGTGGGGAAGTTGACCTTCTGGGAGTCGTGACGAGCGCCAAAGGGCGCTGCCAGGTGCGGTTCGTCGGCCAATCGGCGCCCGCGGAGGGCCAGGTCCAGCAAGTATGCGGCGTGCGGCGTCCAGGCCTGCAACCATCCTGTCTCGCACGGGCGGGGGCGTCAGTGCCCTAGATCCCCGCGTGCGGGACTGGTCCCCGGCTGACCACGAGGCGCCGCCGGCGCGTTTGTTTCCTTGGCATTTCCCTCCAGCTGCCTGCGCCTGCCGCTCTTGCTGCTGGCGCCGCGCTGCGTCCCACTCGAAGTTGATGCGCCGCTGCCGACAGTGCGTCCGTATATCGTGGTAGCACGCGAATTTATCGGACAGACACTGCCTGCAGAAGTCGTCGAAACCGCCAGGTTGATAACGACCCTAGCCACGTGTTTTGCCGTTTCGCACGTCGCAGACTCTTTTCCAGCTTTCCACGAAGATCGCCCCGATTTTCTCTGCGGCCCCATTGCGGCAGCCAGCGGACTTCGTGTTGAGGCACCCGGTGCAAGATGTCGCGCGGGTCATTCTAGTCGCGGCGGCGGTCGGAGTGATCGCCCCCCCAGCCGTGACTACTCTCAGCTAGGCCGCTGCGCCAGCAGGACGAGTGCCTCCAGGCGATGTCGCGGGAGCCGTCCGTGCTGCCTCTACTACAGTTGGACCAGTCAACATCCTGGTAGCGAACGGAACGCCAGGTAAAGGTGTCGCGGGGCGCCTGGCCCGTGTCGTTTCTACGTCCGGTCTGGCCAACTTGTGCAACCCCGCTCTGGGGGCGCATCCGCCGCCGCCGGTGCTGGCAGGGCGGCCGTCGTGAGTGATCCAGGCAAAGTGCGTGGAGTCTGCTCCACCCCAGACCGTGACGCATTCGACCCCTATCCTGGCGCAAAGAAACTGTCCTGTTCGGACCTCCTCCGCTGGCCCAAACACCGAGCCGGGCTGTACGTGAGGCCTGAGTCGCTCTCCCGTCTCCTCGGCCTGCGCGCGCCAGCGCGCGGGGCGAGCGCCGTTGTCGCCCCTGGCCATTATGTAGTGGCCCACCTTTCCCCCTGGCGCGAGACCACTGCGACTGTGTTGCTGTGACACGGTGGGCTTGTTGATGGCGGGGACGAGTCCGCGGCGGTGCTCGTCACCTGTCTTGGCCCCCCACCCGGCTGGTCCAGGTTGCTGCTTGCGCCTCCTTCTCGTCGCCTACGCCGCCGCCTTCGTCGCCGCCCCAGTCGGGGGTGGGGTTCCTAGGGTCGGCGCGTGTCTGCTCGACTGGAAAGGGGTCGGTCACGCCTTAGGTTCGTCCTCGAGCCGCGCCACCTGCGTCCCGACCACCAGGGTCCTTCCAGGTGAACGGATCTGACCCGCTGCGCCTGGTTTGCTGCGGCTTTGGCAGCTGCGTCCCGTGTCGGTGCGGGGTCGGGGTCCCGAGTAGCGTCTGTGTGTGGTCGCTGGTCCTTGAGGCTCGTCTGCGGCCGTCGCCCCGGGAGCGTCTACCGCTTCTCCGACTGGGGTCGGGCGGCGGTAGCAGGCGAGCAGAGGGGAGTTCAAACTCTTGATGCCCTGGCTAGGCTGCCAGGTCGTTTGCGTCGTACCTGGACGGGTCGGCCCCGCGTAGGGTTGCTGGTCTCTCGCGCCTCCCTCAGGTGGTCGGCTCTACCGCTCTCGTTTTTCTTCCGGTCTTGTCGCGCGTGGGCCAGGCAACCGCGCGGGCCAGTGCGGCCTATCTGCGGTCCCAACACTGGGTGTCGATTTTTTTCTTCCGTCCTTGGTGCAATCTCGTCGCTTCGCTTCTGCGCGAACCCGTGCCGCGACTCCTCGATGTCTGGATGCCGCCGACTGTCGTAGTTCACCATTGCGTGCGCGAGTGTCTTATCATGGTGGCCGGGCATGCTGGCTGGGTCAATCTGGCTAGCCAGGGCCAGGGGATCCAAGAAACGGCTTGCCAGCGGTGGGCATACGGGCGGCGGCGGGGAGTCCCGGCCTGGTTTATTGCTGCAGCTGGGACTGGTGGCGCTGTGTTCAGGTCAACGAGCTTTCGTTGTCGAGGGGCGGGGGCCCGCGGGCCGCCCAGGTTATGTCGGCCTGCAGGTATTTGGCATCGCTGGAGGGAGCCCGCCCCGAGTCTCAGAACAATTTCCCTGAGGAGCTCCGCGCTCATCCACATGGGAATCTATGCGGCCCCAGCAGGTCGGTCAGGCTGGTACTGTTCCCAGGCGTCGCGCTGCCCTCTGGCCCTAGAGCCCCCAGAACGCTCGGTGCGCCACAACGACTTACTGGCAGGTCCCTTGTCAGGTACACACGCCTCGATTCAGGTGGCAAGCGTCCAGCACCACCCCGTCTTCCCGGAGAGAGATCAGGACACGCCGCAGGAATGGCTCGGAGAGTGACGCAGGAGCCATGTCGCGGCCCTCCAGGTGCCTGCTGCAGAAGCTGACCAACTGCAGGTTGATGGCTGGGCCGTAGTTGCTCCTCGCGTCGCCAACTGGCTTCGCCAGCGGCCCCATCCCGAGTTCCTGTGGGACATGGGCGGGGCGGCGGGCAGAGGGGTGTGGGCGTGGGCGCCCTGCCCTGGAGTTCTCGCCTGGTGGGAGGGGCGGGAACGCCCAGAGGGGCCAGCTGCTTTGCTGGCTGCGACGCAGGCTGCCGCGCGTCACCCGGCTGCGGTGCAGGCTGAGGCTGTGATGGGGGTCGGTGGACGGGTGGCTCCGACGGGGCACGATGGGCGGGTGGTCCAGGGCGGTCGCCAGGGTTGGTAGGGGTAGAGATGGCCCTGAGTCTGAGCTCGGGTGAGCTCGGAACGCCACCCCGCAGCGGTAGGGGCGCCCAGTATCTCGCCTTCCACGCTGCCTCCAGCGCGGCCTTGGCTCTCAGCTCATGTTCGGTGAGGGCGGCGGATCGTTGCTTCTCATTTGCCTGGCCGAGCAGCGTCACGGTACCCTTGTAATCGCTGGGATCTGCGAAGACGCCGACTCGGTCGTCTGTGATTTCGGCTGCCTGCTGAGCCATGCGCTTGTCCAGGTCGTCGCCCAGGTCCAGGATGCTTGTGGCCGCATGGGCTGCCTTGGCGTTCAGGGGGGTGGCGGTGATACTGACTTCCAGTGCATCCCTGTCGCTTGGCTGCGGCTT
>CAUYUJ010000543.1:12500-112314 GCA_963575745.1 Prorocentrum cordatum
CCTCGACCTCGTCTTTGTCCGCAAGGTAAGGACGGGGGGGGATCGAATTCACGCCCCGGTGCAGTTCGCGGGCGGTCTGAACTGAGGCGGGTTGTGCACCTTATTTTCTTTTGTCCCCTAGGGAGGAGCAGGAAGAGGAGGATGAGGCGGCGGATGCTGATGATACTGATGATGATGTTGCTGCTGCTGCTGCTGATGATGATAATGATGATGATGATGATGATGATGATGATGATGATGAAGATGATGATGATGATGATGCTGATGCTGATGCTGATGCTGATGCTGGTGCTGGTGCTGGTGATGATGATGCTGCTGATGATGATGATGATGCTGATGCTGCTGATGCGGATGATGATGATGATGCTGATGATGCTGATGATGATGATGATCATGATGTTGGTAATGATCATGCTACTGCCTATGATGCTGATTATGATGGTGGTGATGCTGTTGATGATGATTTCGATGGTGCTGCTGCTGCTCATGATGCTGATGCTGATGAGGCTGATGTCGCTGCTGATAGTGATGTGGATGATACAGATGCTGCTGATGATGCTGATGACGACGGTGCTGATGCTGATGATGCTGATGTTGATGCGGATGGTGATGATGCTGATGCTGATGATGCTCATGTTCATGCTGATGACGATGCTGATGATGATGATGATGATGATGATGATGTGGATGATGATGCTGCTGATGATGATGATGATACTGATGGTGATGATGACGATGGTGATGATGATGACGATGATGTTGGTGATGATGCTGATGATGATGTTGCTGATGATGTTGCTGACGATCATGATTAAGCTGATGCTGATGATGCTGACGGCGATGCTTATGATGCTGAGCATATTAATACCGATGAGGACGATGATTATGCATAGGATGATGGTGCTGATGATGATGATGATGCTGGTGGTGATGCTGACGCTGATGCTGAATCTGCTAATATGGTGATGATCATGCTGACGATGATCATGATGATGACGATGTTGATGATTATGAGTATGATGGTGATGCCGATGCTGCTGTTGTTGATGACGATGATGATGCTGCTGATGATGATGATGATGATGCTGAGTATGATGATGACGATGATGAGGAGGATGATGATGCGGATAATGATGAGGGTGTGTATGTATATATATATATATAGATATGCGGATTAATTTGCGCATGAGGACGAAGATGAGGATGAGGATGATGATGAGGATTATGATGATGAGGAGGATGAGGTGGAGGAGGAAGAGGAGACGGAGGTGGACGAGGAGGAGGAGGAGGACAACATGAAGGCAAGGAGTTGCAGGCCTCTTAGGGCGCTGTTTTGTGGCCTCCTGGGAGCCTCCTGGGGCTATCTGGGGGGCCTCTTTGGGTCCTCTTGGCGCCTCTTGGGTGGCTCTTGGGCCCTTTTGGGCAGTCTTATGGGGCTCTTGGCCTGTCTGACGCATTCGGAGGCCGTCTTGGGGGCCTCTCTGGGCCTTTTCGGCGCCCTACTGAAGCTCTTCAGGGCCGTCTTGCGGCCGTCTTAGGAGGCTGTTGGCCGATCTAGGGGTCCTCTTTGGCCGACATGGTGTCCTCTTTGGGGTCCTCATGGGCCATCTTGCTATCTTGGGCGGTCGCGAACTCAAACAGGCGAGAACCTCAACATCCTTCGAACACCTGAGGGGGATTTCTGATGTTTGCCTCCTCGGGCTCTCCTGGAGGGTCTCGTGGAGCCCTCTTTGGCTGTCTTGGATACCCCTTGGGCTGTCTTGAGGCCGTCTTTGGAGTCTCTTGATCTCTCCTGGGCCATATTGAGCGGCTTAGATGTCGTGTTGGTTGTCTTGGCAGTCGCCTGTGGCGCCATGTTGGCAGTTCAGAGGCAGCCAAGAGCGCAGGGGGAAATTTTTATCGACGCGCGGGGCGAGGGGGGGACGCCATAGAACACGCAAAAAAACCTCCCAGGCAACAGACGAGCATGACGGAAAGAGCGCTAGCGAGAGAAGTTCTGCACAGGGCTGGAGCCCCAATGGGGGGGTCCGGGGGGGGCGTTGGACCGCACCGACTTTTCTAACACGCCCTCCGGGGGCCATGTTGGCGGCTTTTTCGGCCCAGGAGGTCTCACGACGAGCCAAAAGGACTCCAAGATGGCCGAAGATACCCCCAAGACGGCTCAACATAGCTGCAAGACGGCCCAGAAAGAGGCCCAAGAGGTCCCAAGAGAGGCCCAAACGTCCCAAGGGCGCTTCAAGATGGCCCAGGAGAGCCTCAAGACAGCACAAGGAGGGCCCCACAGAGCCCCAAGCGGCTCCCAGGAGAGCCCCACGGAGGCCACAGGAGGTTCCCAAGGGGGCCCCAAGAGCGCCCCAAGCCGGCCGGCCCAAGCCCCTCAAGACGGTCCAGGAGGGCCCCGTGACGGCTCAAGAGGGCCCCAAAACGTGCCAAGAGGGCCCGAAAACGGACGCCTGGAGTCCCAAGAGGATTCCAAGAGGCCTCCAAGATGCCTCCCAGAGCCTCTCAAGAGGCCCCCCAAGACCTTTGACACAACTTCAGGAGCGAACGGTGGTACAAAAAAGCTAGGATCTTCTCTGTTGGCCTTCTCCTCTCCAAGTCGTCCCAATCATCTCTCTCACTTGCCGGCTACCTCACTCCCCCACCCGCGTCTTCCAATGTCCCCTGCTCTTGGCCTCCGGCACTGAGTACGCCCGCCGGCTATATGTTATGTTATGTGAAGTGTCCCTTCCACTTTGATTCACCCCGTCATTGTATCCTTTGCAAATGCACTCTTTCAGTCTTTTTCTCTCCTCTTCCCCCTCTGTCCTCTTTCGTTATCCTCTTTACGGTGGCCGCCTTAACCCGCCTCGCCCTCCAGTTTGCTCCAACACTTATGCATGCTGATCCCTATGTCAAAACCGCTGCCGCGTAAACGGCCGCCAAACCCCTGTGGAGATGCTCAAACGTCCGCTCCTTAGACGCGCTCGTTCCGTTCCCTTGCCAGCCCAGCTTCTAACGCGACCACTCCGCGCAGGCGCGGTGGCGCATTCCGCACACATTACTTGCATTAACGGACCCGTGCTTCCCTTGAGAGTCATTGGGTGGGCGTTCAGAGTTTTCACCCGGTGGCCGCCCGTTGCCGCCTCGTCGCCGCCCCGTGCAGAGGTTGAGTGTTCCAGGTTTTCGCCCGTCGGCCGCCCGTCGCCACCTTGCGAGTCGCATCGGTCAGGGAAGCGCGCGTTGAAACACAGAGGGCGGGCTGCCGTCAAATCGAAGATCGGGACCTGCTTGAGCAGACCCTGGAGTCAACCGAAAAAGGCAATTCGCGCATTTTCGTCCGAGTGGTGGCGCGGGCCCACACCGCACTGAGACGGATGAGGCAGGGTCCTCGCGCGTGTCCCCGTCGGGAGAAGGAGCTACGGCGGACGCGCCCCGACGGATTCTGGACGGCGCAAGCGGTGAAAAATGTGTGTGTGTGTGTGTGTGTGTGTGTGTGTGTGTGTGTGTGTATGTTTCGGAGATTTGTGATGCGGCACGTGCGGCGACGAAACGTCCACACGCGTGCGGCGACGATTCTACACGTGAAAAAAGGCAGCCCCCTCACATGGACGCCCGTTGGAAGATTCAACCACGGCTGCCGCACCCCCAGCGGGCTTGTTGGACGGTAGAACGGAGGGAACCATTGTGAGTATCCATGATTCGTTCCCCTGCAAGCGTGGCGTCGAAACGTCCACACGTGAGAAGGGTAGCGCCCGTGCGCGGGCGTCCGTTGCTAGATGTAGCCACGGCTGACGCGTCCCCAGACGGCTTCCTGGACGGCGTAGACAGGGTTGTCCCGTGGTTGTCCCGTGGGTTGTCCCGTGCCTGCTCGTGGGAAAACGCAACATGCACATCCAGTTGCAGGCGAACCGCGCATGGAAATCCAATTGTATGGTCATTGACGTGCGAAAGCACATGCACATCGACTTGCACATCAACCTCCAATCGAACTACAAATCCAGTCGCAATGGACATGCAAGCCGAACTGCACGTCTAAATGCAAGTGTTTTTCGAAGGGCACATCGGGTTGAAGCTCAGATCGAAATACATTTGGCATCACTCACAATACAGTCATACTACGTGTGCGTTTGCACCCCAGGGGCGACGCGCGCGGTGAGAAATCTTTTAGTCAATGCTTGTTGGCGGCCGCTTTCTCGCCGTGCGCTCTGGAAACGATGTGCCACAACATGTTTGTACTATATGGTCTGGGCGCACGCACGCCTCCGAGGAGGACGCAGTTCTAGTATGTCCCTCTGCTCGGCGGCGAGCCTGGGTGTGTGTGAGAAAGGGCGGGCATTTTTGTCAGACAGCTCGGAAGTCCTTCGGCCTCATGGTTCGTGTTTTAAGCCTTCCCCGAAGACACAGAAAACGTTTCAGAAGGCGCAGAGGCTTTGCGTAAGTCCCGCCGTCTTTGAGAAGGCCGTCTCCTTCTCACTTCCTCTTTCGCTCGCCGCCCATTTGCGTTTCATGCATAGCGGTGTGCAAACAGACATCGAACTCGACGTGTGATCCGATGTGCAAGTCGAGACTATCTTCGCGCCCAAACTCGAAATGCGCACGCACCCGCGCGCGCACGCGCACGCACGCACGCACGCACACACGCAAACACACAAACATGCAAGCACACAAGCACACAATCACACAACGAACAAACACACACACACAAACACACAACCATACAAACACACATACACACAAACACACACACACAAGCACACAATCACACAATCACACAGACACACACACACACACACACACACACACGCACAAACGCAAGCACACAAACACACGCACACGCAGGCACACACGCACGCTCACGCACGCGCGCGCACGCACAGACACACCACGGACCACGCACCGCGCAACGCGCAACACACAACGCACAACACGCAACGCACACCGCACAACCCACAACACACAACGCACAAAGCACAACACACAACACACAGCACGCACACCACACAACACACACCGCACACCGCAGAACACACATTACACAACACACAACGCGCAACGCGCAACGCGCAACCCACAACCCACAACACACAACGCACACCACACAACACACAATACACAGAGCGCAACGCACACACACACAACGCACACTTCACAACGCACAACGCACAACACACAACGCACACCGCACAACACACAACACACGACGCACAACACACAACGCACAACACACAACACGTAACACACAGCGCACAATGCACAACACACAACACACAACGCACAACGCGCAACGCACAACGCGGAACACACAACACACAACGCGCAACACGCAACGCACAACACGCAACACATAACACACACCACACCACGCACCACACACCACGCAACACACAACGCACAGCGCACAACGCACAACACACAACACAACACACAGCACACAACACAACGCACAACGCACAACGCTCTTCAGGGCCGTCTTGCGGCCGTCTTAGGAGGCTGTTGGCCGATCTAGGGGTCCTCTTTGGCCGACATGGTGTCCTTTTTGGGGTCCTCATGGGCCATCTTGCTATCTTGGGCGGTCGCGAACTCAAACAGGCGAGAACCTCAACATCCTTCGAACACCTGAGGGGGATTTCTGATGTTTGCCTCCTCGGGCTCTCCTGGAGGGTCTCGTGGAGCCCTCTTTGGCTGTCTTGGATACCCCTTGGGCTGTCTTGAGGCCGTCTTTGGAGTCTCTTGATCTCTCCTGGGCCATATTGAGCGGCTTAGATGTCGTGTTGGTTGTCTTGGCAGTCGCCTGTGGCGCCATGTTGGCAGTTCAGAGGCAGCCAAGAGCGCAGGGGGAAATTTTTATCGACGCGCGGGGCGAGGGGGGGGACGCCATAGAACACGCAAAACAACCTCCCAGACAACAGACGAGCATGACGGAAAGAGCGCTAGCGAGAGAAGTTCTGCACAGGGCTGGAGCCCCAATGGGGGGGTCCGGGGGCGGCGTTGGACCGCACCGACTTTTCTAACACGCCCTCCGGGGGCCATGTTGGCGGCTTTTTCGGCCCAGGAGGTCTCACGACGAGCCAAAAGGACTCCAAGATGGCCGAAGATACCCCCAAGACGGCTCAACATAGCTGCAAGACGGCCCAGAAAGAGGCCCAAGAGGTCCCAAGAGAGGCCCAAACGTCCCAAGGGCGCTTCAAGATGGCCCAGGAGAGCCTCAAGACAGCACAAGGAGGGCCCCACAGAGCCCCAAGCGGCTCCCAGGAGAGCCCCACGGAGGCCACAGGAGGTTCCCAAGGGGGCCCCAAGAGCGCCCCAAGCCGGCCGGCCCAAGCCCCTCAAGACGGTCCAGGAGGGCCCCGTGACGGCTCAAGAGGGCCCCAAAACGTGCCAAGAGGGCCCGAAAACGGACGCCTGGAGTCCCAAGAGGATTCCAAGAGGCCTCCAAGATGCCTCCCAGAGCCTCTCAAGAGGCCCCCCAAGACCTTTGACACAACTTCAGGAGCGAACGGTGGTACAAAAAAGCTAGGATCTTCTCTGTTGGCCTTCTCCTCTCCAAGTCGTCCCAATCATCTCTCTCACTTGCCGGCTACCTCACTCCCCCACCCGCGTCTTCCAATGTCCCCTGCTCTTGGCCTCCGGCACTGAGTACGCCCGCCGGCTATATGTTATGTTATGTGAAGTGTCCCTTCCACTTTGATTCACCCCGTCATTGTATCCTTTGCAAATGCACTCTTTCAGTCTTTTTCTCTCCTCTTCCCCCTCTGTCCTCTTTCGTTATCCTCTTTACGGTGGCCGCCTTAACCCGCCTCGCCCTCCAGTTTGCTCCAACACTTATGCATGCTGATCCCTATGTCAAAACCGCTGCCGCGTAAACGGCCGCCAAACCCCTGTGGAGATGCTCAAACGTCCGCTCCTTAGACGCGCTCGTTCCGTTCCCTTGCCAGCCCAGCTTCTAACGCGACCACTCCGCGCAGGCGCGGTGGCGCATTCCGCACACATTACTTGCATTAACGGACCCGTGCTTCCCTTGAGAGTCATTGGGTGGGCGTTCAGAGTTTTCACCCGGTGGCCGCCCGTTGCCGCCTCGTCGCCGCCCCGTGCAGAGGTTGAGTGTTCCAGGTTTTCGCCCGTCGGCCGCCCGTCGCCACCTTGCGAGTCGCATCGGTCAGGGAAGCGCGCGTTGAAACACAGAGGGCGGGCTGCCGTCAAATCGAAGATCGGGACCTGCTTGAGCAGACCCTGGAGTCAACCGAAAAAGGCAATTCGCGCATTTTCGTCCGAGTGGTGGCGCGGGCCCACACCGCACTGAGACGGATGAGGCAGGGTCCTCGCGCGTGTCCCCGTCGGGAGAAGGAGCTACGGCGGACGCGCCCCGACGGATTCTGGACGGCGCAAGCGGTGAAAAATGTGTGTGTGTGTGTGTGTGTGTGTGTGTGTGTGTGTGTGTGTATGTTTCGGAGATTTGTGATGCGGCACGTGCGGCGACGAAACGTCCACACGCGTGCGGCGACGATTCTACACGTGAAAAAAGGCAGCCCCCTCACATGGACGCCCGTTGGAAGATTCAACCACGGCTGCCGCACCCCCAGCGGGCTTGTTGGACGGTAGAACGGAGGGAACCATTGTGAGTATCCATGATTCGTTCCCCTGCAAGCGTGGCGTCGAAACGTCCACACGTGAGAAGGGTAGCGCCCGTGCGCGGGCGTCCGTTGCTAGATGTAGCCACGGCTGACGCGTCCCCAGACGGCTTCCTGGACGGCGTAGACAGGGTTGTCCCGTGGTTGTCCCGTGGGTTGTCCCGTGCCTGCTCGTGGGAAAACGCAACATGCACATCCAGTTGAAGGCGAACCGCGCATGGAAATCGTTTCAGAAAACGATGTTGTGCACATCGAACCGCGAACATGTTGTGGCACATCGTTTCCAGAAAACGATGTGCCACAACATGTTTGTACTATATGGTCTGGGCGCACGCACGCCTCCGAGGAGGACGCAGTTCTAGTATGTCCCTCTGCTCGGCGGCGAGCCTGGGGGGGTGTGAGAAAGGGCGGGCATTTTTTTCCTCCAGAGATCTCGGGGGTCCTTCGGCCTCGTGGTTCGTGTTTTAAGCCTTCCCCGAAGAAGCAGCGCACTTTCAGAAGGCGCAAGGGCTTCTGGTAAGCCCCGCCGTCTGTGAGAAGACCTTTCTTTTGTCACTTCCCACGTCGCTCGCCGCCAATCTGCGCCCCGCGCATGTCGGTGTGCAAACAGACATCCAACTCGACATGTACTCCGATGTGCACGTCGAGACTATCTTCGCGCCCAACTCGAGACGCGCGCGCGCCCGCGCGCGCAAACACGCACGCGCACAATCACGCAACCACACCATACACAAGCGCACAAACACACGAACACAAACGCACAAACACACAAACGCACGACCGCGCAAACGCACATGCACACGAACGCACGCACAAACGCACCAACACACACAGACACACAACCACACAACCACACAAAACACAAACACATAAGCACGCAAACACACGCAGGCGCGCGCGCGTGCACGCACGCGCGCACACGCGCACCGCGCACAACCCGGCGGGCCGCACAACGCACAACACACAACACACAACGCACAACGCACACCGCACAACACCCAACGCACAGGGCACACCGCACAACACACAACGCGCAGCGCTCAGCGCACAGCACGCAACGCACGACGCACAACGCACACCGCACAACACACAGTACGCAACACGCAACACACAACGCACACCACACCGCGCACAACGCACACCGTACAACACGCAGCGCACAACGCAACACGCAGCACACACCGCACAACACGCAACGCACAACACAGAGCACAGCGCACAACCCAGAACGCACAACGCACAGCGCACAACGCGCACCACACCGCGCGCAACGCCCTTCACGCAATGCACAACACACCGCGCAACGCGCAACGCACAACGCGCAACGCAACGCGCACCGCGGAACGCGGAACGCACAGCACACAAGACACAGCACAGTACACACTACACACAACACACACATTGCAGAGCATAACACACAGCGCACAACGCACAGCGCACAACACACAACACAACGCACAGCACAAGGCACAACACACAACACACAACGCACAACGCACAAGGCACAACGCGCAACGCTCAGCGCACAGCACGCAACGCACAACGCACGACGCACAACGCACACCGCACAACAAATAGTACACAACACGCAACGCACAAAGCACGCCGCACCGCGCACAACACAACGTTCAACGCGCAGCGCACAACGCAACACACAGCACATAACGCACAACACACAACGCACAGCGCACAACACCCAACGCACAACGCACACCGCGCAACGTACAACGCACAACGCGCAACTCTCAGCGCACTGCACGCAACGCACGACGCACAACGCGCATCGCACAACACAACGCACAACGCGCAACACACAACGCGCATCGCACCACGCACAACACGCAACGTACAACGCGCAGCGCGCAACACCACACACAGCACGTAACACACAGCGCACAACGCACACAGCACCGTGCACAACCCAGAACGCACAACGCACAACGCACAACGCACGCCACGCCGCGCGCAACGCCCTTCCGGCAACGCGCAACGCGCAACGCGCAACACAACGCGCAACGCGCACCACGGAACGCAGAACACACACAGGACACAGCACAGCACACACTTACACGCAACGCACATTGCAGAGCATAGCACACAGCGCACAACGCACAACACAACGCACAGCACAAGGCACAACCCACAACGCACAACGCACACCACGCAACGCACAACGCACAACGCACAACACACAACGCACAACACGCAACGCACCGCACGGCACGCAACGCACAAGACGCCACGCAACGCACCACGCACAACGCACAACGCGCAACGCAAAACGCACCCCCACGCAGGCGCAACACACACCACACAACGCACAACACAAAACAGACAACGCACAGCGCACAACGCGCGACGCGAAACGCGCGACGCACAATGCGCCACGCGCGCCACGCAACGCACAACGCAATGGGCACAACGCACAGCGCACAAAGCACAACACCCAACCCAACGCACATCACATGGCGCACAACACACAACGCACAAGGAACAACGCGCAACGCGCAACGAGCACCGCACCGCGCGCGACGCGCAACGCACAACGCACAACGCACAGATCACAGAGCACCGCGAACAACACACAACGGACAACACACAACGCACAATGCACAGCGCAACGCGCAACGCACAACGCAGAACGCACCACGCGCAACAAACAACGCGCAAAGCAGAACGCGCAATGCGCAACGCACAACGCCCTTTGCGCAACGCACAGCGCGCAATGCGCAACGCGCGCAACGCACAACGCACATCGCACCGCTCGCGACGCGCAACGCGCAGCGCACAACACGCACCGTACAACGCATGACGCGCAGCGCACGACCCACAACGCGCAACGCAGAGCACACAGCGCACAACGCACAACGCAACCAGCGCAACGCACGCCCCGCAAATCACAACGCACCACGCACAACGCACATCGCACAACGCGCAACGCACAACGCACATCGCACAGCGCGCGACGCACTGCGCACAACGCACATCGCACAACGCACATCGTACAACGCACATCGTACAACGCACAACGCACAACGCGCAACGCGCAGTGCACCAGACACAGCGCACAACGCACATCGCATAACCCACAAGACGCGATGCGCCGCGCGCAACACAACGCACAGCGCACAACGCACAACGCGCGGCGCACAGCACACAACGCACAACACACCGCGCACAACGCACAACGCACAATGCACTGCGCACAACGCGCCACGCACAACGCACAACGCACGACGCACGACTCGCAACGCACGACGCACAGCAAAACGCGCAAACCACAGCGCGCAACGCACATCGCACAACGCCCCGCGCACGCCGCGCACCGCGCAACGCGCAACGCACAGCGCACAACGCGCAACGCGCAATGCGCAGCGCGCAGCGCGCAATTCACGACGCACAACGCACAACGCACAACGCACAGTTTGCAACCCGCAACGCACGACGCGCGACGCACGACGCGCATCGCGCAACGCACAACGCGCAACGCACAACGCACAACGCACAACGCGCAACGCACAACGCGCAACGCACATCGCCCAACGCGCGGCGCACAGCGCACCGCGCACAGCGCACAGCGCACAGCGTGCAACGTACAACGCGCAACGCGCAGCGCGCACGACGCACAACGCGCAGCGCACAGCGCACAAACCACAACGCGCAACGTACAGCGCACGGCGCACGCCGCACAACGCGCAACGCGCAACGCACAGCGCGCAGCGCACAACGCACAGCGCGCAACGCGCGCAAAACAACGCACACCACGCAATGCGCAGTTCACAACACGCACCGCAGAACGCGCAACGCACAACGCACAACGCGCGACGCACAACCACAACGCACAAAAGCGCGACCCACAACGAACAACGCGCAGACCACAACGCCTAACGCGCGACGCACAACGCGCGACGCGCGAGACACGCGCGCAACGCACAACGCGCGACGCTCCACGCACCGCGCGCTACGCGCAACGTGCATCGCGCCGCGCGCAACGCGCAACGCACCACGCGCAACGCGCAAACCACACCGCGCAACGCGCCACGCACAACGCACGCCGCACCGCGCGCGACGCGCGCCACGCAACGCACAACGCACATCGCGCAGACACAACGCACAACGCACAACGCACAACGCGGGACGCACGCCGCGCGACAGGCAGCGCGGAACGCGCAACGGGCAACGCACACCGCACAAAGCACAACGCACAGCGCACATCACGCAACGCGCAACACACAGCGCACAGCGCAGAATGCGCAACGCACAACGCGCAACGAGCAACGCCTGACGCACAACACACATCGCACAGCGCACAGATCACAGCGCGCGCCGCGCAACGCACGGCGCAAGCCGAGCAACGCACATCGCACAGATCACAACGCGCTGCGCACAAGCAACGCGCGACGCACAACGCGCAGCGCACAACGCACAACGCATTGCGCACAACGCACGGCGCGCAAAGCACAACTCGCGCGGCGCAGTACACAACGCGCAGCGCGCAACGCGCAACGCACTACGCACAAGGCGCAACCCGCAACGCGCAAGTCGCACACCGCACAGCGCGCAGCGCGTAACGCGCGGCACGCAACGCGCATCACACGCCGCATTTCGCATAACGCACAACAAACAGTTCGCAGCGTGCAACGCGCACCGCGCAGCGCACAACGCACTTTGCGCCGCGCACAGCGCACAACGCGCAGAGCAGAACGCACAACGCATAACGCATCGCGCACAACGCACAGCGCGCAACGCACAACGCACAACGCACAGCGCACAACTCACATCACAGCGCACAACGCACAACGCACAGCGCCCAGCGCGCAACGCACTGCGCGCAGTGCACAACGCACAGCGCACACCGCGCATCGCGCAACGCACAACGCACAACGCACAGCGCACAGCGCACGACGCACAACGCGCAACTCGCAACGCGCGACGCGCAGCGCGCAGCGCGCAGCGCACAACGCGCAACGCGCAACGCACACCGCACACCGCACAACGCGCAATACACAACGCGCAACACAGCGCACAGCGCGCAACGCACATCGCACCGCGCGCCACTCACAGCGCGCAGCGCACAACCCACAACCCGCAACGAACAACGCACCACGCACAACGCACAACGCGCAACGCACAACGCACAACGCACAACGCACAACGCGCAGTGCACAACGCGCAACGCACAACACACAGCGCACAGAGCATCGCGCGCAACGCGCGACACGCAGCGCACCGCGCGCCACTCACAACGCACAACGCGCAACGCGCGACGCACGACGCGCAACGCTCACCGCGCAACGCGCAATTTGCAACGCGCAACGCACAACGCGCAACGCACGGCGCACAACGCACAGCGCGCAAGGTGCAACAGACAACGCGCAACGCGCGACGCGCAACACGCGACGCGCAGCGCGCGACGCACAACGCGCAATTCACAGCCCGCAACGCGCGCCGCGCGACGCACAGCACGCGACGCTCAACGCAAAACCCGTAAATCATTACGCACAACGCGCAACGCGCAACGCACAGCGCACGCAACGCACAACGCACAACGCACGCCGCGCAACGCGCAGCGCGCAGACGTACAGTACGCAGCGCGCGACGCAAATCGCGCAGCGCACAACGCGCGACGCGCAACGCGCAGCGCGAAACGCACGACTCGCAACGCACAACATACAACGCGCAATGCAGAACGCACAACGCACGACGCACAGCGCGCAATGCGCTACGCACGACGCGCAGCACGCAACGCACAGCGCGCAAGGCACATCGCAGCACCGCGCGCGGCACGCAGCGCGCAACGCACCGCGCGCGACGCGCCGCGCACAACGCGCAGGGCGCAACGCGCAGCGCGCATCGCACGTCGCGCAACGCGCAGCGCACAACGCGCAACGCACAACGCACAGCGCACGCCGCACAGCGCGCGCACAACGCACAACGCGCAACGCGCAACGCGCAGCACGCGACGCGCAACGCGCGACGCACAACGCACACAACACATTGCGCAACGCGCAAGTCACTGCCCGCAACGCACAACGCACAACGCACGACGCACGACGCGACGCGCAACGCGCAACGCAACGCACAACGCACAACGCGCAACGCACAACGCGCAATGCTTAATGAACAGCACGCAACCCACAACGCGCCGCGCACGCCACACAACGCGCACCGCACAAAGCGCAACGCGCAAGACACCGCACAACGCGCAACGCACAACGCGCAACGCACAACGCATGACGCGCAGCGCGCAGCCGCGCGCCACGCGCCGCGCGCAACATTCAACGCGCAACGCGCAGCGCACAACGCACAACGCGCGACGCACAACGCACAGCGCGCAGCGCACACCGCGCATCGCGCAACGCACAACGCACAACGCACGACGCACGACGCACGACGCACAAAGCGCAGCGCACAATGCGCGTTGCACAACGCGCATTGCGCAACGCACAACGCACAACGCACAGCGCGCAACGCACACCGCACAACGCACAACGCCTGCCGAACAACGCGCAGCGCGCGGCGCACAACGCGCAAGGGACACCGTCCACCGCACAAGGCACAGCGCGCAACGCACGACGCATAGCGCGCAACACGCCACGCACGGCGCACACCGCAAAACGCACGAGACACAACGCGCAACGCGCAACGCGCAGCGCACAACGCACAACGCACGACGCAACGCGCAACGCGCAACGCACACCACGCAACGCGCAACGCGCAGCGCGCAACGCGAAACACGCAACGCGCCACGCGCGGCGCGCAACGCGCAACGCACAACGCACAAGGCACAACGCACAGCGCACAGCGCGCACCGCACTACGCGCAACGAGCAACGCGCAACGCACAGCGCGCAACCCGCAGCACGCAACGCACAACGCACAACGCACAACGCGCAATGCACAACGCAGAACGCACAACGCGGAACGCACAACGCGCCACGCGCAACGCGCAACTCCCAACTCACGACGCACAACGCACAAGGCGCAACGCGCAGCGCACAACGCACGCCGCGCAACGCACGACGCACAACGCACATCGCGCAACGCGCAGCACGCCGTGCACAACGCGCAACCCACAACGCACAACACGCAACGCACAACACACAGCGCACACATCACATCACAACGCACGACGCACAACGCACAATGCACAACGCTCACAGCACAACGCACAGCACGCAAGGCACAACGCACCGCGCATAACACACAACGCGCAACGCACAACGCACAACGCACAGCGCACAGCATGCAACTCGCAGCGCACGACGCGCAACGCACAACACAACGCACGCAGCACACGGCGCGCAACCCAACAGCACGCAACGCACAACGCACCGCGCATTGCACACCGCACAACGCGCAACGCACAACGCGCAACGCGCCACGCGCAGCGCGCTACGCACAGCGCACAACACGCAGCACGCAACGCGCAACGCAGAACGCACAACGCACAACGCGCATCACAAACAGCGCGCAAAACGCAACGCACAACGCGCATCATACAACGCAACATGCAGCGCGCAAGCCGCAGGGCACAACGCGCAACACACGGCGCACAACGCGCGACGCAAGACGCGCAACACAACGCGCAACGCGTGGCGCACAACGCGCAACACAACGCACACCGCACAACATGCAACGCCCAACGCACAACGCACAACGCACAACGCAACGCACAACGCACAACGCACAAATCAAAGCGCGCACCGCAGAACGCGCAGCGCACAAAGCACAGCGCGCATCGCACACCGCGCAACGCACAACGCGCAGCGCACAAAGCGCAGCGCGCATCGCACACCGCACACCGTGCACAACGCACCATGCAACGCACAACGCACAGCACGCGACACACAATGCGCAATGCGCAACACGCAACGCACAACGCACAATGCACAATGCACAACGCAGCGCGCAACGCACAACGCGCGACACACAATGAGAAACGCATAACGCACAACGCACAGGGCACAACGGGCAACGCACAACACACAACGCACAACGCACAACGCGCATCACAAAACTACGCACACGACACAACGCACGACGCGCAACGCACAACGCACAAGCACAACGCACAACGCACATCGCACAACACACAATGCACAGAGCACAACGCACAACGCACAACGCTTAACACACACCGCGCAACGCAATACACACTGTGAACACAACACGCATCACGCACCACACAACGCAAAACGCGCAACGCGCAACACGCAACGCACAGTGCACAACGCGCAACGCGCAACGCACAACGCACAACGCGCAACGCCAAACGCACAACACGCACCGCGCATCACGCAACACACAGCACACAACACAGCGCACAACGCACAGTATACAACTCGCAATGCACAACGCACAGCACACAATGCGTAGCACACAACACACAACACACAACGCACAACACACAACGCACAACAAAAATCACACAGCACACAGCAGACAACACAGATCATTACGCAATACACAACACAAGACACAACATACACCACGCAACGCACAACGGAACACACAACGCACAACGCACAACACACAACGCACAACACACAACGCACAAAGCACAAAACACAACACACAACACACAACACACAGCGCACACGGCACAACACACAACGCGCACCATACAACACACAACGCACAACGCACAACGCGCAACACAGCGCACAACACACAACACACATCGCACAAAAACGCAACACACAAAGCATAACGCACAGCGCACAGCAACCAAGGCACAACGCACGACACACAATACAGAAGACAACACACAACACAACGCATTTTTGATTTGCGGGGCGAGAGCGAACCTCTTCCGCTAAGAGCTAGGCGGGCTACGCGCAGCTTTAATTGGGGAGAGAGGGCACAGGAAGGCGGGGCTTCAGGCGGCTGGAGTGGGCGATGCCCAGGGGCGCAGGCGGTGCCGAAGTGGATGTGCAGGAGCAGGTGCGCCGCGCATTGGTGCCGGGGGCGAAGTCCCAGAGGGCGAAGGAGAAGGTGCTGCCGTCGACGGCGCATCGCGAACACCAGCCTCAGGTGCTGCAGAGGGGGGCGTGCCGCTTGACCAGGCCGGCGCCCAGGAAGAAGAGAAGCACCACGAAGGCGATGTGCAGCGTTGCGCCGCTGGGCGATGCGGAAGAGGCCCGGGGTGGCAGTCCAATCCACCACTTGGCAGCAGCTTGCTTGAGGAGCGGCCGCAGACGAGGGGGCCGATCATGACCGACAGGATGTCGGTGGACTGCAGGGGGGGGGCCCGCCCTGCCCGGCAGCGCGCGAAGACGGGCAGCAGCCGCGCGCGACGCGCTGACATCCGCATTGCCGAGGGCGGGGCCTGAGCCGCGCAGCGCCATGGCGAGCGGGGCCGCCGCGGCGGCAAGGCGCAGCGCCCGGCGCCGGGCCGAAGCCGCGCAGTGCCGGGCGCTGCCGCCGCGGGAGGGGGGGGGCGAGCGGGGGGGGGGGGGGCGATGCGAACAGGAAGGAGACAGGCCGGCGCACATCGCCAGCCGGCGACGTGCCAGCCCGCGCCGTAGGTGCTCACGAGGGGGAACTGGGCCCCCTCTGGGTACAGATAGGACGCACGGTCCCAGAACACGTGAAAGACAGGCGAGGGGGGGGGGGGGGGCAGGTGCAGTCGGGGACCAGGTGGACCAGCAAGCGGACGCTGCGCGCGGACCGTGCTCGTCACAAGTGCTGCGGGGGAGCAGGTAGGGAGGAACAGGAGGGCCGCCGTCCCACGTCGGGTGAAGAGGGGGGGGAGGTGGAAAAGGTGGCGGGCGTGGCCAGCGGTGGGTAGGCCCAGGTACTTGCCGCAAGTTGCGGGAGCGTAGGAAGGCGGCCGCGTCGAACGAGCAGGGGGGCGCACGGTCCCGGGCCAGGTGATGAGGGAGGGGGAGAGGGGGACAGGTGGTGGGCGTGGCCAGCGGCGGGTAGGACCAGGACCTTGCCGCGCGTTGCTGGGAGCGTAGGGGGGCGGTCGCGGCGCGCTGTGTCAGCGAGGCGAGGCCGGGTCGTAGGCTGGTCAGCGCCTAGGGCGCTTTCTGGTCAAGTTGTCGTTGTGCCCGGAGCTGCGTGCGCGGTCCTATCCGCGCCCTTCACCTTTGGCGACCTTTCTTTTCTTCTGGACATCCTGGCACAGGGCCTGCTCCCGGCCCTGGTCCACGTCGGCGCCGGCGTTGCGAGACCGCGCCTCCACGTGATTGTTGTTGCCGTCCATGTCTTCCAGAAATTTGTCGACTATCCATTGTTGCCAGCAGTTCGGGTCGAAAGCGACCTGGTCCTTGGATTTGCCTTTGCCCTGCTCCTTGCACATATGCCTGCACCGCGAGTGTCAGGCTGCGGCGAAGTGGTATCCAGTCTCGGCCTGCAGCCTCTCCAGGTGTGTGACTGCTGTCTCTTGTGGGCGGTGTTGCCGGCCGACGCGGGGGATTGTCCGCGGGCGGCTGGGGTCAGGGTAGCGGCGATCGTCCTTGTGGTGAGAGCTGCGTGGTTCTGGCTGGCGCCAGGGGGTTATCCCTGTGCCCCTGCCGCTGTCGCGGTCCTGATCCCTTTAGCGTTCCCTGGTTCTGTCCCAGTCGTTGGCGTCTTGCTTTTTTTCCACGGTTCCCCCACTGCGTCCTTTTTGCGATCGCGGTCGCGGTCGCGGTCGCGCTCTCCTGCGCGGGTCCGGTCGCCGGTTCCTCTGGGCGCGCGCCTCACCGCAGTCCCGCATGACTCCCAGGCACTTGGCTCCCGCGCCCTGCCGCGCAAGCGCTCTCGCTCGTGCGCAGGGAGGGGGTTGAGTGCGGGGCGCCTGTCTTCCGGGCCTGTGGATCTGGGCCGCGCGTGCAGCGCCCGGTTGTCGGCGGCGGCCGCCGAAAACGCCATCGGTTCAATGGGTGCGCAGGCTGGTTGGGTCTGGTAGGCACTGCTTGAGTCGCGCTCGGGGCTGCTGCGTCTTTCGTCACGAGGTCTTACCTTGGCTTGGCCCTCCTCGACTGTGTCGGAGTCTGAGGATAAGGAGACCGCGTGGGCCGTGCTCAAGGCCTCTGCGAGCCTCTGCTTCTTCTCCTGTTCCTGGTCGTCGCTGGCCCAGGCGGGGTCCTCCTCCTTAGGGGGCACGAGGGGTGCAGGTTCGTAGGTGGGATTTTGTGTGTCCGTACGCGGCGCGCAAGGTTCGGGCTTGGAGTCGGGCTGAGTCCCTTCTGGGGGCGTCGCTGTGTCGCCCCCGATGTTGGCGCCGAGCCAGGGGCTGGCGGGGGCCGCTGGCGCCCGCGCCCCGCGCGCTTCGTCGTAGGTCCTGCCCAGGAAGGCTGCTGCCCGGAGCGATGCATCGCCGCGGAGGGCGTTCGCGCGTAGCGTCCTGGCACTGGCGCCCAGACTTCCAGCCACTCGTTGCCGATCTGGACGATGAAGGTCCGCCCGTCCTGTTCGCGGGCCAAGACGTTGAGGGCGGGTCCGAATGCCGCTCGGTCCAGGGGCTGCGTCGACAGGGGCTCGGTGCTGTCCGCCGAGCTGAACCACTTGGCGCGGGGGGGGCGTCGCTCCTGATGACCGCGCAGTCGCCGCCCTGGGCGCGCGGGCTGTCCGTTGCGAGCGGGCAAAAGGAGCCTTGGATGGGCGTGTCCGGGGCTCGTCCTTGCTGCCGCTCGCGGCGGCTGGGTTCCGCGCGCTCGGGGGGGGGCCAGGTGCCGCGCCGACGGCCGGTGGCGCCCCGACGGAGTCGGTAGCTGTAGGTCTCGTGTCTCGTGGCGGGAGGGGCCAGGGCCGGCTTGTCGCCACGCGGAGTGGGCGGGAGTGAGTCGCCACCGCGAGCGGGCGGGCAGGGTGTCAGGCGCCTCTGTTTGGCGGGTCTTGGGCGCTCAGCCAGGTTGGATGTGTGGTCGGGGCGCGAGCCCGCTCGGGGGCCGGTGTGCTGCTGGGGCTCGCTGCTGGACGTGTGCCCGGCGGTTGGCTGGGCTGAACCCGTGGCGCTGGGGTCTGTGTGCCTGGCCCCTCGGATGCGCGTCGCTTCGTCGCTTCCGCCCCTGATCTGCGCCGCCGCCTCTGCGTGCCTCCCTGGCCGCCGGTCGCCGCTCCCAGGCTAGGCGTTGCTGCCTGTCCTTGGGAGGTGGCGGGAGTGAGTTGTGGAGGCGTTCCTGGTAGATGCGCGCCTCTTCGTCCCAGGCAGCAGCGCGTCGCTGCACTTCCTTCTGGTTGGGGCGTGCTGCGACCCCTGGCGACGCGGCGGGGGTGCCCGGTAATGCGGCGAGAGGTCTGGCTCCTGCGCTAAGGTATACTCCAGGGCCGCACCTGTCGAGTGCCTGTTTCACTGCTGACGGGGCCATGTCCCACTGGTGGATCAGGCATCTCATGCAGTGCCAGCCTGCGTGCCAGCGCTTTGTCAGGAACATCCCCCTCGTTAGATGCGTGGGCGGGGCCCCGTGGACCAGGCTAAAGCCGGCGCGGGGTCCTTCTGGGTCAGCGGCGCGCCCGCGCATGCCAGGGGGGGCCTGCCCCGGCCCCCGTCTGTGCCCCCCCGCGCCCGGGGGGCAGCCGTCGCATCGCCAGATGCCGACAGTCTTCTTGTAGAAGTGAGAGATCAGGCGATCGTCGTTCGCGTTACTGGCTGGGAGGGTGGCCCCGACATTGAGCGGGTTCAGGTCGCCTTCCAGCGGGGCCAGCAGCTGCTTCAGGGGCGTCAGGGCCGTAGGTGTCGACGTCGGACACAGCCCCGGCAGGGCGCGCGTTGCGCGCGCAGGCATGTCGTCGGGGCGGTCGTTTATCCAGTCCTTGAAGTCCACGTCGTCTGGAGTGGGCTGGCGCTCTTCCATGGCCGTTGTGGTCCAGCAGCAGATGCGCAGCCAGGTGATGTCCCCCCCTTGGCAGTGTTCCGCAAGCCTGGTGGCCGTCATGGTTTGGCGAACCTGCTTGCTGACGTAGGAGACTTTGTCGTGCTTGAAGGGGCCGCGTAGACACCCTTGGCAGTGGAATGCGTCCTTGTTATGTTCCTTCGTCCACCTGGTGTCTCGGTCGTCTATCCACGGGGGCCATGGCGTCACTCCAGGGCGTGGCCCGAGCGGGGCGGGCGCGTCCAGGTGCAGGCGCGTGAATGAGTACCCTCCACCTATCCAGGCGACGCCGCTCGCCTGCTTTGTCGGGTCGTCGGTGAGGTCGATGCGGGACCGAGGCGCGTCAACGTAGAGCGCACATGCGGCGCGCTCCTGGTGCGCCAGGGCTGACAGGTCGGCGGTAGACACGGTGCCTTCGACGACCGCGAGTGTGGCCTGGAGTGGGAATTTCTTAGCCTCGAGGTCCCTCCAGGTTGCGGGACAGTTCGCACTCTTGGCCAGGGGATGGCGGTGGGCGACCATGACTAATCGGGACGCCGCAGTGATCAGGAGCTCCAGCGCAGAGCGCAGCTGCTTGAAGTGCCTCCACTGTAGACCGAACAGTGCGCCTTGCTGGTCACGAGCAGTCTTGTTGCAGGGGCGGTACGGCTCGCAGAAGCCAAGGATGGCCTCGATCACGTCGCCGATGCCCTCGGCGTCCCCGTGCGGTTACAGGCAGGTGCGTGTTTCGCGTTGTCTGAGCAGGGACAAGGCGAGCAGGATCCTGGCCTGGATGGCTCCAAGAGTCGCGCCGGCGTTGCCCAGGAGGCCGTTGAGAACTGTGGCCGGGCGCCCTTTCGGGCCCATGTCGCAGAAGGCTTGAAACACTGGCGGTGTGGCTGGCTCCTTGTGCCTTTGGCACTTGCAGGTGGGCGGCTGCCAGCATTTGGGTCTGCGCCTGGGGACGTCGGCGGGGACGCAGGCTTCCTTAATGTGCCGCGCTGCCAGCGTGTTCGGCCGGCCCCTTCGGGGTGGGATCAGGCCGGGGTCGACTGCGCGGGCGTTGTCGTTGCTCGTGGCTCCGAGCCCTGTAGCCCACATGATGGTCGCGAAGACCGCCGTGTAGACCAGGTTGCCGGCGCCCAGTCCTACAAGTGCAGAGCAGAAAATGAGGTGCCCGTTGGGTCTGTAGGCTGATCCGCAACGCCGTACTGGTGCCGATGTAGCCCGAGGCACCGTAGTAGGCAGGGTCCGAATGCTGGGCAGCCTAGTAGTCTCGCCATTGCAGCGTTGACGTCGTCCTCCAGGTCCTTCCAGCCGTGGTCGGCAGGGAGCGGTAGGTCGGCGCGCGCCGGGAAGCCGGCCTGTTGAGCCTGATGGGCCTTGATCATTTCCTTCTCCTTTCGTCTGCGGTCGGCTTCCGCTAATAGCCGGGCCGTCTCTTCTGGGTTGGCAGTCGGGGATGTCGTCTTGGAAAACCCTTGAATCAGCTTTGGACTGGCGCAGGGATCCGCCCCGTTTGAGGTGGAATTCGAAGGCGAGGTCTGCCTTCTGGGCCCAGGTGCTCAGGTGATGGAGTGCAGCGTCTGTGGCCCTGCAGAACATCCTTGCATCCGCGGTCATGATCAGGTTGCATTGTGGGCGCGTCAGCCCCGCGTTGATGCGGTGCCGGTCGTCCACGCGGCCCCAATTGAGCATGGCGTTGGCACGGGTGGTCATTAGGATGACGACGGGCGCCTCTTGTCCCTGGGCGGCGTCGATGGCGGTGACACGGATCACCTCGCTTTCCAGGAGGTCTGGGAACAGGTCTGCGATGCCTCTGAAGCGTTCGCTCAGGCCGTTTGCTGCCGCGGCGCGATTGATCCACGTCCATCCCGTGGGCCCCTTGCTGGCCTGAGAGGGGTTGGAGCTGCCCCGCCCCTGTTGGCGCAGGGGGCCGGGGCCGCCCGCGTTCATCCCGGTTCGTTTCCCTTGCGCCGCCCGCGAGCAGCATCTGATGTCGCGCGCCGTGCAGGGGTTGCCTGCCCGCGCGGGGGTCAGCTGGAGCTTGTGCGGCGACAGTGCGAGGATGGTGTGTGTGCCCACGTTACAAGGGCCTTCGCCAGGGCAGCCACTGCGTGTGCTTCGTGAATGTTGGCGTAGCCGTCCTGGATCGTGGACTGGACCTCTTGCGAGGGGATGTAAGCAAGTATGAAGCGATGCTGGTCGTAGACGGTGCTGCCGATTCCCTTCGGGGCCGTGCAAGCTGCCTTGCTCCGGAATCCGCCTACGACGTCGATCAGGGAGTCGCCGTGCTCGTAGTTGCCGTCATCGCTCTTTGTTGCTTCGTATTCTTGGTCGGTCAGAGGTCGCGCGAGCGGCCGCCCCAGCCCCTCGGCGCACGGTCGCTGTAGCACGGGGCCCAGGATGGCGGAGATTAGCTGGCCCCCGTAGAAAGTGAGCGAGGGCCGCGCGAGCAGGGGCAGATGGATCCGATAGCACTCCTCCAGAGTGACGTTGCACTCGGGGATGTCCTTTGTGGCTGCCACGCGCTTGGAGAGAATGGGCACTCCTAGCCCCCAGCGCAGTGCCTGCTGGGCACCATGCGCAACGCGCACACACACAACGCACACAACACGCAACACACAGCACGCAAAACACAACACACAACACGAACCACACAACACACAACACACAACACACAACGTCAAAACCCACAGCGCACAACACACAACACACACACACCACAACACACATCATGCAGCATACACTATACAACACGCACCATACAACATACAATATACAACGTGCAACGTACAACATACAACATGCAGCACACACTATACAACATGCAACATGCAGCGTGCAACATACAACATACAATGTGCAACATACACCATACAACAAACACCGCACAACACACGCCATAAAACATGCAACATGCAACATATACCATACATCATACCACCCGCAGCGCACAATGTACAACATACAACATACAACATACCCCGTACACCATGCAACCTACAACATGCAACATACAACATGCGACGCACAACACACAACGCACAACACACAACACACAACACGCAACGCACATCGCACACACCATACACACACCTTACATATACACACACCATACACACCGTACGCGCACCACACACGCACGCACGCAAGCACGCGCGCACGCACGCACGCACGCGCGCGCACGCGCGCACGCACGCACGCACGCACGCACGCGCACACGCACACGCGCACGCTCGCGCACGCGCACGCGCACGCGCGCGCGCACACGCACGCGCACGCGCGCGCACACGCGCGCGCACGCGCGCGCACGCGCGCACACGCACGCGCGCGGGCACGGCGCGCGCACGCGCACGCGCGCACGCACGCGCACAGCACACGCGCACGCACACGCACGTGCACGCACGCGCACGCGCACGCGCGCGCACGCGCACGCGCGCGCGCGCACCTCGCGCGTGCACGCACGCACGCGCGCCCGCGCGCACGCGCCCGCGCGCGCTTCCACGCGCGCGCACGCCCACGCGCCCGCGCGCGCACGCACGCCACGCGCCCACGCGCGCACACGCGCGCACGCGCACACGCGCACGCGCAAACGCGCGCCCACGCGCGCGCGCGCCCGCGCGCCCACGCGCGCGCGCGCACGCGCGCACGCGCTTCCACACGCACGCTCGCCCACGCGCCCACGCGCGCACGCGCGCACGCGCGCGCGCGCCCGCGCGCGCGCGCGCGCCTGCGCACGCGCGCCCGCGCGCGCCCACGCGCCGCGCGCCCCGCGCGCCCAAGCGCCCAAGCGCCCGCGCGCCCACGCGCCTGCGCGCCCACGCGCCCACGCCGCCCGCGCGCCCACGGGCCCGCGCGCACGTGCGCACGCGCGCGCCTGCGCCCGCGCGCCCGCGCGCCGTGCGCAGGACGAACCCCAAGTAGATACTGACATGGGTTTATTATGTTCCGGGCATCTTGACCAGGGTTCATAAGGTCTCCCTGGGAACATTACGAACCTGGGTTTTCATGCTCTGGGAACATTGACTGGGGTTCATAATGTTCCCCCGAACATTATAAACCCTGGCTTATATCTCCCTGGGGATATTGGCCCCATATATATACAGATATAATATATATATATATATATATATATATATATATATATATATATATAACATGGGTTTACAATGTTCCGGGTATATTGACCCCGTTTCATAATGTCCCGGGAATCATGAACCTGGTTGTTGTAATTCTGGAATGATGCGATTTTTGTTTGTCCCCCCCGGGGTATTTCTTCAGGTTTCCATGTCGGAATATTGACCCCAGTTCATTATCTCCAGAAGATATTAAAACTATGATATAATGTTCCGGACATATTGGCCCCAGGTTCATTATTCTGGAATGATAATGATTCGCCCTGGGGGTTGCCGTTGGAGAGTAATGACCGGACTGAATAAACCATGGTTTGCAACGTTGGAATAAAAATCTTCGGTGGTTCTTCCAGAAAGGTAATGATTCAGCCGGGGGGGGGGGGGGGGGTCAGCTCGATCCATGCACAGAACAATAAACCATAGGGCATCATCTAAATCTAACGAACCTGAGTTTATCATTCCTTGATGATGAACCACGGCCGACGAGGATTTCGCAGGTGGCCTCCCCGCGCGCCCGCGCGCCCGCGCGCCCACGCGCCCGCGCGCCCGCGCGCGCAAGCGCCCATGCGCCCGCGCGCCGCGCGCCGCGCGCCCACGCGCCCGCGCGCCCCGCGCGCCCGCGCGCCCGCGCGCCCGCGCGCCCGCGCGCCCGCGCGCCCGCCCCCCGCGCGCCGCTCGCCCGCGGCCGCGGCGCCCACGCGCCCCACGCGCCCACGCGCCACGCGCCCACGCGCCCGCGCGCCCCGCCGCGGCCCCGCGCCACGCCGCCCACGTGCCCGCGCGCCGCGCGCGCGCCGCGCGCCCGCGCGCCCGCGCCGCGCGCGCCACGCCCCGCGCGCCACGCGCCCACGCGCCCACGCGCCCGCGCGCCACGCGCCCACGCGCCCCGCGCGCCCACGCGCCGCGCCCGCGCCCGGCGCCGCACCGCGCCCACGCGCACGCGCGCCCACCGCCCACGCCCACGCCCGCGCCCACGCTCACGCCCGCGCCACGCCACGCCCGCGCCCAGCGCCCGCCACCGCGCCCCCGCACCGCGCCCGCGCACACGCACACGCACACGCACACGCACACGCACGCGCGCACACACACACACGCACACACCACACACACACACACCGCACACACACCACGCACAACCACGCCGCACGCACGCACGCAAAACGCACGCACCACGCACGCAACGCAACGCAACGCACACGCACGCAACGCGCGCACGCACGCACGCACCCACGAACGCACGCACGCACGCGCACACACACACATTCACACGCGCACCATTCACACGCGCACGCACACACGCACGCACACACGCACACACACACACGCACACACACGCACACACCCACACACACCCGCACACACCCGCACACACACCCACCATGCCCACCACACCCACCACACCCACCACACACACCACACACACCCACACACCCACACACCCAGACACACACACCACACCCACCACACCCACCACGCCCACCGCGCCCCCCCCACCCACACACACACACACTCTCACACACCCACACCCCGCCACAACACACCCCACCACAACACAACACAACAAAACACAATACAACACAACAAAACACACCACAACACAACACGACACGACACGACACGACACAACACAACAAAACACACATACACACACACGCACTACACACAAACACACACGCACGCACGCACGCACGCACGCACACACACACACACACACACCACGCACACGCACATATACACACGCGCGCGCGCACGCACCCACACCCGCGCAGACGCACACTCACACGCACGCACACGCACACACCCACCCACATCGTTGTTCCTTATTAGAATATACTACCACCTACGTCGTATTCCGGCCGGTAGTTTTTCTTATCAACATCGTTTTTCTTGTCGTCGACGATGCGAAAAGCGTGGCAGGAATGGGACGCGGCGCGCATCGCGCGCGGCAGTCAATCTGGGCCCGCCCGTCCTGATAGTAAACAATCAATACAAAGTCTTCGCTGTTTCATCTCAGCATGGCCTGCCTTGTCGCCGACGGTGCGAAATATGTGGCAGCAGTGGGACGCGGCGCACATATGGGACGCGGCGCACATCGCGCGCGGCCGTCAATCCGGGCCCGCCCATCCTGACTATAAGAAATCAATACGAAGTCTCCGTTTTTTCCTCTCGGCATGGCCTGCCTTGTCGCCGACGGTGCGAAATATGTGGCAGGAGTGGGACGCGGCGCGCATCGCGCGCGGACGTCCATGCGGGCTGCGGGCCCTCCCATCCGGATTGTAAAGAAAACAATACAAAGTTGCCGTTGTTCCTTTCATCATGGCCGGTCTTGTCGTCGACGATGCGAAATGCGTGGCAGGAATGGGGCGCGGCGCACATCGCGCGCGGACTTCTGGGGCAACCCCAAGGCGGGAGGGGCCACCTTACTTGTCAGAAAAAATGCCATGCTGATTTTCGCTTGCCCACATGGATGTTCTTGTCGTCCACCCCGCAAAAGTGCATGGCAAGAATTGGGCGCGGTTCCCCCCCGCTCGAAGTGAATGAAATGACCTGCTCGCTTGGGCGCCGAGCGAAATTTTCTCAAAGTTGCGCTCCCGCTTTGGTTCGGCGCACGTTTTTAGCTCTCCAAATCATTGGGCGCCGGGGCGTTCCAGGGGGCCCTGGGGTGACGAATGCCTGGGAGGTTTTTGCTTGTTCAGGCTCTTGGAGGGCCTCCTGAGTCTCCCCGCGGTTTCTTGGCGCTACGACCGTCTGGAGGCCATCTTGGGCGTGTTGGAACGATCTTTCGGCGACTCAGGGCTACTACTACTACTACTACTACTACTACAACTACTACTACTACTACTACTACTACTACTACTACTACTACTACTACTACTACTACTACTACTACTACTACTACTACTACTACTACTACTACTACTACTACTACTACTACTACTACTACTACTACTACTACTACTACTACTACTACTACTACTACTACTACTACTACTACTACTACTACTACTACTACTACTACTACTACTACTACTACTACTACTACTACTACTACTACTACTACTACTACTACTACTACTATCACTACTACTACACTACTACTACTACTACTACTACTACTACTACTACTACTACTTACTACTACTACTACTACTACTACTACTACTACTACTACTACTACTACTACTACTACTACTACTACTACTACTACTACTACTACTACTACTACTACTACTACTACTACTACTACTACTACTACTACTACTACTACTACTACTACTACTACTACTACTACTACTACTACTACTACTACTACTACTACTACTACTACTACTACTACTACTACTACTACTACTACTACTACTACTACTACTACTACTACTACTACTACTACTACTACTACTACTACTACTACTACTACTACTACTACTACTACTACTACTACTACTACTACTACTACTACTACTACTACTACTACTACTACTACTACTACTACTACTACTACCACTACGCGCCAGCACCCAGTTGCGCCAGCATTGCTTCTTACGTTGTGGGAGGGCGGAACGTATCCGTTGTTCCTTTCAACATGGCCAGTCTTGTCGTCGACGTTGCGAAATTTGTGGCGGGAATTGGACGCGGCGCACATCCCGCGCTGACGTGAATGCGGTGTCCTGGGGTATCCTCCACTCGCACTGAAATGCCCGCGCAACCCCCAGTTGTGCCATCACTGTTTCTTATGTTGTGGGAGTGCGGGTGGGAATGGGCATGCCATGCTTGACTCGCTCGAGCTGGCTAGCTTGACCCACACCCACACCCACACCCACGCCCCCACCCACACCCACACCCACGCGCACGCACGCACTCACACAATCACACACAAGCACATGGATCATCCACGCGAATCGACATGCACATCGAAATTCCAGCGGAAGTGCATACCCACTTGTAATCAATAGGCGATTCGAATGGCAATTCGAAATGCTAATCCTTTTACAATTGGCATGGACATGCACATGCAAGTTCATTTGCATTCAGGGTTCAATGCGAAAGCTTAGCGCATAGCGTCCCAGCCCCGCCGGTAGTTGTTAAATGTATCATTTTCTCCAAAGCGTGCTGGACCTACACGTGCAACAAGATCTCCCCAGGAAATGCTACAATAATGTGCGCGGCACCCGCGAGGCCCAGTATTATCGAAGACGCCTACGGCGAATCACCGCCGCCCCCTGTCGTTTTGGAGTCGCCCATGTGGCCGAGCGTTGTGGCAAGAGCTCTGCCAAGCTATCGGTCATGTGCTCCCCCAGCCGTTGTGGAAACCCGTCGGGGAACACTCGGGGGAGGATGGCGGGGAAGATCAGGAGGAGCAGGACAAGGAGGGGACATCTCGGTAGCCTCTGGGGGCACTCTTGGGGCCTCCTGGGAGCTTCTGGGGGGACTCTTGCTTGGAGGCATCTTGGGGGCCTCCCTGGGCCTCCTGGGCCTTGGGGGGCATCTCGGGTGCCTGATTGGCCGTCTTGGTGGGTTCCTGGCCCGCCTGACGCCGTCGGAAGCCGTCTTGGGGGCTTCTCTGGGCCGACTTGGGGCCCTCCTGGCGTGCTCCAGGGCCGTCTTGGAGGCCATCTTGGGCGTCTTGGAGGGGGGGGGGCTTGGCGGGGGGGGGGGACTGAGTCCTGCTGAATCCCTGCTCAGCCCTGCTAAGCACTGCTAAGCCCTGCTAAGCCCTGCTACGCCCTGCATAGCCCTGCTAGGCACTGCTAAGCCCTGTCAAGCACTGCTGGCCGCTGCTTCACCCTGCTAAGCTCTGCTAGGCTGCTCCAAGAGAGCCCAAGACCGCCCAGACGGCCCAAGACCCCCAAGATGGCACGAGCTATCCAAATTGAGCCTGTTGCTAGGGCGACTAGGTATTGAGCTTGTCGCTGGGGCGGTCAATCACCACATATTTTCGCTTACGTCACATCCTGTACTTTTTGCCCTAACTTGTTCTCGCAATGACCGAACTCACATTGGAGACGATGGGCACTCTTCTTGATAATAAGTTGAAGGAGAACCTCGCCCCGATCACCCAAAGGCTCGATGGCATCGACACTAAGATGGGTGAGCACGATTCTCGGCTCACCGCCCTCGAGGACGCCATGAAGAAATCCGAAACAGCATCTGGGAGTTCGAGCTCTGTCCCGACGTTTTTCGATATTCGTGGCTTTTGCTCTTGGGATGATCGCAAGTCGAAGGGCATCACCCGCCCCCAGGCGCAGGATCTGGTGAAGAACCTGAAGGCGCAGCTCCTGGAGGGACTGCAGGACAAGATCGGAGACATCGAGGTCAGGGGGTCCCGCGTGCATAAGTTCATTGTTCATGTCACCCCACCGTATGCTACAGAGATTGCGGTTCTGTTCAAAGAGCTCCTGGTGCAGGGAGGCTCCAACGCGCAGTTTAACGGCAACGACCTCTACACGACGGTGCAAAAGGCACCCGAAGAACAGCGTCGCTTCGAAACAGGTGGCAAAGCTCGCGCATTCCTCGGGACGAAGAGCAAGGAAAGGGATCCTGTGGCGACCGTTCGTCATTCAGGCCCACCGGACTTCCGCCTCACAGTGAAGAGCTCGTCCGGGGAGATCGAGTTGGGCGCGGTGAGCGTGGACGGCAAGATGGTGTGGGACGACGCGGCGTTGCAGCAGCACTTCCAGTGCTCGGTGCAGGCTTTCGAGTCCGAGCTGAGGGCCTTCCGGTCCAAATGAAACGGACGAGCGCCGTCTGAGAACAGTTTCGCCGTGATTGAATTCAATGCAATACCTTGGAGTTCTTGCAAGAAGAACCACAGCGCTGCTGGGAAGGTCTGCCGTCAAGTTCGATCTAATGTTGGGGGGTCTGCGGTATTATTACAAGAAGTTCCATCTTGGGGGTGCTACTCGTACTCTGGCCATACCGTTGTTACCAAGGATGGGAGTGATTGCGGCCTTCTTATTCCTAGACTCTGGATGCACGCCGTGAAAGATATTAGCTTTGGTAACTTTTGGTGTGGGGCTGTATTGGGTAGCTCGATTGTCCTGTCCGCCCACATTCTGGATCACCTTGAGGAAGGAGGACGGGGTGATGTGGTGTTTCAGGAAACCGCTAATGATGTACACGGCACTCGCGAGAAGTATTCCGGAGTACAATTTCACATAATTTTAGGAGTTGATGCGAACATCAGCCTGCCAGCTAATTTGGAGGGCATGACCGGCAATTCTGTATTACAGCCTGAATCGAGACATACGCCAGCAAAAATTCGGATTGCCCTATCTTGAATCGATTCCGTGGGCTTCCGTGGCACGAACACTTTCAGCGACCAGCCCAATGGTGAATCTCTCTCCGAAGGCCGCCTCTGGACCCGCATGGCCGGCACCGACAAGTCCACGAGGTCGCAAACAGATTTCCTCTTCGTGACTAGCGGTGTCGTTGGTACGTCGAGGGCCCGATCGATGCGACACAAGGTGTTTTCACGATCCGACCACAAGTTGGTCGTTGGACAGTTTTCTATCCCAGAGCCGCTCCGCATTACACACCAGTGCCAGAAGCGAATGACTGGTTGGACGCCGTGCACACCAGCTGATTTGGAGGATTTTCAGCGCAACTGCCTTAAATTCCGGTACTCCGATTTGGTATCGTTGCAAAGCGGCGTCGCCGAGAGTGCTCGCCAGATTCATTTCGACACAAGGGCTCAGAGAAAAGTCAAGGAACGATCGATACGTAATGCAGCATTGGAGGCTGCTCAACACGCCGTCGGCGCAGCACGTGCCGAAGACCGGCGAGCAGCCGTCTTGGCCCTGAGACGCGCGAAGCGCGATCACCTCCGAGACAAACATCAAAGCAGACTCCTAGCCGCGAGCCGGAGACCAGGTTCTTCGCGGACATCTCACACCCTCCGGGTAGACGGCGTGGACACCACGGACCGGCAGGAGTGGTTGCGCGAGGCCTGGAAGTTCGGCCGCGCCCGATTCGGGTGCGCAGACAATCCGTGGGCAGCCCAATTTGCGCGGCTAGATCGCTTGGAGGGGGTTGTCAGGGGCTTACGTCTTGATGGAATTGCACCGCCTCGTACGACACCTTTCTCAGTCCTGTTCGCGCGCGCCAGTCTACGAAACAACACGGCAGCAGGAACAGACGGAATTCCACCCGAAGTGTACAAAGGCGTGCCATATGTTATAATCCGTGACTTTTGGGAGCAATTTCAGGCCAGGTATGGCGGCGACGTGACGTCGACGCCAAGCACATGGGATACTCTGGAATTCGCGGGCTTCCCCAAAGAAACCTCGAGCAAGTCACTTTCGTCCTACCGGTGGATTGGTAAATTGAATTGTTGTTGGAAGTGGTACACTCGTTGCTTGGGCCGCTACGTCAATCGCTGAATCCAAGCCATGTGGAAACGTTGGGCTTTTCCGCCTTGGATACAGATGCGGTGACGTTGCATCCATCGTACGGCAAACGCTTTTTATTGCATGCAGGTGGGGCCGACCTCTTGTCCTCGGCTCTTTGGACGTCGCCACCGCCTTCGACGCGATGCGTCATGACAACATGATGAAGGCTCTGCTCGGCAGAGGGGTGCACCCGCAGCTGGCGAAAGCCTTGATGGTCGAAGTCACAGGGAAGCCCTGTCGCATAGAGCTGCCTGGGGCCGGATTCTCGGACGATTTTCCGCTCGAAGGGGGCGGCGAGCAGGGAGGCAACGACGCCCCGGACGTGTTTAATTGCATGATCGAATGCTTTATGGAACCCGTCGTCAAAGCGTGGGCGGAGAGAGCAGCCGGTTTCGCTTTGGACGACGACCGACCACGCAGCCTGCGTATAACCCACCTCGTTTGGGCTGACAACATCATCATTTTCAGCGAATCGCTCGAGCAGTTCACGGACATGATGCGCGACCTCACCTCTGCAATCGAAGACTACCGGTTCAAATGGAAGTCGTCTTCGTTAGAATGCATGTTGTGCGGTTGCCTGCGGGGCGCGGCTCATCAGCAACAGAACGCCGTGCACGTCTCCAGTACTAATGTTCTTAACCGAGCGCAGCGCATTCTGCTTTTGGGCGTTATGTTCGACCCTCAAGGAGATGCCGACGTCAGTTTGGAACGCCGCTTGTCTCAAGGAGAAGCATGTTTGTGGAAACACAGCCGGGTCTTATCTGGACGTGGGCCGGTATCCAATAAATTACGTGTTTGGTCGACGGCTCCAGTGGCATCCAGCTTGTTCTGTTGCGGGTCTTTGCACATATCCAAATGCCACCTTGTCCGCTTGCGTTCTTGGGAAAATGGCATGCTCCGCGAGGTTCTCCGGCTACGGCGGCGACCTGATGAAGGGTATATGTCCTATAACTCCCGCACATCACGCATGATCCAAGATTGGTTTGTTCAGCGCGGCCACGCCCCTATTCACCGCAAGGTTTTGCGAGCCATCTTCGACGAAGCGTGGCCGGAGCGACGGTTTACTTCGCCCAGCGGGGTGAACTATCTGGCTTTGTCAAGGGCTTACCGCGACCGTCTCTTTTGGGAAGGAATCAAGGACTTCAAGACGCAGCGCCGGGCAGATGGCATCGTGCATGCAGGATTCGGCCACAGGCGCGAGTGGGGGATATCTTCTGCGATGCCTTCGGGACAGACTGGCGTTCGAGACGCGACAGGTGTGATTCGCACGAGTCTTGGAATAAACATTTTGACGAATTGAAAGCCTCACTTTGCACGCAATGGCAGCTTCTCAACCGTGGCCGAGGTGCGCAGGACGTTCACGTAGACATCCCGGTCGGCCCCAACAAGCGGAACAAGACTCTCCATCGTACTTTGGATGGGTGCCCGGATCAGCACGGGGACGAACGGCCCGACATTGAGTTCCACCGTTTTTGCAATTGTTTCGTATGCGTAGTAGACTGCAAACCTCGAGCAGAAGTGACGTGCGGGCACGTGCCGCTGAATGCACCTGGGCTCACACCGGTGTTTGAAAGGATCACCGGGCATATCTTTAAGTTGATCGATGCTGGATGGTCCCCGGCGTCAGAGACAGGGGATCCCATCTTATGGCGCCGTCGCGAGAACAATCGCATCGACGACTTTCTTGTAAATCGCACCATGGATGTAGGGACCAGCTGGCGGAAAGACGCCCCGCCAACTCTAGGAGATTTTAGTGTTCTTGAAGCAAATTTCATCATTCATTCCGACGGGGGGACACGCGCAGGTTCCTGCTCAGCTGCGGCCTGGTATGTCGAAGCAGCTGTATGGCGTGATGGCCATCGCCACAGTTTCCCTATCGCTATGAGTGGAACTTACATGAGCCCGCCTGCTTCTTCCTTCGCAGCGGAAGCCATGGCCTCAGAGGACGCAGTCTGCTCGATATCCCGGCTGATACATCATAATACCATTGTAAAGCGCGGCAAAGTTCAGCACAATTGTTTATCTTCATAACATTTGCGTGGTGGCCTGTCACGGTGTGGCTAGAGGCGTCCGAAAGAAAAAAAGAAAGAGGCCCCCGAGAGGCCCCCAAGAGGCGCCCAAGGGGCGCCCCAAGAGGGCCCCAAGAGGCCGAAATCCATGATTTTCCATCGGGAAACGTATATTTTTAGCATATGCGCTTTGTCGGCTTTCACGGCGTTGACGACGGCCCAAGAGGTCCCGAAGACCGCCCCAAGACTGCCCAAGAGGCTCCCAAGAGGCCCCCAAACGGCCCAAGAGGGCCCCAAGACGGCCCAAGAGGCGCTCAAGACGGCCCAAGAGGGCGCCAAGACGGCCCCAAGAGGGGGACCACGAACCGAACAGTCTAGCCTTTCGCTCCAAGACGCTCCCAGGAGGCCCCCAGAGCCCCCCAAGAAGCCCCAAGAGGCCCCCAAGAGGCGTCCCAGGAGGCCACCTGGAGGCCAGAACCATTGATTTCCTTTGGGAAAAGCTACATTTTTTGCATACGAGGCGTTTCGGCTTTCACTGCGTTGGAGACGCTCCAAGCGGCCCCCAAAACCGCCCCAAGACGGCCCAAGGGGCTCCCAAGAGGCCCCCAAAACGGCGCAAGAGGAGACGGCCCCAGAGGTGCCCAAGACGGCCTAAGAGGGCCCCAGGACGGCCCCAAGAGGGGGACGACGAACCGAAAAGTCTAGCCTTTCGCCCCAAGAAGCTCCCAGGAGGCCCCCAAAGCCCCCCAAGAAACCCCAAGAGGCCCCCAAAAGGTTCCCAAGAGGCCTCCAAAAGGGCCCGACAAGGGCCCCAACAGGACCCCCAAGAAGGCCCAGATACGCCAAATAGATAACGATCGGTAACGCAAAAAACTCTTCACACCAAGGCTCCCAAGAGCGAGCGGTGACGTAAACAAGCTGATAAGACCAAGGCTCCCAGCAGAGAGCGGTGACGTAAGAAGTTCCTGACACCAAGGCCCAGTCAAGGCTCAGGAACGGGCGGCAACGCAACAATCTCTGAACACCAAGGCTCCCAAGAGCGAGGGGTGACGTAACAAACTCTCAACGCCAAGGCTCCCAGTACGAACGGTGGTGTGAGCATTTTCGGATTCTGTTTCTGAAGCGTTCTTTCCGTTTCTGTGCCGTGCCAGGTAACGGAAAGAGCGAGGTACGAGTGATGACGTTCTGGTGTGGGCGAAGCCCTAAAAGGAGGGGTTCCAGGGGAGGGGGGTAGCGTGCGGACCTGCGTGTTAATGGCCGTTTTCGGGTACTCCTTCGGGTTTTTGCATGTTTTTCGGGTTCCCCCCCAAGACGGCCCAAGAACGCTCCAAGAGAGCCCAAGACGGCCCAAGAGGCCCCCAAGAGGCGCCCAAGGGGCGTCCCAAGAGGGCCCCAAGAGGCCGAAATCCATGATTTTCCATAGGGAAACGTATATTTTTAGCATATGCGTTTGGCCGGCTTTCGCGGCGTCGACGACGGCCCAAGAGGCCCCCAAGATCGCCCCAAGACGGCCCAAGAGGCCCCCAATACGGCCCAAGAGGGCCCAAAGACGGCCCAAGAGGCGCTCAAGACGGCCCAAGAGGGCGCCAAGACGGCCCCAAGAGGGGGACCACGAACCGAAAAGTCTAGCCTTTCGCCCCAAGACGCTCCCAGGAGGCCCCCAGAGCCCCCGAAGAAGCTCCAAGAGGCCCCCAAGAGGCGTCCCAAGAGGCCTCCGGGAGGCGAGAATCATTGATTTCCTTTGGGAAAATGTACATTTTTCACTGCGTTGAAGACGCTCCAAGAGGTCCCCAAGACGGCCCCAAGACGGCCCAATATGCTCCCAAGAGGCCCCCAATACGGCCCAAGAGGGCCCCAAGACGGCCCAAGAGGCGCTCAAGACGGCCCAAGAGGGTACCAAGACGGCCCCAAGAGGGGGACCACGCACCGAAAAGTCTAGCCTTTCGCCCCAAGAAGCTCCCAGGAGGCCCCCAAAGCCCCCCAAGAAACCCCAAGAGGCCCCCGAGAGGTTCCCAAGAGGCCTCCAAAAGGGCCCGACAAGGGCCCCAACAGGACTCCCAAAAAGGCCCAGATACGCCAAATAGATAGCGATCGGTAACGCAAAAAGCTCTTCACACCAAGGCTCCCAAGAGCGAACGGTGACGTAAACAAGCTGATAAGACCAAGGCTCCCAGCAGAGAGCGGTGACGTAAGAAGTTCCTGACACCAAGGCCCAGTCAAGGCTCAGGAGCGGGCGGCAACGCAACAATCTCTGAACACCAAGGCTCCCAGGAGCGAGGGGTGACGTAACAAGCTCTCAACGCCAAGGCTCCCAGTACGAACGGTGGTGTGAGTAATTTCGGTTTCTGTTTCTGAAGCGCTCTTTCCGTTTCTGTGCCGGCCCAGGTAACGGAAAGAGCGAGGTATGAGTGATGACGTTCTGGTGTGGGCGAAGCCCTAAAGGGAGGGGTTCCAGGGGAGGGGGGTAGCGTGCGGACCTGCGTGTTAATGGCCGTTTTCAGGTTTTCCTTTGGGTTTTTGCATGTTTTTCGGGTTCCCCCCCAAGACGGCCCAAGCGCGCTCCAAGAGAGCCCAAGACCGCCCAAGACGGCCCAAGAGGCCCCCAAGAGGCGCCCAAGGGGCGTCCCAAGAGGGCCCCAAGAGGCCGAAATCCATGATTTTCCACAGGAAAACGTATATTTTTAGCATATGCGCTTTGTCGGCTTTCACGGCGTTGACGACGGCCCAAGAGGCCCCCAAGACCGGACGGCCCAAGAGGCTCCCAAGAGGCCCCCAAAACGGCCCAAGAGGGCCCCAAGACGGCCCAAGAGGCGCCCAAGACGGCCCAAGAGGGCCCCAAGACGGCCCCAAGAGGGGGACCACGAACCGAAAAGTCTAGCCTTTCGCCCCAAGACGCTCCCAGGAGGCCCCCAGAGCCCCCCAAGAAGCCCCAAGAGGCCCCCAAGAGGCGTCCCAAGAGGCCACCGGGAGGCGAAACTCATTGATTTCCTATGGGGAAATGTACATTTTTAGCATACAAGGCTTTTCGGCTTTCACTGCGTTGAAGACGCTCCAAGAGGCCCCCAAGACCGCCCCAAGACGGCCCAAGAGGCTCCCAAGAGGCCCCCAAAACGGCCCAAGAGGGCGCCAAGACGGCCCAAGAGGCGCCCAAGACGGCCCAAGAGGGCCCCAAGACGGCCCCAAGAGGGGGACCACGAACCGAAAAGTCTAGCCTTTCGCCCCAAGAAGCTCCCAGGAGGCCCCCAGAGCCCCCCAAGAAGCCCCAAGAGGCCCCCAAGAGGTTCCCAAGAGGCCTCCAAAAGGGCCCGACAAGGGCCCCAATAGGACTCCCAAGAAGGCCCAGATACGCCAAATAGAGAGCGATCGGTAACGCAAAAAGCTCTTCACACCAAGGCTCCCAAGAGCGAACGGTGACGTAAACAAGCTGATAAGACCAAGGCTCCCAGCAGAGAGCGGTGACGTAAGAAGTTCCTGACACCAAGGCCCAGTCAAGGCTCAGGAACGGGCGGCAACGCAACAATCTCTGAACACCAAGGCTCCCAAGAGCGAGGGGTGACGTAACAAGCTCTCAACGCCAAGGCTCCCAGTACGAACGGTGGTGTGAGTAATTTCGGTTTCCGTTTCTGAAGCGCTCTTTCCGTTTCTGTGCCGGGCCAGGTCGAATGGCTTTCGGCCCATCCCGCCAACGAGCCTGGGTTGTGGGTAGGAAGCGTATTGGATGTTCGTTGGGATCTCGTGGGAGGCCCTTCGGGTGACTCTTGGAGGCAGATTAGAAGCCTCTTGGGGGCCGTTTTGGGGCCTCTGGGGGCCTCTTGTGGGCCTCTTGTGGGCCTCTTGGGGCCTCTTGGGGGCCTTGTGGGGTTCTCTTGAGGCTTCCTGGGCGCCTCTGGAGGCCTGGAGGCAGAAGACTCGGATTTTCGGTTCGTGTTCCCTCTCTTGGACTCTTTTTGGGGCCGTCTTGGGGCCCTCTTGGGCCGTCCTGGGCGCCTCTTGGGCCGTCTTGGGGCCATTTTGGACCGTCTTGGGGCCCTCTTGGAGGCCTCTTGGACCGTCTTGGGGCGATCTTGGGGGCATCTCGGGCCATCTTGGAGCGTCAGGAAGCCGAAAAGGCAAGAAAGCCAAAAACCTTCAAAAACCTTCTTGGAACATTAATGATGTTTGCCTCTTGTGATGTGACTCTCTTGGGATGCGTCATGGCCCTCTGACCTCTTAGGCCATCTCGAGGTCATCTTGAGCGTCTTAGAGCGATCGTTCGGCGACTCGGGGCCCTCTTGGACCGTCTTCGGGGCTCTGGAGGCGCTCTGCCGCATTGGGGCCTTCGTGGACCCGAGCAAGTGACGCGGGAAGGCGCGAGCGAACCCAGAGGGCACGCGGCAAGCCCCGGCAGATTTTGGACTTTTGGGTCCGGGCCCCTTACAGACTCCTCAGGACTGAGGACTGAGGCTCCAGGGTTTAGGCAAATGGCCTGAGTACACGCCCACTCCGTGCCCAGAGGCACGGTGGCGGATATCAAGATCAGCAAAGGAGGTGGCACGCTCGTCTTGTGGTCAGAAACTTCGTGGGGCGCAGGCGCACATGATCCCATCACGTAGATCGTGCGCGTGTGCGCAACTTGAGAACACATGTTCTGCCCCTGTTGTTCGTATGAGTTCACGCGTTTCCGAGCCGCCATCGCTGATGAAGTACCCCCTTCAGTCCCTCTCAGGTAATCTGACTTCGTCGCCGTCGACATATGCACGTCTGCGTTCGGCTGCCGTGTTCTGCGGGTGCAGAATGTGAGGACCATGAAACCCCAAGTTGCCTTTTCTCAGTGTTCTTATTGTTCCAATTTGGCCTTCCAGCATGACAACTGCTAGAAGCAATTTAATCGAGCATGTGCTATGACTATATTCATCGTTGGCCGAATCGGTGGCTGAGAGGGATCGCTTGGTAGCTTTTCCCAATCCTTTCGCCGCAACGTTAGGCGATTGCGGGGGGCCCCGGGGAAGGCTGCTCCTGTGAGGGTGTGGAGATGTGCAGTCTTGCCCTTGGCGCCATTATTTCTTTGTCTGCTGCTTTGCTTCTTCGCACGCCTTGGCTGAAATGATCGCCCCATGATCCCAAGCGCAGGCCTTCGAAGCTGCTTTTGAGAAGATAGTGAAGAAAGACGCCGGGGCGCAGACCATGGCGGAGTTGATGTGGTGTGCGCTGGACCTCCTTGCATCTTTATTTTTATGCATGTAGGTGGGACCGTTCATTCTCGCGTCACTCTTCGATGTGGAGGTTGGGTGTCACACAGCTGCTCCCTTTTACTCAAGAGGCTTACGCCTTTCCGCCGACCCCCAGAAGAGACGGGGAGTCCACGGTTGAGGCGTCGTGGGCTTCTTGAAAACACTATCTGGGGGCGCTTATGGGTGTCTTGGGAACTGTTGGGGGCGTGGCTGAGCCTCTTGGAGGCAGTTTTGAAGCGTCTTCGGGGCCGTTTCGGGGCCTCTTTTGGATCTCTTGGGGGCCTTTTGTGAGGCTTATTGGGGGCCTCTGTTGGGCCGCCTTGGGGCTTCTGGGGGCTTCTGAGGGGCCTCTCGGGGCGGAAAGGTTGGATTTTCGGATTGTGTGTACCCTCTTGGCCTCTCTTTGGGCCCTCTTTGGCTGTCTTGGGCCCCTCCTTGGGCCGTCTTGGAACCCGCTTGGTTGGGCCGTCCTGAGGCCCTCGTAGGGGCCTCTTGGGCAGTTTTTGGGCGGTCTCCGGGCCTGTTGGACCGTCTTGGAGCGTCGGAAGCTCGAGAAGACGAAAACCCCAGAACCAACGTGACAACCTAAGGAAAGCCCTTGTTTTTTGCCTCTCGTGGCCTTCTAGGGACGGCCCTTGGGCCTCTCTTGGGGCGTCTTAAAGATGTCTTGGGGCGTCTTGGAGCTATCGTGGGCGTCTTGGGCAGTCGTTCGGCGATTCGGGGCCTTCTTGGAACGTCTTCGAGGCCTCGGACGGCAGATTTGACGCTGTAGAGCCTCCGGGAGTGCGCCGCCGAGCCCGGATACCCACTCCCTCCTCAAACCGGATTGCGGACCCTGGGGGAGGGGGAAAGGGGGAGGGGGGACAGCCCATCATCTCACACGTTTTCTTCCCCCCGCCAAGCGGGGGTCGGAGGAATTGTCATTCAAAGGGTGGGTGACTTCGAGAGGCCCCCCCTCGTAGCTTGCCAAAGTGGGCGGGCTTCGAAGTCACCCCCCAGGCTTTTGAAGCCGGCAGGATGTCAGTTCCGGGCTCTCCTAACCCCCCCCCCTTCTTTGAGCGAAGACGGGGGGCCCAATTGGGGGCTTCCAAAGTTATTCGCCCTTCCTCCATTGTAGACCGAGGCTGAGCTGGGGAGGATGAGCCAGGGCTCCCATTTCAAGAGGGGGGCTGTGTTTTGAACCTGCGTGCCAAACCTCGCGAGACCGTCGGCTCGGCGATGTGCAGGCTGGAATCCTCGCTCCTCCTTGCCTCCACGTTCTATGGTATTTTTTCCATCATTCACCCCTCTTCCTTTTTCTAAATTTGCGGGCATATGGAATGCGGTAAGTTGAGGTCTACCCGTTCAAGAAAGTTCCCATCGGCAGGTCCGCATTGAAAAGACTCGCAAGCCTGGTCCCCATATGCACGAGCCTTCGCACACGCGGTCAGTGACGGCAGGAAGCTCAGGCAGCCGGAGAACAAAACAGACCGCCGACCTCCCACAATTCCCGAAGACACCTCCATAGGTCGCTCTTTCCCTCCGCCCCGCAGCTCACCCAGGCAGCAACACAGCGCGGGTCGGGGGCGCGACACACAGTCAGCAACAATCCCACCAGCGCGCCCTGATGATCCCATGGGTGGTCTCCCCATGCACTTGCGGCCCATCAATGAAGCAAATGTCACAAGGGACGAGCCAGCACCGGATAAGATCATGAGGTTGCAGAAGACGCTGGGAGGTGCGTTCAACGGGGTATGGAGCGCCTGGGTCCGTAAGGCAGGAATCAAGCAAGGGAGCACATGGGTCAACATCAAGTCCGACCCCAGGAAGAATACGGTGCAGCAGTGCGACGACGTCCTCCAGGCATGGAGCAAAGTAGGTTACGATGCCTACAGGACGGACAAGGAGTACCAGCTCCTGGTTGAATGGCCAAACGTTATGAACAAGCAGCGCAGTCTTACACAGCGCGACACGAAAAAACGTACCCCCGAAGGACCCATCGGAGGCGGACGCTGGAACCCATGGGCCGACGAGGCCAAAGTGGCTTCCAATTCCCCCCCGCGGTCCGCCGACGACAAAAGGCGCCTCGCAGGCAGCCGCCTCGGGAGGGCCCATCGGAGGCGGACGCTGGAACCCGTGGGCTGACGAAGGCAAAGAGGCTACATGGTCCCACCCGCTGTACGCCGACTACAGAGTCGCCACACAGACAGGCGCATCAGGATCGGCCGCCCCCTGGGGTTCATGGCAGTCCTGGGGCGGGTGGGACCACCAGCGGGACACATGGGTCGACGCAGACTGGAGGGCCAGAGGGAAACGGTCCTCCCCCAAAGGAGATACCCACTATGCTGACAAACGCCAACGGGGGTGGGACTCCGCCCCAAGTGAACGCGACAGGGACCCGCCACCGGGAACCAGGTCCCCCCCCCCCCCCCCTTGGCCTGGGGAGTCGGCCCTCCTGTCTGGGAACAGTCGCTCTGCGCGCTACTCGCCTTCCCACCTGCACGTTTGCCCCATCCCCGCTCTCTCAAGGGCTGGCCTGCGCAGCTCGACTGCGGCTCAAGACCTTTTCCTCCCGCTCGCGTCAATTCTCAGAGTTGGCACTCAGCCCGTCACGGAACGCAGCGCTTGCTCTCTGGACAACAACGACCTTGGGCAGCTGTGGACAACCCCCCCCTCCCTATACAAAGTGGTCTCCATCGCGCTGACCCTGTGGGCCACATTGGACCCCTCTGCGCCAAGCGGGGCCCAGTGGGTCGGCAGCCCCGTGGCCCTCAACCGTCTCTTTGCTGCGCACAGACACGCGAGTGGTGAGGAAGAAAGACTGCGCGGACGGCTGCCCCCCACGGGCCACCGCTTCCGCGGGTGGCCCCTTCGCGACGGGGACTGGTTTCACCGCAGTGACAGGCCGAGGCCTTAACACTCTTGTGCCACCTCTTGGGGATGAGGTGCACCTATACTATCACACTGCGTTTAGACTACCCACGCTTGTTCGTGGGCTTCATAGTCCGTGAGGGTTCGGCTGAAATAATCCATTCCCACGGTTCCCTTTTTGGCCTCGTTCTCACTGGACAATGGTCCGTCTTTGTCCGCTTGGGCACTCACTTTGGATGACTGGGACTGCAGGCCAAAGGCCCACCCCGCGTGCGCCACCTGTCGTACCGCACTCCTCTCAACACTTCCTACCTACGGTGGCCCCGGTCAGGTGGGTCGCCCCCCCCCCCCCCCCCCCGCCCCACCTGACAGGCACTTCCCCCCCCCCCCCCCCCCCCCCTCGAGTTCACGACTCCCTTCCACGCACACTGTTGGGTCCTCTGCGGTCACCGCCTCGCCAGGCCCACAGCTTTGCCCCTCTCCCTCTCCTCCTTTATTTTCCAGACTTGCGGCTATCGGCTGCGCCCCCCCCCCCCCCCCCCCCTCCCTCCACGCGCGCCGATGCGGTGCGCCGCGCCGCTCGCCCCCCCCCCCCCCCCCCCCCCTCGTGGCAACGTTCGCGTGCATGCTCCGAGGCGGCCACACCTGTCCCAGCGGCGGGGCGCGATCGCCCGCTGGCTCCGGCGGGTGGGCCTGGGGAGGCAGGATCCCCGTACAAGTGGTCCATCTTTGGACAGGGCTGAGCCTTCACATGGCAGGCCCGCCCCTCCGGCCCCCGGCTTCGCTTGTGACATCGCCCCCGTCCTCTGGACGGACTTGTTGCTCGCGTGCGCCAACGACGCCAACGACCGTTTCCACGGTGCACGGCGCACGCGGCCCACGACAGCCCAGCGGTTCTCCCACGGGCAGGTCCGCAGGCCCCCCGCTGGGTGGCGCAGCCGCGGCACCACGCAGCGTTTCCCCCATCCACAGCGGCAAGGAAGTTGCAAGCTGGGACTCACGACTAGGCTGCCGACGCCTGTCATTGTTCGACGCACTTGTCTTCGAGCACTTTAGGTGCTCTGTGAGTAAGGTTTCCTTCCTTCCCCATGAAGGGATCGGCTCGGTTCGGTTCGGTCCGGTTCTGCAGCCGGGTCGGTTTTGCTTGGCCGGTTCGGTTTGGCATCGGTCCGGTTTCGGCTGGTTCGGCTTGGGCCTGCCGCCGGTTCGGTTCGGTTCCGGTTTTCGCGCGGTTGGGTCCGACCGGTTCGATTCGGTTTGAGTGGCCGTTCCGGTTCGGTTCGGCCCGACTGGTCAGGTGCGACGTTGGGCGCCCCGTCTGCGTAAGCGACGACCCAGTTTGAAAAAAAAGTGGGGGAGGATGGGGGAGGAGGAGGAGGAGGAGGAGCAGGAGGAGGAGGAGGACGAGGAGGAGGGGGAGGAGGAGGCGGAGGAGTGAGGAGGCGGACGACGAGGAGGAGAAGGAGGAGGAGGAGGAACGTGGAGGCGCGGAGGCGCGAGGCCCTCGGGTGCGACCCCCCTCGCGGCTGCGACCCCCCTCGCGGCTGCGACCCCCCTCCCGGCTGCGACCCCCCTCGCGGGTGCGACCCCCTTCGCCGGTGCGACCCCCCTCGGGGCTGCGACCCCCCTCCCGGCTGCGACCCCCCTCGCGGGTGCGACCCCCCCCTCGCGGTGCGACCCCCCCCCGCGGCTGCGACCCCCTCGCGGCTGCGACCCCCCTCGCGGGTGCGAACAAACCCACCCCTCGCGGGTGCGACCCCCCTCGGGGTTGCGACCCCCCCTCTGCGGGCGCGCGACCCCCTTCGCGGGTGCGACCAACCCCCCTCGGCTTGCGACCCCCCTCGCGGTGCAAAACCCCACTCGCGGGTGTCGACCCCCCCTCGCTGGTGCGACCCCCCTCGCGTGGACCCCCTCGCGGTGCGACCACCCCCCTCGGGGGGCTGCGACGCCCCCTCGCGGTTGCGACCTACCTTGCCCGCATCGCGGGTGCGAGTAACGCCTCTCCCTGCTGCGCTGCGACCCCAGCCCCCCCCATCCGGATGCTGCTTAGGACTGCGACCCCCTCGCGGCTGGCGACCCTCCTCCGCTGCGACCCCCCCCCCTCGCGGTGGCGACCTCCCCCCCCCCTTCGGGGCTGCGACCCCATCTCCCGGGTGCGGACCCCCCCTCGCGGGTGCGACCCCCCTCGCGGGCGCGACCCCCCTCGCGGGTGCGACCCCCCTCGCGGGTGCGACCCCCCTGGCGGGTGCGACCCCCTCGCGGGTGCGACCCCCCTCGCGGGTGCGACCCCCCTCGCGGGTGCGACCCCCCCTCGCGGGCGCGACCTTCCTGGCGAGTGCGACCCCCCTGGCGGGCGCGACGCCCCTGGCAGGTGCGACCTCCCACGCGGGCGCGACCCCCCTCGCGGGTGCGACCCCCCTCGCAGGCTGTGACCCCCCTCGCTGGCTGTGACCCCCCTCGCGGGTGCGACCCCCCTCGCGGGTGCGACCCCCCTCGCGGGTGCGACCCCCCTCGCGGGTGCGACCCCTTCTCGCGGGTGCCACCTCCTTCGGGGCTGCGACCCCCTCTCCTGGGTGCGCACTCCTCGCGGGTGCGACCCCCTCGCGGGTGCGACCCCCCTCGCGGGTGCGACCCCCCTCGCGGGTGCGACCCCCCTCGCGGGTGCGACCCCCCTCGCGGGTGCGACCCCCTTCGGGGCTGCGACCCCCCTCGCGGGTGCGACCCCCCTCGGGGCTGCGACCCCCTCGCGGGTGCGACCCCCCTCGGGGCTGGACCCCCCTCGGGGCGCGACCCCCCTCGGGGCTGCGACCCCCCTCGCGGGTGCGACCCCCCTCGCGGGTGCGACCCCCTCGCGGGTGCGACCCCCCTCGCGGGTGCGACCCCCCTCGCGGGTGCGACCCCACCTCGCGGGTGCGACCCCCCTCGCGGGTGCGACCCCCCTCGCGGGCGTGCGACCCCCCCTCGCGGGTGCGACCCCCCTCGCGGGTGCGACCCCCCTCGCGGGTGCGACCCCCCTCGCGGGTGCGACCCCCCTCGGGGCTGCGACCCCCCTCGCGGGTGCGACCCCCCTCGCGGTTGCGACCCCCCTCGCGGGTGCGACCCCCCTCGCGGGTGCGACCCCCCTCGCGGGTGCGACCCCCCTCGCGGGTGCGACCCCCCTCGGGGCTATCGGGGTGCGACCCCCCTCGCGATCACCCTCGCGGGTGCGACCCCCCGCGGGTGCGACCCCCCTCGCGGGTGCGACCCCCTTCGCGGGCATGACCCCCCTCGGGCTGCGACCCCCTGCGGCTGCGACCCCCCTCGCGGGTGCGACCCCCCTCGCGGCTGCGACCCCCCTCGCGGCTGCAACCCCCCTCGCGCGTGCGACCCCCCTCGGGGCTGCGACCACCCTCGCGGGTGCGACCCCCCTCGCGGGTGCGACCCTCCTCGCGGGTGCGACCCCCTCTCGCGGGTGCGACCCCCCTCGCGGGTGCGACCCCCCTCGGGGCTGCGACCCCCCTCGCGGTTGCGACCCCCCTCGCGGGTGCGACCCCCCTCGCGGGTGCGACCCTCCTCGCGGGTGCGACCTCCCTCGCGGGTGCGACCCTCCTCGGGGCTGCGACCCCCCTCCCGGGTGCGACCCCCCTCGGGTTCTGGGGTCTTGGGGCTCCGGGGGTCCAGGGGGGTCCTGGGGGTCATCGGGGTCGATTCGGGAGGTTCTGGGGTCATCGGGGTCCTGGAATCCTGGGGGTCATCGGGGTCCTGGGGTCCGGACCGGAGGGGAAAGGGGTTCGGTTCGGTTCCCGTCGGTTCGGTTCAGGGGCCGCCCGGTTCCGGTTCGGTTCCGGTTCTGGTTCGGTTCGGTTCTCGCCGGTTCGGTTCTGAATGAATTCGGTTCGGTTCGGTTCGGTTTTCTACGTTCCTGGTTTTGGACCGGTTTGGTCCGGTTCGGTCACGGTTCTCGGTTCTCGGCTCGGTGCGGCCCCTTCATGCTTCCCCCTCTCCTCGTCGCCTCCTGCGCCTGTCTCCCCTTCTGCTCCTCCTCGCCGCGTTTGGCGGTGCCTTCCCTCGCGTTCCCGCCTTTTCGCAGGCTTGGTCTGTGGGGGCTGGCGCCACAGTGCGACCCTCTGCTGGCTTTTCCAGTCTGTTGCCGTCTTCCGTCCCCGGGTCGGCTCTAATGAGGGTCATTTTGTCCCTCGCGCGTGCATTGCGGCGTTGGCCTATGTGCCTTCGTTGCCAATCGTCTCGCATTGCGCCCCTGTCGAGATTGACCCGCTCTCTGGAGCCGTCCCTGGAGCCGCAGATCAAAAAATACCCCGCCCGTCCACTAACGACGCCCAGGCGAATGGAGGTGATCAGGGAAGTGAGGGAGCATACAGAGGAACAAAGGGCTGGGGAACCCGTCTTACCCAAGACGGCGAGGATGGAGGAGGAATCGGAGGAGGATGAGGCGGAGGGGGAACTGAAGGAGGAGGAGGGGGAACGGGAGGAGGGAGGAGGGAGGAGGAGCAATAGGCGGATGAGGAGGAGGACGAGGAGCAAAACGATAATGAGGAGGAGGATGAGGAGAAGGGCGAGCAGAATGGCCAGAGGCCTCTTGGATGCCTCTCGGAGTCTCTTCGGATGTCCTTTGGGAGCGCCCTGAAGGCTTCTTAGGGCGTTTTGGGAGCGTCTTGGCGGTCCCGGAGGCCTCTTGGGGCGTCTTGGGTGCCTCGGGGAGCCTCTTGGGGACCTCTTGGGGCCATCTTGGGGCCATCATGGCGCCTCTTGGGGCCTCCTGGGCGCTTTTTGGGGCCATCTTGGAGGCGATCGATAAAAGAAGAGGGTGGGGTTAATTAGCCCTGCCCCTCTCGATCCTCTAAAAACGCCTCTTGGGCTCATCTTGAGGCGCTCTTGGAGCGCTTTTGGGCGCTCTTGGGGCCGTCTTGAGGCTCTCTGGGGCCCTTATTGGGGCTATCTTGGGCCCTCCTGGAGCCATCTTGACGCCTCGGAAGGCCATCGGAAGCGAAAAGGCGAGAAAACAATGTTCATTGGTTTTTCTTTGGTTTTTGAAGGATTTTGGCCTCTTGGGCCGTCCCCTTGGAAGTCTCGGAGGCCTCTTGAAGTCGTCTTGGGGCGATCTTGGGGCCTCTTGGAGCATCTGGGGGGCCATCTTGAGGCATCTTGGGTTATCTCGAGGCATCTTGGAGGTCATCTTGGCTTCTCCGAGGCCCTCTTGGGGCCGTTTTGGGCCATCTTGGACGCTCCAACGCATCGCGGAACCCCCCGTCCAGGTCCAGTGGAGGGGGTTAGGGGGAGGGGTAAACCCCTCCCCGAAGGGGAAGGAGGGAAGATGGAAGAGGAAACTTCCTAAACCACCTACGCTAGGAGGGCTGGTGGGATTGCCCTGCACCCGTGTTGCTGTTACACAGCGATTAGCAGTTTAGGCGAGAGTCCCAGTTTGAGAGGGAACCGCCCTCTGTCCGTGTGACTGTTGTGCGATCTTAAGCTTGTGATCGCGTGTATCAGCCAGTCTTAGGCGAGAGCCCCATTCTGATTTTGTGCTGTCCTCCATCCGTGTAACTGTTCCACGCTTTGATCACGAATGTGCGCGGCGCTACGGCGAGAGCCACCGTCGAAAACCACTGGCCCTCTCGTAAAGCGGCTTGGGACTTTTAAGACGATTGTGCGCGTCGTTCGGGCGAGGGCCACATTTTGGAAGCCACAAACCCTCCATCCGCTGGAAGCATGACGAATGTGCGCGGTGCTAAGTCGAAGCAAACATGTTACAAACCACCGGCCCTGCATTCGGGTAAATGTGTTTTTTTATTTATTTGTTTGCCTCGGGTTCATACATTGAAAAAGGCGTGCCAAGCAAAAACAACTGGCCCGGTCTGCCTTCGGACACGTCTAGCGGTGCGATTGGGAGGAGTTGACTTGTTGACAAGGACGAGAGATGGAGGGGGTCTTCGGAATAAGGGCGCCTCAAGGGGGGGAGATAAAGTGCCCCCCATTTTGTTTGCCCCGTTTCGAGCCCGCTCCGTTTCACTTCACTCGAGTCTCAGAGCATTCCACACGTCACCCAGTTCCCTGCCATTTCCATTCTCCATCCCCCTCTTCGCTCCTGCATTCCACTCTTCGCTTGCTGCTGGCCCACGGGAGGACTACGAGTTCTTCTGTCAGCTCATGTGCGAGCGAAAGAAGGAGCTTGCCGCACGCGTGCCCTGACAGCGCCTTTTATTCTCATCTACTTTCTCTTCACTTCTCCTATTGCCTGTCCTCTCGTTTTTCTTCTGCTCCTGCTCCATCTCCCTCGTACCCGCGCCGCACCTGGTGGATCCCGTCGCTGGACGCCCTCGCTTCCGCGCGGCCCGCCATGGGGCCTGTGTTGCGCCCGGCGCGCAGAAAGAGTCTGAACCGTTGCGAGGGCGAGGAAGGGGAGGGCGAAACGAGGAGGAGGGGGGTGCGGGGAGGCTCGGGCCAAGGACTCAAAATCATGACAGGAGGGGGACGCTCGCGCTCCCTCGCCGTGAAAGTGTCCACCAGAAGTGCACTTGATTCGCGTGAGCAGAGTGCGACGGCGACAGCGGTTGCAGCTGGTTTTGTTTTTTTCTTGCTTATGTGCTGCTGGATGGCCGAGAAGCGCGGGGGGCTCTTCATCGAAGAGCTCTCGGATTGGAGGGTCGATCCCAGCGAGCGCGATTCCCTCCTCTGCGCTCGTCGCAGGGGAGGGGGGGCTGGAGCCGGCCTCCGATTTAGCGCATTCGGTCTGTCCGGCGGCTGAGGCGGTTCAGAGCGGAGTGCCCACGGCCTCGGGCTTGGCCCGTGTCGTGGCGCGAGTGGAGCCGTGGTTGGCGCCAGCGCGCGATGCTCGCATCGGCGCGCTGCTCGCGCGCCGTCGCGCGCGGGGGGGTCGATCCCCCCGCAGCGCGCGCGCGGGCTGCGGCAGGAGCAGGGTTCGATCCCCCCGCCGCGCGCGTCGGAGGCGCGAGGGTGCGGCAGTTAGAACACTTTGGGCGTAACGGGCGTTATAGCCCCCACCCCCCCCTCTATCACGTAACGCCCCCCCCCCCCCTGAATGCACCCCAGGAATTGCCGCCGTGCGCATCGAGATCTGCATACGCGTCCGCGTAGGAATCCGCATAGGAGTCTGGTCCGCAGTCGTCGCCGTCGTCGTCGTCGTCGTCGTCGTCATCGTCGTCGTGCTCGTCGCTCGTCGATCGTCACTCATCGTCGTCGTGCACACGGACGCGGCCGGAGCCTTTCTTTATATCCCGCGCCGATGGCGGCCGTCATCTGGGGTGGGGGGGGGCGGGGCCGAGGACGTCACGTTTCGCGCCAGCGGCATTTGGGAGTGCCCAGGAAAGACCGAGGACGGGTCGCAGCAGCATGTAGGTGGCGATCCGCACCACAGCGCTTGTGTACACTTCAGTCCTTGCGTGCACCACAGCGCCTGTGTACACCACACACACAGCCTATGTACACCGCAGCAGCCGCGTGCAACACAACGCCAGTGTGTGCAGCAGTGCCTGCGGGCACCGCAGCGCTTGTGTGCACCACAGCGCCTGCGTACACCACATCAGCCGTGTTCGACACAGCACCAGTGTACACTGCAACGCCTGCGTGCACTACAGCGCCTGTGCACACCACAGCGCGCTTCTACAGCACAGCATCCATGTGCAACAGAGCACAAATGTTGCCTGTAGAATGTTAGAAATAATCCGTATGAGAAAATTGAGCGCTTGTGGAGTCTACAGAAAACAGTTGTTTTATATAGCATGTGGGAAAGGAACCGTTATGGAAAAAGGAGCGCCACTGGAATCCACGATTCCTCCCGCACCATCCCGACTCTTCCGATATGCGTCCAGAAGGCTCCAGCAGAATTGGCCATCCGAAAACCAAGCGGACTCATTCAATAGACCACTCTGCGGTGCCCGCTGAGACGCGCTCGTGCGCTGCAGCGCCGACCCGCACGACATGGGGGGAAAGGTGAGTGAGGAGGTGGAGGAGGACAATCTAGGTGCGGTTGCGTCATGCCTGACGTCCTACCCCTCCCTCCCATCCTGTACCATGTTGTAGATATCCTCTGTAGTCGCACACTATGATGTCGTAGCGTGGCATAACATCACATTGCATAGCATGGTGTCGAAGATCAACGCGTAGCATGACATATCATGGCTTGGCGACTCCCCAGGGTGGGGAGAACCAACGAATCGGCACCGAATGTGTAATCATTTCCGACGGTTTCTTCGGGAGACAATTGTCTAGATTTTGGGGCCTGTTTGGAAGGACCGAAAACCATGCCGTGGCATGGCGCTGGAAATAACGACGCCAGTGCTGCAGCGGGAACACGATTCGGAACGACCGGAAGCGCGGACATGAGGCCAGTGTTTCAGCGGGAGTGCGATTTGGACCGAACGGTAGCCCGAAACTGACGCCAGCGTCTCAGCGAAAGCAGCATTCCGACAACAAACCCAAGCGAAAACCCAACTCCCTGGAATCCCGTGTGTAAAACCGGTGCGCAGAAGGGGGGCCAAACATTTCCCCAGACGCCACCATGGGAGAGAGGAGAGTACTTCCCCAATCAGAGCTTGCCTCTGTAAGGGTCCTAGCGGATTTAAAGGTAGGTGAGGTTTGCCGCCGATTCTGTGGCCGGGCCCGGGTGCCCGGGTGCCCGGGTGCCCGGGTTCGCCGCCGATTCGGTGGCCGGGCCCGGGTGCCCGGGTGCCCGAGTGCCCGGGTTTGCCGCCGATTCGGTGGCCGGGCCCGGGTGCCCGGATGCCCGGGTGCCCGGGTGCCCGGGAGACGGGTGCCCGGTGCCCGGGTGGGTGCCCGGGTGCCGCGTGCCGGGTGCCTGGGTGCCTGGTGCCCGGTAGCCCTAAAGCCTTATAGCCCTATATCCTTATCGTTCTATAGCCCTATAACCCATATAGCCATATAACCATATAGCCCATATAGCGCCCAAGAGCCCATATAGCCCTGTAGCCCTATAGCCCAACAGCCCTAACAAGATTATGATTGGGTTGTTTCTCTGGTATCATGTTCATATTGCGCAAGTGTGGAGGTGGAGAAAAAAGGAAGAGGAGGAGGAGGAGGTGGAGGAGGAATAGGAAAAGGAGCAGGAAGAGGAGCAGGAGGAGGAGGAGGAGGGGGATGATAATGATGATGATGATGATGATGATGATGATGATGATGATGATGATGATGATGATGATGATGATGATGATGATGATGACGATGATGATGATGATGATGATGATGATGATGATGATGATGATGATGATGATGATGATGATGATGCTGATGCTGATGCTGATGCTGATGCTGATGCTGATGCTGATGCTGATGCTGATGCTGCTGATGATGATGATGCTGATGCTGATGCTGATGCTGATGATGATGATGATGATGATGATGATGATGATGATGATGATGAGGATGATGATGAGGAGGAGGAGGAGGAGGAGGAGGAGGAGGACGTGGAGGTGGAGTTGCGCGTGGAGGTGGAGATGGGGGGAGGAGAGAAGAACGTTCCATTCTATCCTCGACGCTTCCCTGGCGTGGTGTTTAGTTGTCCGCAACAGAACCTCACTTACATGCTCTTTCTACATGTCCTGTGCACGCAGGCGCTGTGGTGTACACCAGCGGTGCGTTGCACGCGGATGCTGTGCTGTGGACAGGCGCTGTGGTGTGCACAGGCGCTGCGGTGCACGCAACCATTGTGATCTACGCAGGCGCTGTGTTGCACACGGCTGTTGCGGTGTACGCAGGCGCTGCGGTGTATACGGGCGTTGTGGGGCAGATCGCCACCTACATGCTGCTCCTATTTGGCCTGGGTCATCCCTACGTAGGCTTTCCTGGACGCCGCCGGCGCGGAACGTGACGTCATCTTGGGGGGGGGGCGGGGCCGAGGACGGCTGCTATCCTGGAAAGGAAAACCCCGGTTCCTGTGGTGCTGGAACCACACGGCGGGAGGGGGGCGTTGCGTTATAGGGGGGGGGGCCCTATAACGCCCATAATCGTTGAAAATAACGAAATTCGCTCCTGCCCCGCGGCGGCGACGGGCTGCCGAGCGCGCAGCGCGCGTTCAGGTGGCGATCGAGGCCGTTCGGTTGTCGCTGGGGTGGCGCCCAGAGCGGCCTCGGGTAGGGGCTAACGGCGCCGCAGGCCGAGATGCTCGCCTAGCGTGGCCGCGTGGCGCTAGTCTTTTGGACGCGGCGCTGGGTGCATCAGCGCGCCGCCGCGTAAGGGAATCGGATCCAGAACAGCGTTGACGCCAGGGTCTTGCCGCGCGCGCGGGTGTGTCACTGGGGTGGGTGGGTGTCATCACGAGGTCGGTCTGCACCCTTGGAGCACCCGTGTCCGTACCTGGGCCGGGGGGGCGGGGGAGAGGGGCTGGGGGGGCGTCGGGGGCAAAAGTTGGGGTCGCGACGCGCCGCGATCGCAGAATAATGATTTGATGTTTCCCGATGTGCGAGGCGCGAGGAAGTCACTGTTAGTGATTATGTGTTGATTTTAGGTGTGGGGAGGCTGGGGTCAGGGAGCCATAGTCATGACAGGAAGGGGGCGGCCACTCGCGCTCGCCGTGAGAACGCCCGCCAGAAGTGCGCTTGAATCGTGCGAGTAGAGCGCGACGGCGACAGCGGTTGATGTAGCTTCCCGCCCGCCACGCCATGGGCCCCAGTGGGCTATCGGGCTTGGCGCCAGCGCGGCCTTTGCCGTGCGATAGTGCGGTGCGCGCGGGCAGCTATTGGCCTAGCTTCGGATACACCGAGCGTGCGCGTCGCAGGTACGAGCGGCGCCGCATAGGACAGCGCGCGCGGAGGCGTCCTTCCCCCTCACGCTGGCCCGGGATTGTATCGCCAGGGCCAATGTGTGACGGGGCGCGCGACATGATCTTTTGCGCGCTATCCCGCCTGCCGTGCCTCGGCCGCTTGCTTTCTCCAGGGGGGGGGAGCGGGGCAGAGCGGAAGTGCCGGCGATTCACGCTAGGAAATTTCCGATCGCGCAGGTGTTCCACTAGGGGGGGGTTGTCGCCCCGAGGTCGTTTTGCACCCCTGTAGCACCGACATGCATTCCGAGGCCGAGGGGGTGTGGGAAAGGGGCTGGGGGATGTCTGGGGAAAAGGATGGGGTCGCGACGGGTCACGATCGCAGGATAATGATCTTACTTTCATGATTCAATGGGCGAGGCGCGGAGGTAAAGTGCCAGAGGTTTGAGGATTCTTTTTGTTTTCTGAGTATGACGACTGTGGTGGTGGCACAGACCATGATCGTCGGGCCTGGTCCCTTGGCTGTCTCGCAATGAAGCGAGCCATCAGGGAAAATCGGTGGCGCCAAGACCACGCATCGCTCCATCTTGGCCTCATCGTCTTTTGCGCAGTCTTGGCTTTCATGGTCGCCGGGGGGCAAGAGCCTTTTAAACAAGAAAAGTTCTGGGCCGATAACGGTCGTCATCGGTGGGGGGGGGGCGAGGACATCATGTTTCGCGCCAGCGGTTTCTGACCGAGGACGGGTAGCAGCAGCATGTAGGTGGCGATCAGCACCACAGCGCCTGTGTACACCACAGTGTTTGCGTGCACCGCAGCGCTTGTGTACACCACACCGCCTATGTAACCACAGCAGCCGTATGCAGCACAGCGCCAATGTGGGCCACAATGCGCGCGTGCACCGCAGCGCCTGTGTCACCACAGCGCCGGCGTACACCTCATCAGCCGTGTGCAACACAGCACCAGTGTACACCAAGTGCTTGCGTGCACCACGGCGCCTGTGTACACCACGTCGTCTGTGTGCACCACAGCAACCGTGTGCAACATAACACCAGTATTGTAGATAGAACGTCAGGAAATCTTTGTGACAGCATGCATCGTTCTGCGCTTTTCCCACCTCCTTCCCACGTCCTCCCGGGTCCTCCCACCTCTCCGCACTTCCTTCCGTTTCCCCGCTGCCCTCGTCGTTGTCCTTTTCCTCCTCCTTTCGCCCTTGCGGGCCGTGATTCGTGACATGTTCGTTGCGTGTTGCAGCCTTTGCGGGCCGTCTCTTTAATTTTGGGTGTACCGGCCTTGACCAGTTAGCTGGGCCCCTTAGATCCGAGACCTGCGGCGGAAGTGCAGAGGGCGCGAGGAGAGCAAAAACTCGCATTCTATTAACAGCCCTTCCCCGTGCGTGGTTTTTACAGTCAAAACCGAGAATAAGGACGCACGGATGCCCTTAGGGTTTTAGAGTGCTTTTGTGTCCCTGCCTCAGCCCTTCCGGGCGCTGGCAACTCGCCGCCCAAATGTGCCATCTTCGGCGTCCAAGGCCATTGCACCCTGACCGCCTGCCCTTACTATAGATTTAGATTGTAGCTGTCCGCAGCAGATCCTCACCCGCGTGCTCCTTCTACCTGTCCTGTGCACGCAGGCGCTGTGGCGTACACCAGCGCTGTGTTGCACGCGGACGCTGTACAGTACACAGGCGCTGTGGTGTGCACGGGCGCTGCGTTGTACGCCAGCATTGTGGTGTACACAGGCGTTGTGTTGCAGACGGCTGTTGCGGTGTACGCATTCGCTGTGGTACACGCAAGCACCGTGGAGTACACAGGGGCTGCGTTGCACACGGCTGTTGCGGTGTACACAGATTGTGTGCTGTGCACGCGCGCCGTAGTGCACGCGAGCACTGGTGTACACAGGCGTTGTGGTTCACATCGCCACTCACATGCTGCTCTCATTTGGCCTCGGTCATCCTTTGGCATTCCCGGACGCCGCCGGCGCGGAACGTGACGTCAGTTGGGGGGAGGGAGGGGGCGGGGCTGGTGACGGCCGTTATCCCGGAAAATTAAAAAAACATTCCACCGGCTGCAATGATTTGGTGGAGGCAAGCTGGAACTTCATGCGCGCAACGGAAGGGGCAAAGTCAGGACCAGCAGTCCCGAAGAGGTGCAGTCATTGGCGTCGGGCACGAATTTGTTCGCATGTTTTATATCCGTGGCGTGAGGTGGCCAGAGGCGAGGTGGCTTTGCAGAAGGTGGTGGAGGCCATTATTGCTGCCAGCCAAAGCGTTCAGATTGTGGTTAGTGGAAGTTTTCGGCCATGGTTTCGTTTCGGAGGCAATCAGTGGGCACTTTCTGCCCAAGGTTATCTTTGAACTATTCTCGGGGTGATCTTACGTTCTTGGTTCATATGTCCTTGAATTTGTGGTTTGTAACGTAGCGAGTGGTATTTGGACATTTGGATTTTGACAACCCACGGAAGTACGTCTTCGAAGTCGGCTGTTGAATTTAAGAGTGCGAGGGGCGTTGAGTTTCTGACACGGTGGTACGTTTAAGTGCATGAGCCCCAATCGAGCCCCAGTCGCCTTGAGAGGGTTTTTTTGGGCATAGGCGCCCTGCGAATTGGAACAACGTTTTCGCCCGCACACAAAGCCTGCAGCCGCCCCCCCTCAGGGAAGCGTAGGGGTCATCGGAGCCTTTCCATCTAAACTACCAGCGAGGCGCCTGACAGGCTCCCATGAACGCCCAAGAGGCCCTGGAGAGGCCTTCAGAAGGGCCCCCCGCAGGCCCCCTTGAGTTAGTGGAGTCTCTCTCCGTTCCACTTCCGCTCTTAAATCCATTATCGAAGACGCCTACGGAGAATCACCGCCGCCTCCTGCCTTCTTGGAATCGCCCATGAGGCCGAGTGTTGTGGCAAGAGCTCTGCCAAACTATCGGACCATGTGCTCCCCCAGCCGTTGTGGAAACCCTTCGGGGAACACTTGGCGGAGGATGGCGGGAAAGTGCAGGAGGAGGAGTAGGAGGAGGAGAAGGAGGAGGAGGAGGAGGGTGCATCTTGGGAGCCTTTGGGGGCACTCTTGGGGCCTCCTGGGCGCTTCCTGGGAGCCTCTTGGTGGCATCTCGGGGGCCTCCTTGGGCCTCCTTGGGGGCCGTTGGGGGCTTATCGGGGGCCTCCTCGGTCGTCTTAGGGCATTCCTGGCCCGTCAGTGCTCGTCCGACGCCGTCGGAAGCCGTCTTGGGGGCCTCTCTGTGCCGACTTGGGGCCCTCTTGGGGTGCTCCAGGGCAGCTTTGGAGGCCATCTTGGGCGCCTAGGCGCCTTAGGCCTTCTTGGGGCCCTCTCGGGCCCTCGTGGGCCGTCTTGGTGGCCTCGTGGGCCGTCGTGGTGGCCTCGTGGGCCGTCTTGAGCCATCTCGGAGCCATCTGGGGCCGTCGTGGTGGCCTCTTGGACGGACTTGGAGGCATCTCGGACCCTCTTGGGCCGTCTTGGAGGCCATCCTGGGCGAACTTGGAGCCATCTTTGCCGGCCATCTTGGGCCATTTTGGCCGTGATGGAGGCGATCAGGACAACGGTAGTCGAAGTTTGGGAACCTTCCCGGGTGGCCAGGGCGCTGAGCCGAAGCCCCAGAGGGAGGTCTTTTGGACGAAGATCCCAAGCCAAGCCGTATAGAATTTAACACGCCAGGCAACCTTGTGGGAAGACCACAGGGGGCGGCGGATCGAAGACGCCTACGGCGAATCACCGCCGCCCCCTGCCTTTTTGGAAGCGCCTATGTGGCCGAACGTTGAGGCCAGACCCGCCAAGCTATCGGACCAGTGTTCCCCGAATCGGTTTGGAAAGCCTTCGGGGAACACGTGGGCATCTTGAAGGTCATATTGGCCGTGTGGAGGCCATTTTGACTCTTTCGGGCCTTCTTGGGGGACGTCTTGGAGGGCTCTTGGGCCGTCTTGGAGGCCATCTTGAGCGTTTTGGAGGCCTCTTGACTCTAAAGTGAGCTGGGCGTTGCATGTGAGTGGGAACGAGCGTGCATTCGCGGCTGCTTGGCTCAAAGCGGCCTGCCGCTCTGACTACACCACAGCGCGAGGTGTACGATTTGCCATCGCTACGAAAACACTGCTTGAGATGACTCGCCCCTACAAGTGGGACTATCTTTACTACGGTGCAACAGAGCGGGAACATGACTTCGCCTAGGGCGAAGCTGCTGGTTGGGCCTCCCAACCCGTTTCAAATTTGGTAGCGGAGCTGGCCTATGGTGGTCAGCTCTTGCTCTACTCCTCACCATCCCCAGCACCATCTGGTGGACTACAGACGTGGTGGAACATCCGGGTGCAATGGGCTTGCGCGGAGGCATGTATACAACTACGCAGTATAACAAGGACACTTGCTGTGACGCTTCTGCTCGCGCGGGGGCCTGTTGCTTTCGTCCTACAGCCCTGCGCTACTACACTCCTGAAGTCCACCCACCCACTCCATTGGATTTTTTCGAAGACGTAATGCACGGAAACATGCGATACGATCTTGTGCCGCCTCCACCCCCACGCAGACTTACGACAACACATCGAAAACCCCAACCGACTACATCCGACCACGACCTGCGAGGCCATTGGATTGGTATTATTATATTTGGGCTCGCATGGGTCGCTATCGGGTGCGCGGTAGGACATATGCGTGGCGGAGACGACACAAGAACGACCGGCCCCATTGGGGCCCAGCCGGTCAAGTAGCTTTCCGCGAATTCGCCCGCGAGGTACATGCCTGGATCAACGTGACCACAGGCAATATGACGCCCTCCCAACAAACCGCAGCCCTGCAGCGAGGTTTGGGAGGCTTCGCACGGACCATATCCATGAGAGTCCCCCCAACAGTTATCAATTTTGGTGTTAACACGGGCGGCCGCCGCACCGACGGCGCCACCTACATCATTTTCTTATTAAGCACGATGTTCGAGAATCCAGAGGGGGAGCGCCAATTCAGCTCTGGCACGGCTCTCATTGACTTCCGAGTTCGTGCGGGAGAACGAATCGACCAGACGTTGGCACGCTTCGAGATAGCCCGCTATGGAGCTGAAACGGCAGGCTCTAACATCCCCAACTTCCAAATCTTAGCATGCATGTTATTCAGAGCTCTTGGGGTGGGGACATCGCGTGCACAGCAACTCCTGCGGCCACTAAAGCACCACATGCCCAGAGACCAGCAACCATTTGACGCTCGACTTGAACGCATGAGGTCATATGCACGCATTGCTGAGAGAACACCTGTCAATATTGGTGGTATTTTTCAGTCTCGGTCACCGAACCAGACCGCCCACGCTGAGGCAACCGCAGGGCAACCTGCAAATAGAGTCTGGAATGACGATCCACAACCAACTGAGACCACTACACTACTGGCTCAGAACGGTGGATCGGCCTCGGGGTCGCAAGACTCCTGGGCCAGGTTTCGGGGGCCGCTCGACGCGGCATCCCCTACGCAAGCCACAGCCCTAATGGGCTCAGCGGGGCAACCTGCCGAGTCCGACTTCGACTCCGGCGCCGACGCCGACGCGTCTTCGGACGATGAGGCTACAGCCTTTGACTACTCCGACATACCTACATACTTCGCGGAAGAGCAACAGGCGCAGCGTAATTCTTAGGATGCTAGAAACATATCGCAGGTGGAGGCGATTTATGAAGAAGCCAGTTCGCAAGGCACGGGGCATCGACCGACGGGCAACCAGAAGAAAAAGGGAAGGGTCGATGCAAGGGCAAGGGTGAGCGTCGGCGATTGCATGGGAGAGGCATATTTGAATTCCCAGCGTCCTCTACAGTGCCACAGTACGAAGAGATATTCTGAGGGACAGGCGGAAATAGCAGGCACACATCAGGAAAAGGTATGGGGCGTCGGGGGACCCCGAAGGATGCCAACGGCAAAACTATAGAGTGCGACATATGCCATGGCACACAGCACTTTCGCCGCGAATGCCCTCAGGGCGATGGGGGAGGCAGAGGTCCGTCGATGCATCTGGCTCAAACTGATTCGGACATACAAGAAGTCGACTGGGGGCCACTTTTAGCCGACCCTGCCACAAGCTCAGCTGCAGCTGTTAATTGCACGGCTGCCAGAGCGCCAGTGTGTCATTATGTCTCTCGAGAATTGCGCCGACGAGCTGTTCGAGGAGGTATTCGCTAGCCACAATGACATCGATCTGGCAGACTGGCTGGGCATGCCCATCGCGGGGCAACCTGCTGATGTGGAATGCGTTGAGAACTTCCGCGCGCCCGCCGACGGGGATGTCGGAATGGCGAGGGCGCCCGCGGATTCAGAAGCCAGTGTTCTTGCGGCAGAGGAGGGGGCGCAGTTGATGCTTGATCCTCGGGGTATGCAAAATCCGACAAACACATTGAGCGATGGCGATCCCTCGCGGGGAAGCCCGCGAGATGTTAGCGACCTGTCCGAGCGCGTTCCGTATGAGCTCGGTCGCAATGCGCGGTTTCAATGCGCATTTGTAGGTTCGGGCCGCTCCATGGGCAGCCAGGAGCGATCGGTGCGCCGCCAGTCCTGGAGACGCAAGTATCGCGCCGACGACGAAGAATCGGAAGCTGACGCTGATCCGGCACGCCGCGGTCGGGCCCGCAACCACTCACCCAACCGCGCGCGCGCGCTCCAGCGGCGCTCGCTCTAGCGGCCTTCAGCGCCCTCGCCCCCCTGATGCGGGGGGGCCGAGGGCCCCTCCATGGCGGGCCAATGGGCCCGGCACCTCCCCGAGGGGGGAGCGTCTGCGGAGACGCCCGCCCCATGGGGAACAACCTCAGGAAGAGTTTCCAGAAGACGAATTGCAGCGCCTTGTTGGCTACTCGGATGCTGGGCTGGCTCGCCAGTGCATAGACCCAGATGCAGTGCAATATGGGTTGGGCCAGGGTTGGGCTGAGCACCCGATTCGTCACTGGCATTCCCTTCGCAAGGTTGAACGCAATGAGAAGGGACAGGGGATGTGAACTCACAAGAAGCCCTTGCCAATCGGGACCTCGTGAGGGCTATCGTCGAGGAGCGGAATCTTTGCAGAGGAGTTGCTTGCGCATGCCCAGAGCATGCCGCCCACAGGCTTGGCGGCCCCACGTGACGCCCATCGAGAAGCCTTAACTTTCGCAAGACACCGTGGGTTTGGTCTCATGGTGATGGTCGGGGCTACTGCGCCGACCCGAATGCAGCGCCATGGAAGGAGCATTTGACGGAGAACGACTGCGACCCAGCTACAGCCGACGAAAAATTCAATCTACACTCTTCACCTCTTCGGTATTAAAACGCATTCAATCGCGAGTGGGGCGCGGGGAAACCTGCTTCGCCCACATCAGAAGAAGACGACCAACAAGGCGCTGATGAAGTTGAAGAACTGGCTGAAGAGGTAGACCCCGCGGAAGCACGCCTCGGAATGCTCCGGCGCCCACTCCACTTCCACGGACGTCACTTACGATGCGGACGCCCCTATTGATCCCAGGTGCGTCGCCACTGAAGAAATGGGCCGCTCTCCAAAAAGATGGGTCGCTTTCCGCGCTGGATCTGTAGGATGGGTAAAGACTACTGTTGACCAAAGGCTTAGCGCTATTAGATATAACCTGTCCATCAGGGGAAAGGCCACCATCGGGAATATGGCGCTCAGAAAGCTTGACGGCGTGGACCTTAACCTTGGCAGAGGGCCAGTGCGATATTGGCCGTGGATACCTGCAGGGGCAACGGCCAAGGCACCTCCTCCCAAGCCGAAGACAGATCCGCTTATTGATATTTCTCCATCCTCGGATTCGTCGAGTCAGTCTAAGTCACTCGGACCTGATCAGCTCAGACCGCCGCCCAAACAGAAGAAGAGGAAAACCCCAGATGATCCAAATCCTGGAGGCAGCAGGCAGCAACGACCTGCGGGGCAACCTGCTGATCGACGTCGATCCAGAGGACCAGCAGTGGCCGCCGCAGCAGATGCATTTCCGATGCAAAGGCAGTGGCAAAGGCGGGGGGAAGAGGGCCCGCGGAGGAGCAGGCGCTGGGAGAGGCGGGCCTGGCGGCACCCAGCAGAGGAAGAGGAAGGGTGCGGCAGCGCCGACTGGGACATCATCGAAGCCGTTCGTCGGCCCGCTGCTCATCCGCTATGTGAGCTCCACGCCGATCGACAGATCGAGGCCGCTCGGCATGTGCGGCTACTGCGGCTGCTTCGAGGACGAGGAGAATGTGTTTCCAGATGTTGAGATGCCTGGGGAGCCGATTGTAAAGTTCATGCACGGGTGCAGCTAAAATGTCCGCGGGCATTGCAGGGGGCAGTGGCATTTGGACCACCAGTGGGCACAGATGTGCACAAGGGCAAACGAGGACGAGGAGCTGGCCGAGGCATTCGAAGCAACATGTGAGATCTCAGATGGTAAGGCGTTTGCCCCCGCTGGCCCTCGCGACGTGGGCTTGAAACAGGACAAGGGCTTCACGGTGTATTCGGACTGCCTCTTGGTCAACGAGCAGCAGCACAATAGGGATATCGCACCCGCAGGCGCAGAGCAATTGGTCCCGTCGGACGCTGGCGAGCGCATCATCGAGCTGAAGAACGAGCCCCACTCGAAGAAATTGTCAGGCGTGTTGGTGGTGGACCCGTCTCAGCCGTACGTTAAGGTTCGCAAGTGGTCCAGCACGTACGGGTCTCATTCGGAGTGGTCGTTGCAGGCGTCGGAGTTCTGCCGCGATCAGCAAGCCTCGAGCATGGCTGATGCGATTGATAAGTATACCAGGGGGGTGTTTCCGACTGCCTTACGTGGACACGTCGTTGTTCCCACCATTCCGGAGGTCAAGAAGCGCGCCATCGGGGCAGCGATGGCCAAAGGATTGCTGACCCCTGTGCCGTCGATCCCCCGCGCGCCAGCCGACTGCGAGGAGGCTGAGACGCCGGCGGCTGGTCGGGGCCCTGGCCCGAAAGCCATCTGCGGCATCAGCCCTTCGCCAGCCGCTGCTTGTGGCCTGGATGGCCCCGCGTCGCCATCGGGGAGCGCGCCGCTTGGTTCTCCCGCCATTCCGATGCCAGAACGAGCTGACGGTGTAGCGGGCGCTGTGCGCGACGATTTTGCCGAGGAGAAGTCGACTGCCAGCGCCAACGTCGGCCCGATGAGGCGCGGCAAGAGCACCGTGGACTTGGGCTTGGACGACCCCGACAAGATCCGCTTCAAGGCGCTCGAGGCCAACATCGACATCTGCCGCAGCATGAACAAGGGGCAGCATCGCGGGATTGAGGACAAGATCTACGCCCCACCAGATTCAACCCGACGAACAATGGAGACGTGATGGCATCAAAGACGAGGTTGACGGGTCTCATAGAAGTACGCAGCACCCTCGGTGGAGACGCGGTCGACACCATGAAGAGGGGGGCCAGGCTCAAATTGTTGGACGGCCTGAAGCACTGCAAGATTAACGAGGCCCTCAGTTTTAAGATGAAGCTGGTCGCGGCGGCTGTCAGGGAGACGACGTCGATGACGGGCAAAGTAAAAGATTTGCGTCCCATGGTCGATGGCAGGCGATTCATTCGGGGACCAGTTTTCGGTCAAGGAGCCCACCTTCGCACTCGTCGGGGCCCAGCCCGACAAGGTCGCCAAGGTGAGCAGGGAGTTCATCATCAACGACGTCGTGCTTCCGCTGGCCACGAAGCGCGCGACCGACGCCGATGAGTTGCTAGAGATGGCCGAGGCTTTCAGCGATCATGTTGGATATGATAAGCTGCGCGGCGCAGTTCCCGAAGAGTTTAAGGTAGTGGCTCAGGAGCTCTACGTCTTCTCGGAGAGCTTGAAGGTATTGCTAGATGCGTCTCCTTCCACCATCACGGATTGCCCCTGCAGGGTGGAGGCCCGCGCTGTCCTTCGTGAGGAGGGGGGCGAGGAGGATTGGAAGAACGTCGTCTTCACCTTCGGCAAGGGCCTGAAGGGCTGCCTCGCCGAGTACAACAGGGCGCACCACAGCGACACCAAGCGCGGCAAGACGGCCAAGGAGTTCACCGAGCTGCTGGGCAGGAGCGACATCACGATTGACAACTACGTGGCCGTGTTCGGCGGCTTGTGCGAGTGGGGCAACCAGTTACGCACGGGTGGGGCCAACACCTCGTTGAAAGCGATGTGCGAGTCGTTCGGGAGTTGGGTCACGACGATATCATCATCTGACTCATCACTCGACCAGCCCACCCCCCGACGCGCTGAAGTCAATGTAGTCGAAGTTCCAGGCGTTCATCAGCACGGCGGTCGAGTTCAGGGCAGCGGACTCGGCCCACTTCACTTAGCTTCAAGAGTTGGCGGCTGAGCTCCGCGGGTATGCGGGGTCCGTTCCGTTTGCGGCCCAGGAGGATGCACTTGCCACCGCGTGCCGCGCACTGGCACTGGCCCCCGAGAGCGAGGAATTGATTTCGGCCGTGCGCGCGGCTCGCCAGCAGCGCAGTGGGATGAAGTTCGCCAGGGCCAACACGGTTGCGAACATGGTGGCGTGCATCGATGTTTGCGCGTCGCGCTCCGTTGCCTTGTCCGTCGACACCCTCAGTCCCGACTGCGCGGTTGGCAGCGCCGCTGATGAGATGTTGAAGTTCCTCGGCGTTGCTTGGCCGCTCGCGGTGGACCACATCGAGGCGGGCGGGGCCGCGATCGCTTCCCTTGCGACAGCTACGACTCGCATCGGCGCCCTGTCCCAGTTCGCGAAGGTGCTGAAGGCTCGGAGCATGTTCGACCAGAAGAACGGGGATCAGGATGACGAGTGTGCCGCTGAGGTCTCGGAGGCAGCGATTGGGCGTGCAACGCCAACTGAAGCTGCGCGGTTCCCTGGGCGGTCCTTTCATGAGGGGGAGGCGGGCGGGGATTTGGGGGGCGGGCGGGGGGTTGATTTTGGAAGGGGGCAGCGGTAGAGGATGGGGTGGAATGGTCGAGAAAGGGGCTTGGGAACCCGTTCGGCGCAGTTGGCATTGCGAGTGCCTTGCCGCGGCGCTCGTCAGGCATGGCAGGAGCTGCGCGCGACCGCTGGCAGGTGTAAGGGGGCGGTCTGGAAGAAGAGCGAGGCGGAGGCCGCCGCCGGCGGATCTGAGGGCGCGCCAAGCGATGGCCAGGACAAGCTGGCCGCCACGGACGGTTTCGCGATGTTTCCCGGGCTCGAGGCTTACGAGAAACAGTTCAGCGCAGTGTATGACGACACTGCCGCCCGGCTTGTAGACTTCTCCCCCGCCTACTGGGGCAACCTGGCGCGCGGGTCGGTGGCGAAGATCAGGGGGTTCATCGGCGTGGCAGGCGGCCTCCTGGACCATTCAGGTCAGCACTGGTCCAAGAGCGCAGCGGACCCCAACGACTTCGACTGCCTCCAGGACTGCTACAAGCGCGTCTTGTGCAAGCAGAAGGGCACCGCGACGAAACTGAGGCAGATCGAGAACACCATCTCCCAGCAGCTGGGCTCGTTCGCAGATGACGCCTCGCTTCGCGACAAGAGAGCGAGCTCGCGGAGCCCGAGATCGAGCTCAAGAAAGGCCAGCGGCGCGCGCACGCCACTTTGTGGGAGGCAAGGGCCCTGCAGAGCGCGACGAAGCTCACGCCCGACACCGCGGCAGAGGTTCCCACGACCTTGCGGGGCACAGTTCGCGACTCGCCCGCCTTCTGCGAGGGCGACGTCGCCAAGCCGATCGTCGACGAGGTGTCTGACGAGCTGGCCGAGGTGCTGAACGGGGGCGCGGCTTCTTGAGAGAAGCACTCGGCGCGCGGCGGCCGTGACGCAGCACGAGGATGACGAAATGCGTCGCAATGGCGGCGGCCGCGACGAAGCACTGGCGGCGGCCGTGACGAGGTGCGAGAGCGAGTGTACATTTCACTTTTCGGCCATAGCAGCACCATGGCCACGTGCTACTCAACGATCGCCCCATCACGATCCCCCCCCCCCCTCCCCCATGCACCCTCCTGCGAGACTTATGCGAGGGGCTTGCGCCAATCCGCAAGCCCCGAGGACGAGCCAGAAGTTGCGACTATCGTGGAAATTATCTAGTTGGTCAGGGCACCTTGGGATTCATATGAGGGGCTCTTGGGATAACTGTCAGAGTCTTCCCGGGGGTCTCCTAGGGTCCTCTTTGTAGCTTATGGGGGCTTCTTGGGGCCCCCTGGAGGGTTCGACGAGGTCTCCCCCGAGCGTCCGCGGAACGCATGCTGCTTAGAACCTCGCAGCAGGGGCCCATAAACCTTAGAGCGGACATCGCCCCGCAAGGATCTTAGAGTAGGTCGGCGCGTGGATCACTTCATGAGGTATCGCGTGGTCACGATCGAGCGCCCCTCCGACGTGGCGGCCCTGACTTAGCCAACACCAGAACCTGTCGTTCCACCAACCCCTGGGGGAAGCCTCATCATTGCCCGGAGCCCAATCTGCGCCCTCGTCCCTCGAATTGCTCAGGAAACCTCACGAGCATATGTTCGATGATGTCTCCCCCCCAGCGCCCGCGGGACGACTGTTTGTTTGGGCCCCCTTGCAGGAACCCACGGGCCCTAGATCGAACATCGCCCAGAAGGGCTGTAGGACGTAAGTGGGTATTCTCGGTAGTCGCGCGGCAGTATGTGCTCATGCTCGGGCGCGCGCTTGTGGCGACGGCCCCATCCCGAGCCTTGTCCGGGGCGTTTCTTTGAGCCGCCCCCTAGGGCAAGTTGATCGCAACCCCACCCGTATCACACCCTGCTTTCTATTACTTCCGCTCGCCATTGTCATCCAGGGAGGGGCCCGCGCGGCGGGCGCGTTGCCCTGTGATCACCGCGACGCAGCCACCCCCGCTCCCCGCTAAAGCAGGGCAATATGAAATATCGCGGCTGTTTCGACGGACCATGGGCTGCAGGAGAGCCGCCCATAGATAGGTTAGGTTCTGATTTGACGACAGACGCGAAATCGCCGCATCGAAACCTCGTGGCTGGGTTCTCGCACCGTGGGCCGCCAGAAAGTTGCGCGCCAACGAATTCTCATTTACCCGACGACGCGAAACCGCCCCATCAAAACCCCATGACCGATCTGCCATCAGAACCCCATCAACCCCAGACCCTCGGGGGAGACCCGACCCGAACCACCAATCCTATAGCCTTATTGCCCTATGCCCATATCGCTCTATAGCCCTATAACCCATATAGCCATACAGCCCATATAGCGCCCAAGAGCCCATGTAGCCCTGTAGTCCTATAGCCCTACAGCCTGAAAAAGATTATGATCTGGTTTTTTTCTGGCATCATTACGTTGCGCGATGTGCATCAAGCGGGGGCACCTGCAGGGGGATCTGACGGATCACGGATTCAGGCCCAAAGTGCGGGCGCGACAGGTCCGACATCGAGTGGAAGTACCCCCGCCGACATGCTGTGCACCAGCGATCCGTGGCGCGCCCAGACGCAGCAGCTACCAGTACCTACAGGGCAACCTGCGCCATTCGCACCTATGAGCAGGGCCGCTACTCCATTTGGGACTCCACAGAGTGCTGGGAGCACCATTAGTCTACAGGCAAGACTCCAAAGCATGCGGATGGACCCGCAGCTCTACCAGGCTTTGCAGGCGACATCGCCTTTCGCACCGCCGCATCCACACGCGGGGCAAACTGCTTTTCCTGACCGCCACGCTGCACAGAGGACCGCGAGCTTGGTTGGTCAGCAAGAGTGGATGTACCGGCAGATGCGCGAAGCCTCACACAGCCTGCGTAGAGATGGCATCGGCCCCCCTAGCGCTAGCTGGGCGCCTCCTTGGGAGCATGTCATGGGCCCAGATCCATCGCCGGACAACCCCAACCGATGTGGATACGCACGAGCATTCTTCGGTCATCCGACATGCGATCCGACAGCTGCAGAGCGCCCTACAGCGCCACCGATGGACTTCCCATTGTATCCTGACTACCAGTCTCAGGTGACGGGCAACCTTCATGCGGGAATGCAGCCTGAGAGCCCGCATGTACGAGCAACGGCCGACGACTTCTACCAGTCTCAGCTGACGCGCGGCTCTGGCAACGAGTCATATGTGCCGGGCCAGATTCCTTATTATGGATATTTGGCTACCCCGATGGATTCAGATGTGACGCAGCAGGCCCCCGTCCTGGTAGCGCCATCATCGATGGGGGAGCTGCGCCCAGAGATTCTGGCCACTCACGAGGCGCAGCAGGCCAATCTCTCGATGCAGTTGGCCCGCCAGCGTCGCAACCGCGAGCGTCAGGCAAACGGGATGCTGGGTCGTGCGGGGCAACCTGCTATTCCAACCGCAGCAGGGACGCCTGCATATAACCGCATGCCGATGATAATAAAGGGACCTCCCCCCCAGGGTTTAGAGTTGATCATCGTCGCCCTATGCAAAATTCAAATTGGGCGGCGAGCGCTGAGGCCGAACTTCACTATCACCTCGAAACGCTATGTTGAGATAGCAACATCAAGCGATGTTGATATAGCAACATCAAGCGAAGCGATCACACTTTTCAGGATGTGTCAAGCGAAACCAAACATTTTGGGAGGCAGACTCAAACGAAACGAGCAATGTTCCAAGGATGTCTCAAGGATGTTTCAAGCTAAACCAGCAAGTTTTTTCTGTTTATTTATATTTTTTTTATTATTATTATCTTCCTGCTTATATATGTATGCATCCCCGCGCGCGCCTGAACTTTTTAATCTCTGGGGTTGATTATCCATGGAAAGGGGAGCACATGAGCTACCCTACATGAGCACTTTAAAAAATCAACTTTCATCAAGCATTTGTAAGTTAAAATTGGTAGATTTGGAATATTCCATTTTTCCGTTCTTCTTCTCTTCTTATTATTCTCTTCTTCTTCTCTTATTATTAGTATTCTACTTTCCTCTTCTTCTTTTATATTTCTATCTGTCTTCGCGCCCGCCTGAACTTTTTCATCCCTGGGTTTGATTAGCCATGGAAAATGAAGCACATGAGCTACCCTACACGAGCACTTTTTTATTTTAAAAAAGTTTCGTAAAGCGCTTGTAAATCAAAATTGATAGATTTGGAACTTTGGATGTTTCCTTTCTTCGTCCTCTTCTTATTCTCATTTTCTTCTTCTTTCTTATCAGTATTATAATGTATTCTTCTTTTTATATTTCTCTCTGTCCCCACGCTCGCCTGAACTTCTGTATCTCTGGGGTTGATTATCCATGGAAATTGAGGCACATGAGCTACCCTGCACGAGCACTTACAAAAAACAATTTTCATAAAGCGCTTGTAAATAAAATCTCATAGATTTGAGACTCGAGATTTTTTCTTCTCTTCGTCCTTCTCCTCCTCCTATCATTTCTTCTATGGATGTTTCAGGCGAAATCAGCGATACTTTGAGGACGTTACAAGCGAAAACCACAATTATGTCGAGGATGTCTCAAGCGAAATAAGCAATAGTTTGACTGTGTCTCAAGCGAAATATGCAATAGTTTGCGGATGTCTCAAGCGAAACAAGGGATTTGTCGAGGATGTCTCCAGCGAGATAAGCCATTGTTGAGGATATTTCTATGAGAACTAAACGCCAAGGATGTCTCAAAACGTGCTCGGCTTGGTCTCCTCTTGATCATCTCTTACTTCGAGATTATGCTGAGGTCTGCTGGGCTACTTCTATTATCTCTCCCTGAACCTCGAACTTTATTACCCCCTAGTGTTTATTCTCACGGGCATGAGGTTAACCCGGCAGCACTTGCAGCCATGCTGCTACCGTCGGTCCCACCGATTCGGCATGGGGCTGGTGAAACTACTCTGGAGCGCCAGTCGCGTATCAGGCCATCGGCAACACCGCCAGTCACCAGCGACGGTGACTTGAACAATTGTGCCATATACCTGGATCGCTTCATGCATCGCGACAAGGTCTGGAGGCTTCAGTGTGGCCACATATTCCATGCACAGTGCTGGGGCCGAGCTGCACGCGCTCATGTGGACAGACAGCTGGCTGGCACTATGGAAGGTACTGCAACTGAGGCACCTTGCGGCCTTTGCAGGGGCGCTGGTCTAATCGCAGCTGAGTTTCATTATGCCCTTGCTGGAGATCAGGACGCATTGAATCGTCATGGAGAACTACTCCGAAGGGGCTGACGGACTGAGGGGCCTTCGCGAAGAGCTCAACCGCGTCGCGGCGATGATGCTGGATAGCGCGGCAGCCCCCAGAACAACACCAGCGGGGCAACCTGCTTCGTCAGCCAACGCGGGGCAGGCGACGGAAGCCACCGCGCCTGCTCTGGATGCGCCCATGCCATTAATAGCGGAAGCAGCCAACAATGCAGGGACACCTGCTACAACTGCACTTGCCGCGCTGCCGGCCAACGACATGTGGCTGAGGCGCATGGAGAGAGCCACCGACAGGAGCGCGCAGTGGCTTCAGTCTCCACGTGCCAACGTGCCATACGGGCGAGACACCCGCCCGCGCAGTCATCGCAGGACGGAGAGCCCGGTGAGCGCACGCAGTGGCATCAGTGCGATATCCGAGCGCGACATGCTACACGCTGTGTGAATTGTGAACACAGATGGTCAGACGGGCATGCGCGCCGACGAAGATACGTTCATGGACACGCCGACCATATCTGCATCGCGCCCATGCATGTATGACGAGTATCCTACGGCCTGGGGTTTTCGAGAAGAAGCCCATCACCGAAGAGGAGGCCCGCGGATACATGATCGTCTTCAAGTCTCTGTCAAGGAACGATTGGGTGTTGGAGCAGCGGCGCTGCAATGGTATGTCTGGTACGACGCCGTCTGAGGTGCCGGGAATATTCGGAGAACGCCATGAACTGGCTCTGGAAGCAAACAGTGGGACCATGGTGGATGGAATGCTGACCGCCCCTTTGGATACAGGCAGCAACATCAACATCATTGGTCTCAAAACGGCACAGACATTTGAACAGGCACCCCGTTTCCATGGACACGCCATCAAGAAACTGAACCTGACGACGAGGCTCTACGTGTCGGGAGTGGGACATGGTGCCGCGGTCTGCGACATGTCCTTGCACTGCAAAAGTGCGCGCAAGGAAAGAGGGGGCCCGGCGGGGGCACCTGCTGTGCCGAGACTTGATACCTACTCGGCAAACGTTGCTGAGGGTTCAGGGGAACATCTCCCTGCTATTCTGGGTCTGATCAGTCTGTCTGACATGGGGACTATCCTGATCCTGGAGCAGGGGCGCGAGGATATGATCATCCCTGGCTCTGACATTTACAAGCTTCTACTTCGAACGGGTGCCAGAGTACTTGACTCGATGAAAACGCCGCCTGGGCATCTGGCACTCAAGGTCGACAAGTGCGGGGCCGCAACTGAGGGCAATGGTTCGGTGTCGTATACCATTGCGGCCAATCCTCCACGCGAAGACGCCCCGCTGCTCGTCAAAGAGGCAGCTGACACAGAGCCAGCCGCGGGGACACCTGCTATGAGCGACGCACAGACATATATGATTTCACAGGATACCAAGGGCATCGGCTTCTCAATCAACGAGGAGACGTTCGTTTTTACGATCCAGCCTTTGGTGGAAAAAACATTTTGAAGACCTGGCGTCGCAGGAATGCGTCCTTCGGGGCCAATCCCGCCTCGGCGGACCGGGACTTCGCCTTGCGCAGCTTGCAGGCGAGGGTCTACTTGGCCATCTACGAGGAGGGCAATAAGTGGACGCCGCCCGACGCACAGGCAGGGACACCTGCGGAAGTGGATGATGCCGCTGAGAAGTTCGATATTTTCACTTCGAGCAGTGGCTCTGCAGCGCAGCACGGCACAGGCATTTGGACGCCCCCATCGCCAAACGAGTGACGGGAGCAGGCGCGCGCCACGGCCGCCCGCGCATGCTCCGACAGGCCGAACACTTCAGTTATGTCATCAAGTGCGGGGAAACCTGCGTTCTTTTCTCAGGCGCCCGCTGCGCGCGCCAGGGGCAGCGGCAAGCCCGGCTGCGCGGCTGGCACGGACAGAAAAAGAACGCTCATCGCCTCATTATCATTCTCGTGCACTTGTCATTGAGGACATGCGGACGGCTTGCGCTGGACTCCGAGCTCGTGGTTCTTTGTGTGACCGCAATGCACATACAGAGGTTATGACCTCTATTGGTACAGAATATTTGCGTGCTCTACTCTCGGGGGATTATCAACTGTTGTGGGCGGCAACGCCCGCTGATCGGCACGTCAGGTTGCCCGGGAAGCGGGCGGGGCCACATTGCCAATGCATCCAAATTTCGATGGTTAAGGCTTGGGGTCCGCGCATGTTTATTATACTTGCGGGACCTCCAGGTTACTTCTGGAAGCAGGGTCCCGTAGGAGATGCCATTGAAGATCTCGGCTTGCAGGTCGTGCGTATGCGATGCTGTCGCTGCGGTTTGAAGTGTGACCGTTCAAGTAAGTTGCCTAGCGGATCATATCTGCAAGTGGCAACTACCTGCACGCGCACCCCGACCAACCTGTGGAGATGTACGTGTCAAACTGCAGGGGGACCTGCTCAGTTTACTGAGCGTGAATTGGACTGGTATGTCCGAGGTGCCCAGAAGGCAGAATGGCGCAACAAAACATTTGCTATCATGACTGCGAGATTGATTGACCAAGTGGATTTACACAAAACAAAGAGAGACCGCACGAGCGCTGTGCATCTTAGCATCCACACACGAGTGGATAAATATGCTCGGTCTTACGGTCAGTCTCCGAAGAACGGCCCTGAATGGGACCATGTCGTCAGACGGGCAACGATGAACCTGGGCGACAATCAGATCATGCAAGACATCGATATCCAGGACCTGCCTATCGGGTACAATTACAATGCGCCCTTGTCGAATGGCGTAACGAACATTAGTATTCGGTTTTATTGGGAGCAGCCAGAGCCGGCTCTCATCGGACAAGAGGACCCACGTCCACGCCTAAGGCGAGTTGCGTTCGTCGGTGACGATCGCCCCCCCTCCCTTTTTCGATTGAGCGTGGCCGCGTGCCCCCCTCTATTCCCGAATTTCCGACGCTAAGTTCATCTGCTATTGAACAACTGACGGAACAACAGACAGCGCTACCGACCGACGCCCGAATCAAGCAAACAGAACAACAAAACGCAGACAAAGAAGCGGGCATCAAGCCACGCAAGATACCAAACATTGTCGAAGAAGGCAACGATGACTGCGGAGATGACCTTAAAGGTCTCGGGCGTAGCGCGCACTGCGCCGACGCCCCCCTTGACTCCGGCGCGCAAAGCGATGATGAAGAGGAAATCTTCATCGCGTTACCTGCGGGGCTACCTGCTAAATCCTACGCATATGTATTCTCCACTCTCCCAACCGTATGCAACGGAGGACACAACAAGGTTGACGTGTTGGAATTATGTGGAGGAAGTGGAGGTACATCGCAGCTAGCATTCAGCCGAGGTTTGTCTTCAGGGGGAAACCTAGACAAACGCTCCGATGTTAGCATTGGAAACAAGGGTGTCCAGGAGGCAGCGATGCACTACATAGACGTTTGTTGCGTCAACATTGTCATACTACAACCCAACTGCAGAACGACTGGGCTACTTTCATATTTCATTTCCCAGGCCAACTATGATACCTGGTGTGAACACCATAAGAAGATCTGCCGCATATCAAGTTTTGTGGTAATATCGCTATACGTCAGAACGATCTTCGACGGTTTTATGTACGAGAACAGCCAGTGGGTACTTGGTTGGGCCAGATACCACCATGGACTACATTGGCCAAGTGCAAGGGCACTTGCAAGGTGAATATGGACCAATGTACTACTGGCATACGCGATTCCCGTCGGGTATTGATACGGAGACCGACCGAGATCATGGCCAACCGCCGCTTTCTATCTACCTCTTGTGAGCGGGGACGATGTGCTAGTCATCAGCAAAATGCGTCGGTATGTAGCAGAGAACTGCCCATGGCTGCGCATGGTTCTCCAAAGATGCAATCCCTTTTTGTTTTGTCGACGCAGTCCAGATCGCACGCGATCTTTTCCAGTTGAACCGCGATCCCTTCCATGGTCACCTCTTTTCTTCCACCGTGCTAGTCACCGTCGTGAGGGGATATGATTTGGACGATCCAACGATCCAACGATCCACGAGACCGCCCTCGCGAGGGCTAGGATGTCCTGCGTGCGCGGATAAGGTTAACGTGCGCTCTCCCTCGCATGACAGAAATCCCAAGCGTTGCAGGTGGTGCGATAAGGAACACTACCATTGGGAATGTCCGAGCTGCAAGAAGAACCACGGCCAGAACAAGCCTGGACATGCACGGGCACCTGGCACATGCAAGTTTGCCAAACCTTGGGAGCTGCCTGACAATCACGGACAGGTACCACGGGCTCCTGCCGAACCAGCAGTAGGACCAGCACCGCCGGCTCCTGTTGAACCAGCAACACCACCACCCGAGGCGCAAGCCGCACCACCACTTACGCGGCTACGAGCCACAAAGACCCGGCTCTAGAGCGGGACCCGCGGCGGGCGCCAGCAGCCTCGATATGAGGCCATTATTAATGCTTGGGGCATGGCGGGCGTCATGGCCCCCGCTCCCCCCCCCCCATGACGCAGCGCCCCCCCCCCCCCGTGCGCTCCGGGCACTGCCGCCGTGCGCATTGGGATCCGCGTAGGTGTCCGCGTAGGAATCCGCCTAGGTGTCTGGTCCGCTGGTGTCGTCGTCGTCGTCGTCGTGGTCGTCGTCGCGGTCGTCGTTCGTCGTCGTCGCTCGTGGTTCGTCGCTCAGCGCTCATCGTCGTCGCGCGCGCGGACGCGGCTGGAGCCTGCTTTTAACTTCGGGCCGATGACGGCAATCATCTGGGGGGCAAGGGGTCGATGACGTCACGTTTCGCGCCGGCGGCGTTTGGGAATGGTTAGGAATGACGGAGGACGGGTAGCACGAACATGTAGGTGGCGATCTGCACCACAACGCCTGTGTACATCACAGCGACCGCGTGCACCACAGCGCCTGTGTGCACCACGCCGCCGATGTACACCACATCAGCCGCGTGCAACACAGCGTCAGTTTGTGCCACCGTGCCTGCAGGAGCACCAGCTCCTGCGCACGCCGCAGCGCCTCCGTGCACCACATCAACCGTGCGCAACACAGCGCCAGCGTACATCACAATGCCTGCGCGCATTGCAGTGCCTGTGTGCGCCGCGGCTCCTGCGTGCACCACATCAGCCGCGTGCAACACAGCGCCATTGTTGTGTATATAATGTCAGAAGGAGTCCTTGTGACAGAATAAAATGGAACGCGCGTGGGCTCCAGAGAAAACAGTGGAAAACAAATCCTCGTGGACAAAAGAGCGCCGCTGGAATCTACGAGCCCCCCCGAGTCCGCCCGCGTCACCCTAACTCCCACTTGCGCCCAGGACGCCCCAGCTAAACTGGCCGTCCGAGAACCAAGTGGCCCGATTCAATCGACCATTCTGCGGTGCATGCTGAGATGCGCACGTGCGTTGCACCGCCAAGCTGCACGGCAGGGAGTAAGAACGAGGAAAAGGAGGACGAGGAATATGAGGTGGAGGAGGAGCAGCAGGTGGAGGAGGAGGGAGGAGGGAAAAACGTCGCACTCGATTGTCAGAACTTTCCTGGCGTGGCGTTTTGTATAGTCTGTTATGTTGGTAGACTGCAGGTTCAGCGTAGGGAAGTGGGGTGATAACTTTCAATTTGCTGTTATGTTGTGAAACCGATGATCTGTGAATCGAGCTTTTTTGATTCACGAATTTTGGCGGGTAAGGTGTTTATGTTGATAGCAAATCATTGATTCTCGACAGATGAATCATGCAAAATCCTAATGTTTGATGTTCAGAATTACGCAAATTCCTCATTTGTGATTCGATGAAACATGCAAATTTGAGCAGCTTGGTTAAGAGAAAAGCTGCCTAACTGATATCGCGGCACAGCAAAACCACAAAAACCCAACCCCGCATCGCACATGAATCGCGACAATTGCAGCACGCGATCCGTGCGATTGGTGCAAACATACAACTGTGCAATGACGGATTCACACGCTCATCACTGCCTATCACATTAAAACATCACCGTAACATACTGGGATATGAGGGTTGGCGAGCAGTGTAGCTGAGGAATGTGGATGAGACGGGGATGGGGGAGGGAGAGAGTGCGATGATGATGGGGTGCCCCGGGGGAGGACCTAGGAAACGGTGGAAGCACCAGGAGAGGAGAGGCGATGCAGGAGAGGGAGGATGATGATGGCGAGGAGGAACAGGAGGCGGAGGAGGAGGCATCTGTTTATCTGACACGTGGTGCAAGTGTGGATGTCGTAGTTCTGCAGCTCGCGCCTCCTGATCTCCCACGCGCGGCGCAGCGCGGCCGTTGGCCCAAACTTTGGCTGGCTTGCCCTTCCACCCTCCTTCCCCTCTCTTTCCCTCCTCCTGCCTCTCCCCCGCCCTCCTCCTACTTCCCCCCCCCTCCCCCCTCCTCCCACCCCTCCCCTTCCAACTCCCGCCACCTTCATTTGAACAGCCAGGAAATCTTATTCAACTGGCTGCTCACCCAAGTCGCGGGGTCGTGGCTGGGTCGCTAGTGTACACTGTACACAGCGCTATTCCAGTGCGCACGAAAACAGCACAGGCAACACGAACACTGCGACTGTGCACTGTGCCCCTCTCCCGCCCCCCCTCTCCAGCCTGTGCCACTCCCCGCGCCGCCTTCCTCCCCTCTCCCGCCTTCCTCCCTGCTACTCCCCCCCTCCCTTTCTCATCCTTCTCCGTCGCCCGCGCCCGCAATGGCGATGGGTGAGGGCGTCGGTCGTTCTAGGGGGGTGGGTGGGGCCCCCGGGGTGGGGCGCCCCTGAACTTCCACCCCTTTGGACGGCCACTGCCTTTGCTCTTCGCCCTTGCTGCGCGTCGCCAGGGCCAGCCATGTCTCGCCGCCGCCCGCTGGACCCCCTGGACTGCAGGCGGCTGGAGCTGCTTGTCACGTCCCAGGCCCGCCGTCTCCAGGATGGCACGCTCGTGCTCGAGCGTGCCGCGGTGGAGGGCATGGTCACCGCTTTCGGGCGCGTGTCGCTCTCGGCGGCCCGCGGCGCCATGCGGCGCGCGGCAACGATGGCCGTCGCGCCAGCCGTTCCCGGCACCGTCCTGCCTGTGGTATTTGTACCGCTATCGCTGCATTGTGTACATGTGGACATCAGTGCGGCCGCGTGGGACCACATTGTTGATCACTGTGCGCCGCCGACGCCGACGCCGACGCCGCCCCCCGCGCCGCTGATGCCCGCGCCCCCTGCGGCGCTGGACGTGGCGGATGCCGCGCCCGCGGCTGCGGCGCCGGCGGCGCCGCCAAGGCGGCCCTCATCTTTAGCATCATCACCATCCTCGACCTCCTCACCCAATCCAGATCATCACCATCGTCGTCATCAGCATCATACTCATCATCAACGACATCATCGCCACCACCATCGTCGTCATCACCAGCATCGTCATCATCATCATCATCGCTATCAGCTCCAATGGCTCCTCGTCATCCTCAGACTCCTACCCCCGTCCTGGGCCCCGTCGCGTCCGTCCCCCCAGCGTGCCCCCAGCCGCGGCGGCATCAGAGCGGGGCAGTGCGCGGAGAGAGGGGTGGGGGCAGATAACGAGATATAGCGAGTAAACTGAGCCATGCGGGCGGCTGAGGAGGATGGGGGAGGGCTCGGGGGACGATGGCGAGGACACGGTGGACGCGGGGTACCGATGACGAGATGACGAGGATGTCGGAGGAGTCAGAGGCACGGATGAATGATCCTATGAGCCATGAGGGAGGGGGGTGCCGATGATGGGGATGATTCGGGATGATTGCGATCTTGCTGTGGTGTCCAAGGAAGGGGGCGCGTCGTTCGGCGCGAGGGGGATCGCGGGAGTGATGCGGGGACGAGCGGGCGAGACAGCGAGACGCGGCGTCAATGACCCAGGCCCGCGCCCTGTCAGGCGGCGGGGTCGTTGCGTGCCGCTCCTCTCCAAGTCGGAGTACGCGGCGATGGATCCCGCGCTGTTGGTCGAGGCCGCCGTGCGCCGTGCGCCGCGCGCCCTGTCGCCCCCATCCCCGGTCTCTCTCTCCCCCCTTCTGCGGGCAACGATGTGACGAGACGAACGGGGGGGGGGTCGGTCGTCATTGCGACGCTGCGAGGTCGGTGTGGCGCTCCGAAGTCGCCGCGAACGCCCCCCTCCTGGACGTCTCGTCGCCTCGTCGCCCGCTGATCGGCACTTCTCGCCCACCGCCATCCGACTCGGGGCCCCAGCCGCGGCCCTTCCTCTGCCATTCTGCCATTCCCCCGCTCACTCCCAGCCCCCCCCGCCCCCCCCCCACCCAGCGCGATCGGCGCCCCGCCATCAGAGGTCGCTGTCGACCGCGACGCCGAAATCCTGGCGTTGCGGCAGCGGGAGAGGTTGCACCGCCAGCAGCTCAACAGACTCGGCGTCGGCGATGCGAACACCCTCGCCATCGAGGACGACGACGACCCCAACGCGCTGTTCATACTCGAGAGAACATGTAACGGGAGAGCCCGCAAGACCCAGAATCACTTCACTGAGCGTGGTCGCCTCGTGATCGGAGTGCGTTGTGCGCTCACTTCGCGGGTAGTGCCAAGGTGAGTCGCCACTAATAGGGCGGGCCTGCCCTCTGCCCCCCTCCCCCCCCGCCCCGCCCCCGACGATTGCCCGATGATCGACGTTCGATGGCAGATGGGGGAGGAGGGGGGGGGGGGGCGGTGCGATTCGTGGGGCGCACGGCGGAGGGCAGCCATTTCCTTGAGCACTGACTCGCGAGTCAACTCTCTGCCCACCCCTTCCCATGAATGGAATCATGTCCCTGGTGGCGACGCCCCTTTGGCCTTGCCTGGCGTCGGTTGCCGCCACTGATATGGGCACGTCGGTTCTGGAGGACGTCGCCGCGAGTGCTGTGATCCGGTGCGAGCGCAAAGCATCGGGGGCGTGGGTGTCGGCAGCCCGCGCGTTCCACGCCGACTGCGAGCGCGACATCGCCAGGCCGCTGCGGCCCGGTCCGCCCGCGTCGCCGGGCGTGCAGTTCGCAACGTTTCACATCGCTGGGCAATTCTGGAGGTCGGATGCGACCAACTCGTCTGTCTGGCAGGGCTGCCAGTTGCAGAATTGTCAGCTGCGCAGCCTGTATGTGACCGACCCCAAGAACGCAGGTTCGTTTCCGACTTCCTGACCCTCTCCCTTCCTTCCCCCGCCCCTTCCTCACACCTCCTCCTCCTCCTTTACCTCCCTGTCCTCCCCCCCCTCCCTCCTCACCCCTCGCCTTCTTCTCCCCCCCCCCCCCCATCCCCATCCCATCCCTCATGATTGATCCCTTCGCCCCCTCGCCCTCCTCGCCTCCACGGTGCGCGGCCTATCTCGGAGTGCGTCGCCTCCTTCAACGTGTGCACTGATTTGCAGCGCGTTGTGGACCAGACCGCGATCGGCACCTACAGCTTGAACAAGAAACAACTTAGCTCAGTCGGGTGCCCTTTCTGGGCCACTGGTGGCGACGATATGGACGGCGATCGTGGTCTTGATCCGTCCACTGCGACCTATATGAAATGGTGGTGCTACACTTCTGACGGCGGCCCTGATCAGATGCGGTTCAAAGATTTAGTGTTGTTGGACCTCCTTCATCGCCCCAACGATCTCGGCGCGTCGGTGCCGTGTGTGTGTCATTGCGGCGCCCTTACAACCAAGACTGGCATGACGCATTTTGACAGGCGCATTCGCCAGATAGGTGGCACGTTTTCGTATTATTCGGCCATTGCGAAGATCTCGCACTGTTGGAGAGGTGCATCTGGGAAGGTGGCTCGCGTGTGGATCGGGTTGCACGGGGCTGAATCCGCCGTTGCTCATTGCTCCAAGATGATGCCCAAGGCGATCGCCGGACGTTGGCTGAGCATATCGTCGGTGGAGTTCCGGATCAGGCGCGCCCATCATAATCCTTCCTCGCCTCCTCGCCCATCCATCCATCACCTTTTGCCCCCCCCTCCCCCTCGCCGTCCTTCTTGTATCTCTCTGCGCGCCCGTGGCGACGGGAAACGGAAAACATGCCCCCCCCCACTCATTTGTCCCGAGGTGCATGGGTGACGGTGCCCTCTCCCCCGCCCCCCTCCTTTTTTCGGAGCGGGCCCCCCTTTCCACGTGGTGAGGGGCCCGCCAGGGCCGCCAGAGCGGGGTCGTCGTCGTGACAGGTCATGGGCATGGGGCCAGCGACGGGAGCGAGCAGCCCCTGCCGCACCCCCGTCGAGGCCACGCCGCCGCCAGGCCCACACCGCTCAGGGCCGCGCCGCCACCAGCGCGCCTCTGCCCGGATGGGCATTGGCGCCGCTGGTGGCATTCGGCATTCGGCCCTGCAGCACTCGGACCTGGTGCGCATCGGCTTCGGCGGTACAGGGCCAGGGTTGCTACTCGCCGGCAGGGCGCGGCGGCCAGGGTTGCTACTCGCCAGCAGAACGACGCGACGACGACAACGGCGACGACGGCGGCGGCGGCGGGCGCATGGCGCGACGACGACGACGGCGACGACGGCGGCGACGACGACGACGACGACGAACGACTCGTGACGACGACATGCCATCCAGGACGAGGAGGACGAACGAGGTAGAATAGCTGGGGATAGGTAGCTATAGCTAAGAATAGCCCTAATAATAGCAAGCAAAAGAACACCCCCCATTTGCTCTGTCGCCTCGGGCGCGAGAGAGAGATGATACCTCCCCCTTCCATCGGCACGCCAGCGGGGCCGCGTCCTGCTGGAGCGTGGACGATGGGCAGGGGCAGTTCTCGCCGGGGGCGATCGCTGATGCCCCGCTCAGCGGCGGTCAGCTTACCGACGCCATGGATCTTGTGCTGGCGCTGTCAGATCAGGAAGCCGCTGCCATTTCCGATCGTCGTTTGTTGCCGCTGGACGGCCACGGCGCGGAGGGCGCGGCCGCCGACGCGCCCGACGCGGAGCTCCGACTTGAGGAGATCGCCCAGTATCGTGAGAAAACCGGCAGGTGGAAGCGAGATGCACGCCAAGTTTTGCACGATCCTTTATTTTGGTACGGACTCATGATCATGGAGGCCGTGCACGGCCCTGGGAACCATCTCCAGCTGTTCATGCAGAAGAAGTACTCGGACGACAGCATCAACAGGCACGGCGGGCATTTGGCCCGGTTGGTTGAGTTCAAATGTGATGAAATTGCAGATGAGTATGCCGCGCTGGTGTTCGATTTCCCCTGGCGGGACTGGCATGCCAAACTGACTGGTGATACGCGTCTAACGGCAACAGCAACGACCTTCTGCTGCTCACGTTGGAGGACCCGCGTAGAGAACCAAACGCACTAACACACGCACACGCACGACCACAACACACCTCCTCCTTTCAATTATATACTCTCCGCATCCTCCACATCCCCCGCCACCGCCTCCACCTCCACCGCCGCCTGCTGCCCCGCCCTCATTTTGCTTTCACTCGGCCCGTCCGCCCCCCCCCTCCCCCCCCATTATTCATTGTCGCCTCGCCTCCTCCACTCTTCGCCCCAGGGCCTGAGCTAGCACCGCTCCCCCGCCCCCCCCCCCTCGTCGCGTCGACGGCGGCCGGGCATCGGGCGCGGGAGTTCCTGCGCCACGCCGGCTCCTTCTACCGCCGCGTCTCGTCGCAGCTGCAGACGCGCGCCTCCCGCCAGGGAAGGGGGGGGGGAGGCGGGGGCAGCGAGTGGCGAGCGATAGCGACGAGGCCCGAGGGCGCGGAGGCGCGGGGGGTCAGGAGGTCGAGTGGCGGAGTGGAGTGGATGAGAAGGGGGGGAGCGACGGAGGGAATGGGGGCGGTGTGGCGGGGCGTGGCGAGATGGGACATGGGGGGGGGGAGCGGCGAAGCCAGGTACCCGTTCATGCTGTGCTGGCTCGCCCACTCGCCGCCCCACGTGCGGTGCGAGCGTCGTCAAGGTCCCGCCGCATCGGCCCGCCTTGCCATCTCGGCTCGCCTGGGCCTCGGCCCCGACCCCCCCCCCCGTATGGATCCATTTGGGTGGCAATTTCATCATCATCATCATCATCATCACATCATCACCATCATCATCATCATCATCAACAACAACATCATCATCATCGTCGTCGTCGCCCTCATGATGCTCACCCTCACGGTGGCAATTGGATGATGGATGATGGCGGCCACAGGGAAAAGGGGCCGGGGGGGGGGGCGGCGGGGCGGCGGGGATGATTGCTTGGCTGGTTGGTCCTAGAGGGGGTCGGGTGCCGCGGATCGCCGCGCTGCCATCGCCGCCCCCCCCCCCCCCGCCCCTGCCCCCCGGCGCCGTCTTAATTGCTCGCTCAACCAACTCCCACATGCATGCTGAACCTCCGCCGTTGCGGATCAGACTGCGGGGGCCGAAGACGCCGCGTGTGCGCCGTCGACGCTGGCGAGGCGCAGGGCGGACGTGTGCGGGCGGGTCGCAGGCGGTCCGCGGGGGGATGGCCGCGGGCGGGTCGCGCGCGGGTCGCGATGTGAGGGGGGGGGGGGGGTCGCATGTCGGGTCGCGAGATATGTAGCTGGCGAGGGGCGCGCGCCAACCCAATCCAGCACGGCGCCTGTGAGGCGTACTCCGATTCCTTCGCCCGCCCCCCTCGACGCTGCCCCCCTCTCCCGGCCCCAATCAGATTCGGGCCCCCGCCCCAGCCCCGCCCCCCACCCCTCAGGTGTTGCGCAATACTTGCGGGCGAACGGCGATCGGGAGGATCCGACCACTGCGAAGGTGGCGAGGGCATATGCAGTCGATATTGCACACGCTGCCGATACGGGTCTGTGCAGTCAGGGCCTTTGGACACTAATCCACATATTCAGGGTATACACGTTTGCTGACATTCAGGAATGCGAGGGGGTCAATTCCATCACGAAAGTAATAACCGAGCGGTGTCCGAACATTGATCTTCCTCTTTTAAGCAGTCGTGTGCAGATGAAGAAGGCTCTTGGCCTCGGAGCCCGCGGAGTGAGCCATAAATGGTCGGCGGTGCGGCCCCGTGCGAGGGCGGTGGTGAATGTGTGTCTTGAGAGTTCAGAGACCGCTAACAAGATCGCATTTGATCATGGACGCTGGGCGCCTCCTGCGCTGGTGAGGCCTTTGCATGCTGGCATGACCAAGCCTCAAATCGATCTGGCGCTGGGTGCTCCTATTCGGGCCGTGCCGCTGCGGACTTTGCTTCTGGTTCGGCATTATCGGCGCCAACTCCATAGGGTGTTTCCTACGATTGACTGTTCGACGTGTTTTTCAGTGGTGGATGGTGATGTGGTCGACGGGCGCGCGCAGTGTCCGACCAATTCTTTGGTTTATCTGCCAATTGAGAAGAATCGCTGTGAGACAACTCTAGCAGTTGCCATTGTCACGGCAGTCGGTGCCGATGGCGTCCGGTATTTCAGGTTCCAAGACCCTCTCGTGTTTGCGTTGTCGACAGCTGTTCTTTCTGAAGAGCTTCATGAGCGTGCTCTTTTGGTTGGCACTGCCCATATCATTAAGCACATCGTCCAGTGGCTGTGGAGCGACTCCGATGACGATGGACCGATCGGCAAGCTAGCGTTGGGCCAGTCCGAGATCGTCATCACGTCGAACCGTGACGACCGAGCCCCTCGTGCCCCTCGCGACGCCGGCGACGGAGGAGACGGAGGAGACGGAGGAGCCGGAGACGGAGGAGAGGGCGATGATGGAGGTGGCGGCGCCGCCGGTGGCGATCGACCCGCTGGATTCTACTCCGACGACGACGAGGGCGAGATGCTGCGGGACCTGGAGCGCCAGTTCCGCGACGAGGACGGCGACGAGGCCTCGCCCCACCAGCTTTGTTGCTGGCAGCCACGCGGGGACCCCCCGGGCCCCTACCCCCCTACGATAGTTTCGGTGCGCGACCGATGTTCTGGATTTCGGTAGTTGTGCTTTGTTTCAACAGGGCGATATTGAATTCGGTTCATTCCTATCTAAACAGTCACCCGCGATCCTCGCGAGGGGCGGCAACGCAGCTCAAGGCCCCTGAATACTACCCGATCGAGTCGAGGCCCCACAAGGTACCCCAAAGGGGCCATTGCCTCCCACGGCGCATGATGTTCGGGGGGCTAGGGCAGCTAGGGCCTCCCTGGGCCCCAGGGCCCCAGGGCAGCTCCCAGGGACCTCCGGAAGGCTAGCCAGGGATCTCCCAGGGCGCGGCGCATGGGGTGTTTGTGTTTACGGTTTCCGTGTCATGGGTTAAGTCAGTCTTACGGCCTCCAATTAGCAGGTTTGAATGTATTGCTGCATTGCGTCTCGGAGGTTGCATTGCCAGGATCGGATAGTCGCCGGATACATGCGGTTGGGGCCCGGCGAAGGGTGGGGGGGGGGCGGGCTGCTTATCAGGGCCCCCCTCCCCTACCAACCATTGCCCTGGTAGACTGGGCGCGTGGCAAGGGTGAATGGGGGGGGGCGAGGGGTCGTGATAGTCGGGGGCCCCCCCCGCCCCTTCGTCGAACCCCCCGCCCCCATGACTTGTTTGGCCAGCTTGTCACCGTCGTGCCCCGCGATCCGCGGCTTCGCCGGCCCCGTCACCGCCAGACGCTGCGATCCGCGCGAGGGGCCCAACAAGTCCCAGCCGCAGATGGTCACTGCGTGGGTTGCTCCCAGGGCACCCCTGCTTCCAGGGGCCACCCAGAGGGCCCAGAGGGCCAGCCATGACCTCCCAGGGCCCAGGGGCCTATCGGGCTCAAGGCTTCCCAGGGCCCCAGGGCCCCCCCCCTGAGGGCCACCAGGAGACGTTCAGGACATCTCAGGGACCACCATTGACCACCATATGGCCAGGGCCAGGGCCTCCCATGGATTCTCCGGGTGATCATGGGGTCCAGACTGTGTTGCGGATGGCGAACGGTTGCCCCCGCGGCGGCCCCAGGCTGCAGCTTTGTTTGGTGATCTCGCATCTGCAGACCGCCATTATGATCATGATGTTCCAGGGGCAGCAGCCGCCGACGATGAGGCCTTCGTGCAGCGGGTTGAGGCGGAACGCGTTGCAGCATTCCTTGACCGCTCTGGCGTTGAGAAGGGGGCAGCTCGGAAGAAGGCGGCGTTCCAGGATCGGTTTGACTGGTCCAGTGCACTGGCTGAGGCGGGCTTAGGCGAGGATGTCCACCCTGACAATCTAGAGTTTGAAGCGGCGATGGCTGCAATGCACGAGGCCGACCTCGACGCTGTCGAGCTGAGAGCCCGCGCGGCGGCAGCTCGCGCGGAGCGATTGGCGAAGGAGGCTGCAGAGGCTGCAGACGCTGCCCGCGAGGCAACGCCGGCGACCCTGGCTTCGGCAACTCCGCCACCGCCGCCGCCGCATCATCCACCTGATCCACCCAGTGATGGGGGCGATGCCGGCGGCGACGTCGGCGACGACCCGCGCGTCACCCTGGTCGTCGGATTGTGGTGTGAGGGCAGCCTGGCTGGGGCAGATGTGTTGCGGGATCGAGCCAGGGCGATGATCTCTAGCAAGATCGGTGGCGGCGGTCTGTCTCTGATGTGGCTCGACGAAGACATGCCCTCCGGAGAGCGCGAACGGGCATGTGTGCTCGTGAAGTGGATTGACCCATCGCGGCTCACAGGACGCCGCGTGCGTATCGATTGTTCCCGGGACCCTCCCCGTGCAGTGTGGCCTACGCAGGGGTGGTCACCATTGCGATCATTCGCCGCTGCCCGCGTGATCCATCCCGACGTCGGCTACACCGTGGAAAAGGTGAAGACCTTCGTGAATACGGTGGTGCAGCCGCAGACGATGAGGTCATGCGGGGGCACGCGTGCTCAACAACACACTCAAGTCTTCATCCTCCCCAGTCTTCCTCTTCCTCCTCCTCCCCAGTTTTCTCCTTCTCCTTCTCCTCCTCCCCAGATCCCCCCCCCGCGTTGCTGGTTGGTCGGTTGTTTGGCTGGATTTGGTCGGCCGTGATCGATTCGGCGATGTTAAAGGTGGTACTTGGTTGGTTGGTTGATTGGCTGGTTGGGCAGGTTGGCTGGTATTTGCCCAAAGCGCGCATTGCGCGGGCGTCGGGGAGGGGGCGCGCGGTCCCGGGCCCCATGGCCCGCGTGGGCCGATCAGTTGTGGAGCTGGAGCGGAGCTGGAGCTCAACCTGTTGTCATATAATATTTAGTTGTGTCGTGGCACTCCTGTTCCCCAGACGGGTAGCAGGTGCGTCGAGAAGCCACGTGTGTTGGGCGAATGGAATTGCACCCAGGTTGAAGCGCATGGCAGAGCTTGCATTATCGGCACTCGGCGGCGATGAAGCTGACACCATCACCGCGTGCTGCTTGTGCGAGGCAGAGATCGATGAGCCAGCGCGCGAGTGTGCGATGTGCGCGCTCACGTTCCACGAGTCGTGCGGCCAGCTGGTCGCAGAGCAGCTCGCTGGGTCACCGCACATGGTTCGCCCTGCGGACGCCGTCGGCGCCGACGGCTGGCTCTGCGATTGGGCCGACGTCGGTCGCGGCGGGAACCAGCTCTGCCTGGCGCGCAGGCAGTGGCTGTACGACGGCGAGGCGGCGGGGCGGCAGGGTCTGTCAGGAGTCGGGCCGGGGCCGGGGTTCCCCGTGGGGTCCCACCATCGTCGTCTCGTCGTCCTTCCTGCCTCCTATCCTCCTGAGCTCCTGAGCCTGCCTGCGCACATCCCTCGACGTATCATATTCAGAGTAGTGTTATACTCCTGGCATTCTGCTGGACTTCTCTCGCCACCGCCCTGCCACGTCCTCCCTTCGTCAAGTTCCCGGCCCGACCCCGCATCGTCTCAACCCCTCAACCCCGTCTCATCGGCGCTCCGTCGCCATCTCGTCCCGCCCCGTCCCGTCTGCGTCGCTTGATCGTCGCCCTCGCCCCCCCTCCGCCCCCCCCCCCGCCGCCGCCCCACCTCCCCCCCTCGCCCGCCTGGCGCCAGGCGCCACGACCAGCGCCTCCAGCAGGCTGACGCTGATGACGCAGACGGCCGGCGGCCTCCGCGGTGCGCGCCCGCCCGCCTACCTTCCATTGCCCCCCGTTCCATGGGCGAGGGTTGGATGCCGGGGGTAGGAGAAGCGGGTGTGGATGCGGAGGAGGCGGAGGAGGAGGATTACGCGCCAACGCCCGATGGTAATGATAATGGAGAGGGAGAGGAGGAGAGATGATGGCCGGATAGGAACCGGAGGAGGGAGGCCCTCGGAGGAGGCGGGATGAGGAGGCAGGTGGAGGGCGGTCAGCGGTGGCATGATGAGTCATGATGAGGATGGAGGGCGATGATAATGCCGGATCACCGAGTGGGAGAGATGGCGAGAAGGGATCGGAGGGAGGACAGACAGCCAGCCATTATCATCATCATCCTCATCACCATCATCATCATAATCATCAACATCATCCTGATCATCATCATCATCATCATCATCATCATCGTCATCATCATCATCATCATCATCACCCGTCAGCATCATCCTGTATTGTTGTATCCGTTGCGTTGCAGTTTTGGCCGCCAAGGTCCGCGCGCGCCGCGCTTCGGCGCTCGGCGCTCGGGCGCTCGGCCGCGGCATGGCGGGCCTGGGCCGCGGCCGCCGCGAGCCCGGGCCCTCGCTGGAGGAGGAGGCCGAGGCCGCCGCGCTGATCGCCAAGGCGGGGAAGGGGAAGTGCGGCCCGCCCAGCCCGCCGGTGGTCGCGGCCGCGGCGGCCGCGGCGGACGCGGCGGACGCGGCGGACGCGGCGCCGCTGGCGCCGCGGCTGGCGCCTGGCGCGGGCGGCCCGTCGCCCGGCGCTGACGCAGGCGACGCTGGCGTTGGCGCCGACGCCGCTGACGCCGACGCCGCCGACGCCGCCGACGCCGACGCCGACGCCGACGCGCCGCGGCGCAAGCGCGCGCGCCGGTCGCGCCGCGGCGGCAGAGCAGTGGCAGAGCGCGAGGGGCGCCGCGCAGAGAGCCCGGCGCCGGACGGCCCGTCATCCGACGAGTGCTGGGGCCCCTGGCGGCCGCCCCCCCGTCGCGATGCTGAGCGAGATGCGGGGGCCGAAGCTGGGGCCCGACGTGATGACGACCATCGTGGGCAGCCGGCTGAGCCAGATGCGGGGGCCGGAGCTGGAGTCCAACGTCATCGTGAGCATCGTGGTGGCCAGCATGCAGTGCGAGATGTGGGGGTGCGGGGTGGCACAGCTGAAGCCCACCGACCTGCCGAGCGAGATGTGGGAGCCGAAGCTGGAGCACACCGTCGTCAGCATCAGCCTGATCATCATCAGCCTCAGCCGCCTGGCGCTGGCGCGGTCAGCGCGGTCGACCTTGCGGCCAGATCGGCCTACGGAGCCGGAGGCGCGCCCCGCGGAGGGCCGCGCGCGCCCAGGACGCCGCCTCGCGTGCCGACACCCACGCCGCGCGCGAAGAGGAGGCCGCGCGATGTGGCGGCGCCGACGGCCTCGCCCGCGATGTCTGTCGCCGCGGCAGCAGCTGGGGCGGCGCTCGCTGCCGCCCAGGCCAAGGATGCGGCAGCGGCCAAGGCTGGCCCATGGGCCCTGGACCTGGACAAGGGCAAGGACAAGGACAGGGACAAGGACCAGGGCAAGGACAAGAACAAGGACAAGGGCCATAGCAAGGACACGGACAAGGACACGGACCAGGGCAAGGACAAGAACAAGGACAAGGGCGACAAGGGCCATGGCAAGGACAAGGACACGGACACGGACCAGGGCAAGGACAAGAACAAGGACAAGGACCAGGGCAAGGACAAGTACACGGACCAGATCAAGGGCAAGGACAAGGACACGGACACTGGCATCAAGGCCAAGGGCGCGGGCAAGGAGGGCCAGGGCTCCCGGGCTCGCGCCAAGGGCATGGTGGCCAAGTCCAAGCGTGGGCCGAGGCCGCCCGGGCCGAGGCCCCCGCCGGGGCCGCCGCCCAGCCACCGAGCCCGCCCCCCCCCCTCCGGGCCGCCCCCAGCGGGGCACCCGGGGCACCCGGCCGCCCCGGCCGCCAGCTCCAGGACTGGCCACGGGACTGGCAGCCCGGGCGCCGCCGCGGCCGCGGGCGCAGCCCGCGTCGCTGGCCGCGCCGTCGCTCCCGCATCGCGCAACTTCGCCCTCCAGTTGCCGCTGGCGCGTTGGGAGCGGTGGTCGGTCCGAGGCGTCACCGCCGCTGCGGCGACGCGGCCGCCCGACCCGACGCAGCCGCCGCGGCCGATGGAGCGGATGCGGCCGCCTGGGGCCGATGACTTCCCGGCGCGGCTCGCCGACCTGCCGCGCCTCGAGGCGTCCCTGGATGAGATGGCGAACGCGGTGGCGCAGCTCCTGCACCGCGGCGTCTGGACGATGTCGCTCTCGGACGAGTTCTGCGGCGCGGTGATGCACATCGTGCACGAGGCCGCGCGGCTCCTCGAGGAGAGCGGCGAGGAGGCAGCGCTGCCAGAGCAGCTCGGGCCGCTCTGAGTAAGGAATAAAGCATGTCATCATCATCCTCCTCCTCGTCGTCATCGTTGCATCCCCCACTGGCCCCCCGCTCCTTGGCTCGCCATATGTGTCGGAGGCGCGCTCTCAACGCCACCCCTCCTCCATCCTCATCCCCCCCCCCTCCTCCTTCCCACGCCTCCCGCCCTCTCACTCCGCCGACCCCCCCCTATCCGCGCCCCCCCCCTCCTCCTCACCCCCGCCCCACCCACCGCCCCGCGTCGCGCGAGCCCATCTCGACGACCGTCTCCACCGTCCCCGCCCTCCCCTCATTCTCAACGTCGACGGTGTCACGCGCGCCCGACTGTGCTCCAGTGCCACAACAGTGCCGCCAGATATCCCACGCCTTCCCACTCGCGTGATCCATCACACATGTGCAGTACATCACCAAAAACGTGAAGTAGTTCACCAAATTCGCGCAGTAAATCACTACATATGTGAAGCATCTCACAAAACATGTGAAGTAGTTCACCATCCATGTGATGTACTCCGCCAAAACTGTGAACTAGTTCACCACATTCGTGACGTAGTTCATTAAAAGTGTGAAGTAGTTCACAAAATATGTGAACTAGTTCACTAAATATGCGACGTGAATCACCACATTCGCGAAGTAACTCACCAAATGTGTGAATTGGTTCACCAAATCCGTGAACTAGTTCACTAAATGCGCGAATTGGTTCACCAAATATGCACGGTAACTCGCCAAATATGTGAAGTACTTCACCAAATTCGTGAACTAGTTCACTAAATATGTGAAGTAATTCACCAAACATGTGAATTGATTCACCAACCATGTGAGGTACTCCACCAAAACTGTGAATTAGTTCACCAAATTCGTGACGTAATTCATCATAAGTGTGAAGTAGTTCACTAAATATGTGAACTAGTTCACTAAATATGCGAAGTGAATCACCAAATGCGTGAAATAACTCACCAAATGTGTGAATTAGTTCACCAAATTCGTGAACTAGTTCACTAAATGCGCGAAGTGGTTCACCAAATATGTAAGGTACCTCGCCAAATATGTGAAGTAGTTCACCAAATTCGTGAACTAGTTCACTAAACATGTGAAGTAGTTCACCAAACATGTGAATTGATTCACCAAACATGTGACGTCACTCGCCAAATCTGTGAATTAGTTCACCAAGTTCGTCCAGTATTTCACTACGCGCGTGACGGGTACCACTGCGCATGTGAATGAATTCGCCAAAATCTGTGAGGTAATTCACGAAATGTGGGAAGTAGTTCACCAAATCCGCGAACTGGTTCACTAAAATTGTGAGGTAATTCATTAAATATGTGAACTAGTTCACTAAATCCGCGAACTGGTTCACCAAATCCGCGAACTGGTTCACCAAATCCGCGAACTGGTTCACCAAATTCGTGAATTAGTTCACAGAATCTGTGAAGCAATGCACCAAAACTGCGAATTGATTCGCCAAACATGTGAAGTACATCATCAAATATGTGAAGTAGTTCACCAAATGCGTGGATCAGTTCACTTAATATGTGAAGTAGTTCACAAAACGTGTGACATGACGTACCAAATATGTGAACTACTTCACCAAATGTGTGACATAGGTCATTAAATTCGCGCAGTAGTTGACTACATATGTGACGTGGTAAACATAATGTGTGTAGAGTAGTATGTCGCTAAATCTGCGACGTAGCGTCTGATCAGGTGCCGCCCCGTCAACTGGATTCGAAGCCTGCGCTGTGTCAGACCATCGATGCGAGCTCTGACATATCGTCTTGCTCGAGCTATTGTTGCGTCGACGGGGCGTCCACCCCACCACCAGTAGCACATGTTGGCTCACATGGCCACTTGTCAGGTTGAATTGTCGCGCTCCCGACCCGAGCCCTTCTGCGCATACCCGGCTCGCATCCGCTGTCGCATCCGCGTCATGTTCCGCCAGCCCACCGTCGTTGGTGATCGCCCGCCGCAACCCTACCGTATGGTTCGCATCCCGGGTCAGAGGATCGGCTTGATGGCAGTCGATCCTGGGCTCATTACCGAGTACGGTGGTGTTGTGCTGACAGATGTGCTTCGCCCGTGCACAGACTTCCGTCTGGACAGAACCTTCCCCGGAAAGTGCCACGTCACGCGCGAGCTTCGCTGCGTCGACGCCGTGGATCGCTACTTCGACCCGGCCATCGACATGCCGATCCCGACGCTCTTCTGCATCAAGTGCGGGGCGCACGCCAATGGGTGGAGGCGCGCGCTCAGCTTGTCGCTGCGCTCTGTGTGTAAGGACGTGGACACCCGCACGCAGTACTACAAGCAGTGCGCAGTGCGGTTGAGACAGGGCACCAAACCATATTGACCGCGCCATTATATGTAATAGGGTCGGTGCTAGTATGTTGTAGTTACTTCTCCAGCGCCTCATGCATCCACATGTGATTGTGGGAGTAGGTCACATCTTGCATTGCGCTGCTGTGGCGTGCCTGTTGCCGCTCCGCTTCCAACACTCAGATCGGACATCTGTAGTAATTTGTCGTGAACACAATAAAAGTGTCGCCATGTGTGGGCGCATCCAGACTCATCTCATCGGGGGTAGGGTACGGGTAGGGGTATGTATACCACTCGGAGTGAAACGTGCCAGGGACGCGTTCATCATTGTTGTGCTAGACATTCCTGCATGGCCTGCATTGTATTAATTGACTGGGGTATGGGATGGCGTCGTTTGTCGATGTCGGCTCGTTGACTGCAGCCATTTTGGCACTGACGCGCCCCACGGGCTGCGCCTTCACGTCGCGCGCCGTGCCGGGCCGTGTCGCGCCCCGCGGGATGCTCAGTCCGTCCGAGCGCTACTCGCAGGGCTTCAACCCCGACGGCTCGCGGTGACCCGCTGCCCGTCCCCTCCGCCCCCCTCCCCGCCCTCCCGCTCCCAAAACATTCAGGCCTAGATTTTGGAATGCCGTTCCAACAACTGTCCGGCGGTCCGCCCTAGATTCTGGAATGCTGGTCCCAAGGTCCCAACACAACACAACGCAGTCCAGGAGGGAGATGACGCAAACGATGTGAATAGTGACGACAATGGGTACGATGCGGATGATGATTATTCCACCCCGCTCTCAGGCACTCTTGGACTGAGGTCGACTACGGCACCCCGGTCGTCGGCAACGGCGTCTACGTGAAGGTTGAGCCCACATGCACCCGGTCGTGGTGGTGGTGTCGGCGGCTGCAGCGCTGGCGCAAGGTCGTCATCCTCAGTCATCCTTCCCCCCCCCCCCCCTCGTCCTCCTCCTCCGCTGGGACTCCTTCCTCCTCCTCCCTCCTCCTCAGGACCCCCTCCTCCTCTCCATGTCCCTCCATCCTTCTGGGTGGCGCCGCGCGGGCCGCGCGGTGATCCGCGCGGCCCGCCCGTCGCATCGTCGCTCCGCCCCCCGCCCCCAACGCACTCTCCCCCCCCGCCCCTCGTGTGTCAGTGTGTCAGTGTGCCCCTGCATCGCCCGCGTGGGCCCTGCGCGCATTGTGGGCGGGACATGGGGGGAGAACATTCTGACCCCCTCCGGAGAGGTGGACTGGCAGTTCGACGGCGCCACCCTGAGCAACACGACTGCAGGGTGGAAGCTGGTGGGGAGGGGGCGAACACATCGCATCCACATCCACCCGTCGTCGCCCGGTCTGCGCAGACCCGGTCTTGAGTCATATCCGTTTTTTGATTGAATTCAAAACCCAGACAGGTCTTGAGTACGATCCAGGGTTTTGGTGCGCATTCACACGCCCCATATGTTGTGCCGCAAGACCGCGTTTGCACAGATGTGGGTGATGGTGATGATGTGAGCTGCTTTGCGTTCGGCCTGATCAGGTCTGGAGGTGGTGGTACGCGGACGCCTTCGACATCGCCACCACCGACCTGGACTTGATGGCCCCGGTGGCGGCGGCCGCGGCCCCGCGACCCGCGATCGCATCGCGCCAGGCCGGCGCCGCGTACCAGCCGTACCAGCCGCACCAGCCGTACTGAGCGGAGGGTGCGCATCGCAGCGAGCCGAGCGCCTGTGATCTGTTTTCCCTCCATCGTGCGCGGCGCTCTGCCAGGGCCGCTTCCGTCGCTTCCGTTGCGCTTGGTGTTCCCCGCGTGCGGGCGCGCACGACTGCCGGCGTCGACCGACGACTCTGAAGAGTCGGGGCCTCGGGTCTCGGGTTTCATCGCATCGCCATCGCCTCTCCTGTCCTGTCCCTCTCTCCTGTCGCAGGGCCTCGTCGACTCGTCGCTCCTCTCTGTCCTGTCCCCCCCCCTGCCTCCTCCTTCGCCTCTCCTCGCATCCTCGCCATGCCCGCTGTGTCTCCGAAGTGTCCTCCCTCCATCTCTCCGTCCTTCCACTGCCGCACCCCGTCCCCCCCCCCCTCCCCCCACCCCGCCTCGTCCTCCTGTCCTGCCTGCGCCGCCATCGTGTCATCGTCGCCGCCGCCGTGCCCGCGCCGCGGGAGGTGCCTGGTGCTCGAGGTCGTCGCCTTCAGCTGCGGCAGGCTGCGGCGCTCGCCGCTCGCCTCTGCCGCTGGAGGCCCCCCCCCCCCCAGCGTCCGCGCGGCGCGCGCCGCCGGAGGATGAGGAGAGGCTGAGGAGAGGACCGCGATGATGAGATGTTGAGGATTGGGGGGTGCAGGGAAGGGAGTTGGGGGCATGTGACATGTGGCAGGGCGAGGGGGCTGGGGCTGGGGGGCTGGGGGTGGTGGCGGGGGTGGGTGGGTGGAGGGCGGGATGGGATGGCACGCGGACGAGTGTGGTCACCTGCAGTAGGGAGCGGGAGGGGGGATGAGAAGTTCTCGAGGAGGAATACGAGGCTATATGACGATTTGACGCGATACTTGATAGCCAGGGTGGTGCGGAGGAGAGGGTGATGGTGCGGGATAACTCATAACTCAGCCTCCTCCTGTCCTGCCTGCGTCGTCATCGTGTCATCGTCGCCGTGCCGCGTCGCGGGAGGCGCCTGGACGGCGTCGTCGCCTTCGGCCCGAGCTGCGGCAGGCCGCGGCGCTCGCCGCTCGCCTCTGCCGCTGGAGGCCCCCCCCCCCCCGGCGCCCCGACGTCCGCGCGGCGCGCGCCGCCGGAGGATGAGTAGAGGCTGAGAGGTTAGGTTGAGGATGGGAGGGCGTAGTGAAGGGAGCGCGTGCACGTGGCAGGGCGAGGTGGGTGGGCGGTGAGGGGGGCGGGGGGATGTGCGAGCATGCGGACGAGCGTGGTCCATGCAGTGGGCGGTGCTGGAGGGGGGATGAGAAGTTCTCGATGAGGAAGAGTATTGAAGAGAAGAGTATTATATAATCCAAAGGACGAGGATACGAGGATAGCCAGGATGATGCGGATGATGACGATGGATAAGATAACGGACCACTGAGCATCCTTGCATCATTGCATCTGTATCTCCTGTCCGCATCCTCCGCCCCCCCTGTCCTTTTCCTCCTCCCTCCCTCTCGGTGTTGCGCCCGTGGCGCCCCCCTTCTTCCCGCCAGCCCCCCCCCTGGCGCTGCGCTCATCCCGCTCTCCCCATCGACCCGCGCCCCCCCCCCCCCGCCGCAGCCATTTGGGCTATATATGGGCGCGCGGCGCCCGCCTCCCAGCGGCCCGCCTGCAGATATGGGCAAATTGACAGCTGCTGATGCGTCTGGGACGGCCAGCATCCGCGCGTTTGCCAAGGCGCCAGCGGCATCGCCCAAGGCCATGGGCAAGCGAGCGGCGTCGGCGCGCGATGCAGCCGCCGGCGCCGGGGGCGCCAGCCAGCCCAAGAGGCGGCGCGGCGGTCGGGCGGCGTCGAGCACTGCAGCGGGCGCGGCAGTCGGCGTTCAGGCGGCGGCGGCGGACGCGGCTGACGGCGCAGCCGGCGTCGATGCCGCATCGGGCGCGCCCGGCCTGCATCCGCGGGCCGAGGCTGCCCTTGCACGCAAACGAGCAAAGTTTGCATCGGCCCATGGGTCGGGCGCGCTGCCACCGGCGGTCCCGCCGAGTGGCGACGCGGCCGCCGAGCTCGACGAGATCGAGGCCATCGGTGCCGAGCTCTGGCCGGCTTCGGCCGAGGAGGACTCGGAGAACGGTGCTGCGCGCCAGTCCCAGCCAGCCACGACGGATGTTGATCCGCCTGGGTTGCCGCCGACGCTGGCAGCTCCAGCTCCGCCGCCTCCGGGCGCATCCGCGGCGTCCGTGGCGGCTGGCTGCGGCGCGGCGCAAGAGGCGCCGTCGGATGCCGTCGCAGCATGGGGCGTCAAAGCAGATGCAACGCCTGCGCCACCAGCGGGCGCGCCCATGCCCGATCCATCGAGTGCCGAGCCCGACGTACCAGCGCCGGCTGCAGCGATGTCGGCCGTAGTGTCGGCCGTTGCCAGGTTAACGTCGGAGACTGAGACCGCGGCGGAGCCGTCGCCGTCCGCCGACGCACCACCCGACGCAGTCGCATCGGCCCACGTGCCGAGCCAGGACCTTGCGCCGCCAGCGACTCCAGTCGACCCCCCCATGAAGACGGGCGACTCGGGGACCGCGGCCGCCGCGGCGGCGCCCCCCACTGACACTGACTGCCCCGTGCCCGCAGCAGCCGAGAGCGCGGGGATGCCGCAAGCAGTCTACCTCGCGACGACGGGCGACTCGGGGACTGCGACCGCCGCGGCCGCCGTGGTGGCGGTCGCCCCCGCGGACTGTCCCGCAGCGCTCGCAGCTGTAGCAGCCGAGAGCGCGGAGCTCCCGGAGCCGCCGCGTCCAGTCGGCCCCCCGACGACGGGCGACGCGGAGTCCGCGGCCGCTACGGCCGCCGCGGCGGTGGTCACCACTGACACTGTCTGCGCAGACTGCCCCGCAGCAGCGCCCCCCGCCGAAGCAGCCGAGAGCGCGGGGCCGCCGCGACCAGTCAGCCCCCCGACGACTGGCGACTCGGAGACCGCGGCCACCGCGGCGGCGGCCCCCACTGGCCCCGCTGAGACTGACTGCCCCGCAGCCGCAGCAGCCGAGAGCGCGGGGCCGCCGCGCCCAGTCGGGCCCCCGACGACGGGCGACTCGGAGACCGCGGCCGCCGCGGCGGCGCCCCCCACCCCCACTGACACTGACCGCCCCGCAGCCGCAGCAGCCGAGAGCGCGGAGTTGCCGCAGGCAGTCGACCTCGCGACGACGGGCGACTCGGAGACCGCGACCGCCGCGGCCGCCGTAGCGGCGGTCGCCCCCGCTGACTGCCCCGCAGCGCTCGCAGCTGCAGCAGCCGAGAGCGCGGAGCTCCCGGAGCCGCCGCGTCCAGTCGGCCCCCCGACGACGGGCGACGCGGAGACCGCGGCCGCTACGGCCGCCGCGGCGGTGGCCCTCACCGACGCTGACTGTCCCGCAGCAGCGCCCACCGCCGCAGCAGCCGAGAGCGCGGAGCCGCCGCGACCAGTCAGCCCCCCGACGCCGGGCGACTCGGAGACCGCGGTCGCTGCGACCGCCGCGGCGGCGGCCGCCCCCGCTGACTGCCCCGCAGCAGCGCCCGCAGCCGCAGCGGCCGAGAGCGCGGAGCCGCCGCGTCCAGTTGGCCCCTCGTCAGCGGGCGATTTGGAGACCGCGACCGCTGCGGCCGCCGCGGCGGCGCCCCCCGCCCCCGCTGACCGCCGCCCCGCAGCGCCCCCTGACGCAGCAGCCGAGAGCGCGGGGCCGCCGCAGCCCGTCGGCGACGCGATGACGGGTGCCTCGGAGAACGCGGCCGTCGCGACGGAGGCCGCGGCGGCCCCCGCTAACAGCCCCGCCGCGCCCCCGGCCGAAGCAGCCGGCCGCGCGGCGCTGTCGGTCAGCCTCCCGACAGCGCTCCGCCCGGGGGGGTCGAGACTCCTGGGCGATGTGGGCGCTCCTTTGCCGCCGCAGCCATGCACCTGGAGCTCCTTCAGCGACGCGGGGGTCGGCATGGGGCCGCTGACAGGGCCGCGCCCGCACGTGGTGCGGTCGCTCGACGACCTCATGAGTTGGGCGCACGACGCCCTATCCAGCCTTGCGCGGGCCTGCGGGCGACGCATCTTGCTGGACATCCACAAGGCCTTCGCAGACACAACGTACACCACGGCGTTTTCAGGCGTGGACGCTCCGGGGACGGCTGCGAACGTCATTGGCGCCACGCTCAATGACATGGTGGGCCACCACGCGGGCCGTCTTGATCCGATGCGCCATTTGGCGTCGACGGAGCTGCTGGAGGAGTGCAATCGCGAGCTGGAGCTAGAGGCGCCTTCCAGGCCCGCGCCAGAGCACATGTTCTGCGACATTGAGGACTTTTGGAACCCTAGCCTACGCCAGCAGATTCTTAACGCTCAGAGGATCCCGTTCAGCACGTTTGAATCGATCATCAAGAAGCCGGGATGCGTGCACCTGGTGGCGAAGTGTCGCACCTGCGGCGGTCGCTATCGACACCCCGCAGGCAAGCTGCATATCGTCGGCACGCCGTGCATCGACTGGTGCCCGGGAGGTGCCCGTGAGCGAGACGAGGGGAAGACGTCATCCGTCTTGGCCGTATGGATCGCGATGAGGATCAAGATACAGGAGGCGTGCATCGTGCATGAAAACTCGCACCGCTTCGACCTGCAGGTGCTGGAGCGCACTCTAGGGCACATCTACTGCATTGTCAGCCACATCCTCGAACCCACGGACCTCGGATGGCCGGTGCGCCGCCAGCGGCGCTGGACGATCTTGCTGCACAAGGCTCACGTGATCGACACTCGTTGCACCCTCGATAATGTCATCAGGCTGTTCCACAGGCGCCGCCGCTGTACCTTCAGAGCGTTCCTCATCGCCGACGATGCCGAGCAGGCGGGCGAGGTTTATTGGGCCCGTCGTCGCAAGTCGAGTCAGTCACACGACCCTGCTATCACACTGGAGTCCTGCATGGAGATCGTCGCCAGCGCGCCCGGGGCGTTCCGCAGCAGCCTTTCGCCGTGGGAGTTGGATAACCTGACGTCCCACGAGGAGAAGTCCGCGGCTAGGGGCGAGGCAGGCTGCGTGCATAGCCTCATTCAGAACAGTCAGTGCGGGTCCAGGGGCGTCTCATCATGTCCGGAGGTTCTCTACTCGATCATTTCGAACCCGTCGTTGCACTACGTGTCGGGGAGCGAGCGTTGGATGACCCCCATGGAACTTCTCGTTGCCCAGGGGTTCCCGGTGAGGCCCGAGCTCGCTACGCCGCGTTCGGGCGTGCCGCGGCGCCTCTGCAGCTTCGCCATCGCTCGCGAGGGTGGCGCTGGAAGGAGTCGCAACGCCATCCTTATGCAGGCGGGGAACTCCATGAACGTCAACGTTGTGGGCGTCCACCTGCTCTACCTCTTGGGGTTCGTTGCGCGGGTCGACCAGGTGGATGGCTTGCGATCCATTGCCAGTGCCATGAGCTGGCCAGATTCAGAGTGAGGGCCGTGTACTCGCATTGTCAGATCGGCCTGGTGGGACTGTGCTTTGTCTGTCAGCCCAGCCATTAATTCGTAGAGCGCGTGTGCTACATGATAGGCACATCGCAGTAGTTAGATGGCGAGGACATTGGCATTGGAGTTGGGAGAAGTTGAGAGGACACTGTATTGGGATAGGCTGAGGGGGGGGCGGGGGGGTTCTGGCTTGCCGCGGGGCTCCTGCGTGTCCAACGTGCTCCAGGCCCCGATCGGACCGAGACCAGACCGACGGAATCCAAGTCTGCCCGGGGGTCCCGAGGGCCTGTTTCGGGCCCGCGCCGCCTGGCACCTTGGCTTTGATTGCGTATCTCGGTGCCTCCGCGGGGCGCGTCCAGTTTCAGTCTCGGAGACTCGGAGACTGTCAGTCTCAGTCTCGGTCTTCGGCGGGGCTCGGGCCCGCGGTCACTTTGTAAAGCTTTCTTCCGACCGGAGCTCGTGTGCAATATACGACGCGGCCGCTTATTCAGGCTCCAGGCTCGCCCCTTTCAGAGCCCCTTGCGGGGTCGCACGCATGCTGCTTCATGTCGCTGGGGGCGACTCGGGATTCCGAGGCCATGCGACCGCGAGTGCGCACCCATGTCATTGTCATCATTATCATCACTGTTGTTCTTGGACGTTGGACGCCCCCTCCCCCTCCCTCGCTCACCCGCCCTCTCCGTCTCACCCTCCGTCTGCCCACGCTCCATCCGCCGCCTGGACATCGGCGTTGGCATGCGGCGTCGACGGCGGGAGACGGCGTCGAGCTGCGTCGGCGACTGCCAGAGACGGCAGCGTTGAGATCGGCGACTGACGACGACGCTGGACATCATGACATCGGCAGCGACGGCAGCGACGACGGACGACCTCGCCCCCCCCCCCCCGCTTCCGCGCCGCAAGGGCGGCGGCGCTGCTGCCGGAGCTGCCCGCGGAGCTCGGTGGCGGCGGCGGCGCCGGCGCCTGGGTCTGCACGACGCGCGACGGCGTCGCCGCCGCCCGTCCCGTCGCCGTCATCGATATCTAGCGCCGTCGCTTCACTATCGCCGTCCAGCGCCCTGTCCTCCTCCTCCTCCTCCTCCTCCTCCTCCTCCTCGTCCTCCTCCTCGTCCTCCTCCTCAGCCTCCTCCTCCTCATCCTCATCCTCCTCCTCCTCTTCCTCGCCCTCCTCCTCCTCCTCGCCCGCCCCGTCTGCCGTCGTCGTCGTCGGCGTCGGCCGTGCCATTCGATGCGACCGTTATGTGTTGCGCTGTGTTGCCCCAGCGTCCATTGCCCCATGGCCCATGGCCCTCGCATCGCCAGCCCGACATTGCGAGTCCGACAGCCAGCCTACCAGCCGCACGCTGCGTCGCAGGTGTCCCCGTGCCCTCCCCACATTCCCGTGGCCGCCGCCCGTGCGGCTCAAGCTTGCGTCTTTCGCGTTGTGCACGCCGTCTAGCTTCGCGCGCTTCTGCCCCGGGCCACGCTTCCAGCTATGCGCCGCGCCGCCCCCGCAGCATCCAAGGCCCAGGCGAAGGATCGGCGCATGGATGACAGCTGCTCGGACTCGGACATCCAGGGCCAGCCCGGTGCTTCTGCGCCCCGCGCCGCGCCAGGGCCAGCAGGGTCGGTGTTTGCCGGCGGCGGAGGCCGCGGCGGCCGCGGGCGTGGTCGGGGGCAGGCGGGCCGCGGCGGTCGCCGGGGCAAGGGCAGCGGCAAGGGCGCCGATGCGCTCCGCGGCGACGAGCCAGGGGGCGGGCCCAACGCTGGCGCGCGTGACGCCGAGCCGTGGGCCGTCGTGCCCGTGCCAGTCCAGGTGGGTGACGCCGTTGACATGCACAGCCACCTGTACAAACCCTGCGAGTCCATCGAGATGAGATTCCCTGGGCTGAAGGGGGTCGCGCTCCAGGATGCCGTGTTCAACGTCTACACCGTCCCCGGCAAGCGCGGGATCACTGTGCCTTGGTACGATTCCAATGGGGACAAGACCATGGTCCCGCACATCCAGAACGAGCGCAAACAAGATCAGGTCGTGCAGGAGTACGCCGAGAAGGTCGCCGAGTTCGGGAACGTCCCAGGCGTGCGCGGGGAACCGTGGTGCACTCTCCACACGTCTGGCGAGTTCCCGCTGCAGATGCTGACGTACGGCACGCTCACGCGGGCCTTCTACCTCGCCGTCGACATGGAGCGCAAGGCCAACGAGTTCGAGGATGTGCCAGGCCCGGACAATGACTACATCGTAAATCCCTGCATCAAGTTGAGCTTGCAGAAGGGGCTGCCGAATGTCACTTGCTTCAACGCGGAGACTCCGCGCGACGTTGTTGACTGGCTAGTGAACTGGCATAACCATTGGCACTCAGGATCAAGTTTTACGGTGATCCAGCTGTTCGACTGGTGCAAAAAGCTCAACACTGACTTCAAGGCGACCAAGTTGACCGACACGCCGTACGCTTCTTTGTGGGAGCATGCCTCCGCCAAGTACGCCACTACTGCGA
>CAUYUJ010000544.1:0-42500 GCA_963575745.1 Prorocentrum cordatum
GTAGTAGTAGTAGTGGTAGTAGTGGTAGTAGTGGTAGTAGTGGTAGTAGTGGTAGTAGTGGTAGTAGTAGTAGTAGTAGTAGTAGTAGTAGTAGTAGTAGTAGTAGTAGTAGAAGAAGAAGAATAATAAGTAGGTCGTAATCGAAGTTGGTTGTTTTTGACATGCTTTTTGTTTGTTTGCTTGTTTGTTTGTTCAATTTCGCTTCTGTCTGCATTGGCTTCCGCCCCCCACTCCAGGTCTCACCTGGGCTCCCCCGCCGCTGACACAGTCAAACATTCGCCACAGCCTCAGGTAAAGACCAAAGCCCCCCCACCAACAACTATCTACATCCACCTGAGACGGGTAATTAGTAGTAGTAGTCGACGTCAGTGTGTAGTAGTAGTCTTAGGCAGTAGTAGTAGTCCGTCGTCTTATGGTCGTATATCGGTAGTGGTAGTAGTGGTAGTAGTGGTAGTAGTGGTAGTAGTGGTAGTAGTAGTAGTAGTAGTAGTAGTAGTAGTAGTAGAAGAAGAAGAAGTAGGTCATAATCGAAGTTTGTTGTTTTTGACATGCTTTTTGTTTGTTTGCTTGTTTGTTTGTTCAATTTCGCTTCTGTCTGCATTGGCTTCCGCCCCCCACTCCAGGTCTCACCTGGGCTCCCCCGCCGCTGACACAGTCAAACATTCGCCACAGCCTCAGGTAAAGACCAAAGCCCCCCCCGTGCCTCACCTGAGACCGGGCATGGGATCAGCGCCAGAGGCATACCCGCAGAAAGGCCTACTCTGGACATGGGTCATTGATCAAAGGGGGGGATGAGTGTGTAACCTTCCGACGGAGCTTGCCCAATCCACCCCCCTCCATCCTCCTCCCTCTCCTCATCCTTCTCCTCCTCCTCCACCCCCCCTCAACCCGCTCCGGCAGCACGTGTCTAACCCCTCAGCAGATCCAAGGGGAGGCGATTATCCCAGACCCCCGACGTCGAGATTTTTTTCACAACGTCGACCCCCAAAGGTCTGGACCCCTTCCCTGGGGCTGGGTTTTCGTCCTGAGGCGTTTTTGGACGGTCCGGAGGCCCGGTAAGGGCCCTCGGAGGCCGAAAATAGCGAAAATCCATCCTTCTTGACTTTTTCACGCCGCGAGGGGGTCTGCGATTGTCTCATCCAGAGTAGGGAGTATCGAGCGCCCTTCGAAATCAAAGCGGGCGTCATTGAAGGGGAACTGGGACACACAAATAAATACACACAAATAACAATACCCCCCACATTTTCCCATATTTTCTGGGTTTCTGTCTTCCCCCCCACTTCCCACATTTTCCGATATTTTCTGGGAATCGCCGATGAATTTGTGTCTGTGTGTTTTTTCCCCTCCTGAGTCATCCCAGAGGCTCGACTGTGCGCCGAGATCCGACCCTTGCCAGGCTGGCGCCCGGCCGAGGGGGCCTTCTCCAGGAACTCGATCCGCTCCCCGAAGGAGGCGTGGTGCTCCAGGCCCTGGCGGCGCCGGCTGGGCCCAGGCGGCTGGTTGACGAGGGCCTCGATCCTCGAGCCTCGAGCTTCGATCCTCCATCCTCGAGCCTCGAGCCTCGCGCCTCGAGCCTCGAGCCTCGATCCTCCGTCCTCGAGCCTCGAGCCTCGATCCTCGACTCTCGAGGCTCGAGCCTCGATCTTCGATCCTCCAGCCAGGCCCCGCGGCGCAGCCTGGCCCTCCGGATCCTGGATCCTCCGCCCCCTCGGGCCAGGCCCCGCGCGCCGCCGCCCGGGGCAGGGGCGCCCGTCGCCGAGGGGCCCCTCGGTGCCCGTGCTCGGGCAGGGGCCGGCGGGCGCGCGAGGGGCTGCCCAGCGCTCCGCGGGCGGAGCCTGCTGCGAGGCCCCGCGCTCCCTGCAGAACGGCGAGCCGGGCCGTGGGGGAGCTGGTGGAGCCGTGGGCGACGATCCGGTGGAGAGGAAAAACATGTTGCCAAGGAATTCCCAGACGTCCAAAGCATGCCTGCAGCAGGTCTTGAGCATGCCAAGCGTCCCAAACGTGGTGGAGCTGTGGGCGACGATCGGTGGAGAGGAAAAACATGTTGCCACATAGTTCCCAGACGTCCAAAACAGGCTTGAAGCATGTCTTGAGCATGCCAGCGCAAGCACCAGCATGTTTTGACTGCTTGTGGAGCATGCTCCCGACAGTTTAAGCCCATGCTTAATTCAATGAGCAGATTGTTGGGGTGTCCACTGTCATGGCATCCGCAATCATAGAGGCCTCCCAGATGGGGTCGGAGGATCGCGCCGCATCGCATCGAGCCGCATCGCCGACGCATCGGCGATGCGGCGCGATCCTCCGAACCCACCTGCTCCGACCCCATCTGGGAGGTCTGGAGCGGTATTCGGGGCACAACTCGGGCCTCAGGCGGCCGACCCGGGGCGGTTCTGCCACCACCAGGATGCTCCCGACGAGGCGCAGCTGCAGGAGAGCACTCCGAGGCTGGAAGACCTGCAGGCACGACCGAAAACTCAACAAAGGGCTCCCAATTTCGCGCTTCGCGCTGCGCGAAGCGCGAGAGTGCGAATGACTTCGCGCTCTCGCGCCGCCTCCCAGGGGAGACAGACTGTGTTTCGAGCACCCAGGCAAAGATCGAAACATTGTCCGCCCCACGCGCTAGCGAAGTGTCGAACGAACATAGCCTCCCAGGGCCGGACCACGTGAAAACCCTCCAGACTCGGTACAATCTTGGCGCTCGACATTCGTTGTGGTGATCAAGGCTAAAACAGCTAGCGGGCGAAGGACGGTATACAACAGACTTTTCCGTCACCGGGGGCGCTGCCCCAGGGCGGCTGGAAAGTTCATACCATGACGTGCCACCGTAAGGTATAAACTTTCGAGCCTCCCTGGGGCAAGCGCCCCCGACAGCGAACACACATACACACATATATATATATATAGATATGTTTATATATATATATATATATATTACTGTTCCTCGCCCGTTCAAGCAGGTCGGAGCATCATAATCCCAAGCTGGACAACCTCTGGCCACCATCGAAGGCTCCGCGGGGCACCTCCAGGAGCCGCTCAGAAGCCGGCCCCTGCAACACGGCCACGGCCAGGGGCGGCCCTCGGGGACCCCGCGCTCCGCGCGGAACGCGCGGGCCTGGCCGCCGGGGAGCGCCCTGAGATCCGACGCGGCGGAAGAAATGGCAGCATCGTGCAATTTCGGCAAAGGTCTTGCACACTGCATCTCCCTGGTGCGAAGTCGTGTGAGAGCGCGGTGAAACAGCATTCGTCGAGTGCTGCGTTCACGCGCCGGGAGCGCCCCCTCCTCCTCCTCCTCCTCCTCCTCCTCCTCCTCCTCCTCCTCCTCCTCCTCCTCCTCTCTCCTCTCTCCTCTCTCCTTTCTCCTCCTCCTCCTCCTCCTCCTCCTCCTCCTCCTCCTCCTCCTCCTCCTCCTCCTCCTCCTCCTCCTCCTCTCTCCTCCTCCCCCTCTCGGAGGCACAACGTGCGCTTTCCCATGCGCACGTGCACGTTTAGCCCCGTGCGCTGTAGCCTCGCCTGTTCCTGGGCCAACTCATCGTGGTTTGACCTGGCCCCTCTGTCTGTCGGAAGATCGGCGGCGAGCGAGGGGGGGAAGCGAGAAGGACTCTGACCCCGACGTCGTGATTCTTTCGCAGCGTCGACCCCCAGAGGTTTAGACCTCTTCCCGAGGACCGGCTTCTCGTCCTGGTTAGAATTTTGACGGTCCTGGGGCCTGTCGATGGCCCCTAGAGGCAGAAGGTAACGAAAAACCTCCCGTCGTGTTTTTTTCACAACGTGAGGGGGTCTGGGGAGAAGGCCCTCTCAGAAGGCGGCGGGGCTTCTTAGAAGGCCTCTTGCTTTCTGAGATGCTTTCTGCGTCTTCGGGGGAGGCTCCGAAAACTCCTTGGAGGGCCGGGAGACTTCCGAGCCTTCTGCGAAGGCCTCCTCCTTCTCACTCTCCACCCCTGGGCTCGCCGCCGAGAAAGCTCACGACCAGAGTCCCGGAGCCCAGTTGTCAGCGCCCCTTTTCTCCGAGCCGCGGCGATCTGAGTGGGGGCCCTGGGGGCCCGACTCCGGGCCGAGCAACCGAGGCACCAGGCTCTCAGGGTTCGCCCCGTGCACGGCCCGGAGACGGCTCGAGGCTCAGGCCGGGCATGTCCCCCTACAGGCGGATTCTGGGCGAAAAATGAAAGATAGCCCAAAACAAGTCTTCTAAAGTGGTCAAGAAAAATATAATAATCGTCCCCAGACTGTTTTTTTGATTGTTTTGAGTTTTCCTCCTGTAGAGGGACAGGCCCGACTTGACTCGAGGTCCCGCGCTCCGCGTGGGAAGCGCGGGGTCCCAGCTGGCGGGTGGGGCTCGGCGCCTGCGCGGCCCGCGAGAGAGAACGGGGCCCGGAGGGAGGGGGCACACCGGGCGAGGGAGCCGGTCTCTCTCGCTGCTTCGGGGGCTCCGGCGCCCGGAAGGCGCCCCCCTTGCCGCCATCGCTCGGACGTCCATGCCACGTGCCTTTCATCGATTCCGTGCGCTTGTTTGTCGTCAGGTGATCCCAGATGCTCATCGGTGGCCCCCACCGAAAATTATCCCGGCAAAGCAACCTAACAGCGATGTGTAGAAGCATATCTGAAAGCATTCCCCTTAAGATTCAGATGAAAATCCAGTTGTCGAATTCTGCTGTTCTCGCAGTCGTAGTCGCATTCGCGATGACAGTCGCAGCGGCAGGAGTCCGCAGTCGCAGTCACCTGCCTCAGCCTCTCAGCCTCAGCCTGCCTCAGCCTCAGCCTCAGCCTGCCTCAGCCTCAGCCTCAGCCTGCTTCAGCCTCAGCCTCAGTCTGCCTTCAGCCTCGGCCTCAGCCTCAGCCTGCAGCCTCAGCCTGATCAGCCTCAGCCTCAGCCTCAGCCTGCCTCAGCATCAGCCTGCTTCAGCCTCAGCCTCAGCCTGCCTCAGCCTCAGTCCTCAGTCTGCTTCAGCCTCAGCCTCAGTCTGCCTTCAGCCTCGGCCTCAGCCTCAGCCTGCCTCAGCCTCAGCCTGCCTCGGCCGCAGCATCAGCCTGCCTCAGCATTCAAAATGTGGCCCGGGAATGGAGTTCTGGGAACTCGAAGAGCACGAAGTGGCCTACAGTTGGCTCCGGGCATTCAAAATGTGGCCCGGAATGGAGTTCTGGGAACTCGAAGAGCACGAAGTGGCCTACAGTTGGCTCCGGGCATCCAAAATGTGGCCCGGGAATGGAGTTCTGGGAAATCGAAGAGCACGAAGTGGCCTACAGTTGGCTCCGGGCATCCAAAATGTGGCCCGGGAATGGAGTTCTGGGAGCACCAAGAGCAATTTTGCGAGGATGTCCCAAGTGATTTCGGCTTCGGCGGCAGCCTCCCGGCAGCCTCCCCGGGTCCCGCCCAGACCCCCCTGAGGAGTCATGATGCTCTCTTTTGAAACCACTAGAAGCCTATCAGCAAGAGCTGTTAGGTAAAAAAAGAGAGCACACACGTCCGAGCGATGTCGAGCCCCAGCAGCCCCCGTTGGGTCGGTCCCCAGTGGCGGACAAGGGAAACCTCTACCCCCATGCGTCGTGAGAAGTTCAACATCAGTTCGTGTTTTAAATCTTTGCTGCCTCTGGGGGCGCTTCCCTTGTCACGGCGCTCTTGCAAGCGCCAGAGCTTGTGAAGTCACGCTCTCGAGGTGCCTTGCGCATCGGCCTGTGTGGGTGCTGTCCTGCGACCAATTGCGTTCATTGAAAATGCCCTGCGTGTGTGGGTGCTGTCCCGCGACCAGGCCATCATGAAAATGACGAGACCCAACTTGAAATTTGACGCGACCTCCCGCTGCAAACATCCCACCAACACTGGACCGTCAAGATCCAACACGTGCCCGTCAAAAAGCGTCGGCAAACCCGGGTTCCGGCGTACTCGAGCCGAACGCTTCCCCGACCCATGCGGCTGTACAGGCTGTTCAGCGTGCCCGCGGCTGCTGACATGACGCTTGCCCTCCCCGCCCGTGTCGCTTGCAGGCAGGGCGGCGCAAAACATGGTCGTACGGCACACCTCGCTGGCCACTGGTGACCTGCCTCGTGGCCTGCTCTGTGTTCTCTTGGCTCTAGGACGGATGCCAGCGTGTGCCCCAAACGGTGGGCTCCTGTATTTTGGATGCGTCGTAGGTGGGGCGCAATCTGTTTGGTACACCAGAGGGAATGCAGTCGATGTGGTGCACAATCCTACGACGCAGCACAATGTGTCGACGTAGTACAATGTGCCGACGTAGTGCCTCGGAGGGTGCCAGGAACCCGTGGACCTCCTGGGGGTCAGGCTAAACCGCCGGGCCTACAAGTCCCGCCGCGGGGGGAGTCGTTCCTCTCCTCTCCCCGCTCGCTCCCTGCCGCCCTCCGACGCCGCCCGCCGCCGCCGCCGCCTCCGCGGCTGTGGCCGGCGCCGTGCAGGCTGTGCCGTGCAGCGCGTGGGTTGTGCGCGCCCTGTGGGCGCCTTGTGGGCGCCCTGTGGGCGCCTTGTGGGCGCCCTGTGGGCGCCTTGTGGGCGCCTTGTGGGCGCCTTGTGGGCGCCTCGTGGGCGCCTTGCGGGCGTGCGGTGCAGGCGCCAGCCAGCGCACGCGGCGCCCACGAGGCGCCCGCGGCCGGGCAGGCTCCGCACCAGGCTCACGAGGGCCCGCCGGCGCCAGGAGCCGCCCGCGGGGCGCCCGCAGGCGGGCGCGGGCGGCCACCCGAGAAGTGCCCAGGCAGCGCCAGAGCCGCCCGCGAGGCGCGCGCGGGGTAAGCACGCCGCCGAGCACCCGCAAGCGCAGGCCAGTGGCCCAAAAGCCACGCAGTACAGTCGGGGCGTTGACCTAAGGAACGATAAATGAGGAACGAAGCCCCTTTTTATCCCAAGGAATAACGCATAAGGAACGAGAAGTAACTAATAGCGCATAAGGAACTGTAAATAATGCATGCAAACCTAAGGAACGACCGAGCCCCTTTTGAAAAGTAAGTGTTCCTTACTCAAGCCGCTCACTGTACACGTGCAGACCATTTTAGGAGTGGTGGGGCGCAGCGTGCGGATTGTCGAGCAGGCCCTCGTTTGAAAGGCATGCGTAGGAGCGCCACATGTTGGCAACCTGAGTGCGGGGAGGGAAGACCACGATGAGGAGCAGGAGCAGGAGGAGGAGGAGGAGGAGGAGGAGAAGGAGGAGGAGGAGGAGGAGGAGGAGGAGGGGGACCCGTCTCCAAAGGGCGCTGCATCCGCGCTGCCAGCTCCGACTCGCGTGCCGACTCTCACGCGCGCCGGACTCCCGGCTCCCAGGAGCGAGCTGCCAGCTCCGACTTGAAGCTCGAGGTGGGCGACGCCTCTCCCCCGTCCTGAAAGCTTCCCACGGGCGCAGATTATCGCCCGCCCGCCATCTGTGCAGCAAGCGGCTGTTCAGCGCACGGCCCCGTGGCAACTGCCGACCGTGCGGGCCGAACGCCTCTCCCGCCACTTCCTCTTGAGGCCCAGAAGCTCTGGAAACTTTGGATGCGCATGCGCGTGTGTTTGGTCGCAGACTGGGCCTCAACCGATCAGCCTGATAACTGCCGGCACCGTCCTTGCGTCTACGGACATGGTGGAAAAGGGCGCAATGCGTGAGGAGGGGGTGCGTGCGGCATGGACGAACAAAGGCAAAGCACAAGAAGAGCCCATGTGGGGGGGAGCGACCGCAGCGTATGTGAGCACGAGGTGTGATTATCGTGGCCGCTCAGGAGGGGAGACCTTGGTAAGGCCCCTCCTCAAGTAATACATTGCTCCTGCTCCTTCTCCTCATTCCTTTCCTCGTCCTCGTCCTCGTCGTCCTCGTCCTCGTCCTCGTCGTCGTCGTTCTCCTCCTCCTCCTCCTCCTCCTCCTCCTCCTCATCCTCCTCCTCCCCCCTCTTTCTCCACCTCCTCCTCTGCCTCTCCCTTTCCCTCCCCCTCCCCCTTTCCCTCCCCCTCCCCCTTTCCCTCCTCGTCCTCCTCCTCTTCCTCTTCCACCTCTATTCCTTCCTCCTGCACGTCCTCGCCCCCCCCACCCCCCCCCGCGCGTACGGTGAAACGGGTGGGTGGGGGCGGGCGAGGGAAGGGAGAGGGAACGATGAGGAGGAGGAGGATGAGGAGCAGGAGGGAGGCAGGAGGAGGACAGACGACGATGAAGAGAAGGGCGATCAATGAGGAGGAAGAGGAGGGGGAGGAGGATGAGGAGCAGGAGGAGGAGGGTGAGGAGGAGGAAGAGGAGGAGGAGGATAACTTATGAGGAGGATAAGCGCCGCCGTCGACGACGGCGACCCAAGGGCTCCTTGAGCTGCTTGTCTGTTGACCTCTTCAGCTCCTCGACTGCCCTCCGGTGCTGGTCCGCCGAATCGCCGATATCCTTCGGGGTGCGCCGCGACCAGGGATGGACGGCTGAGAATGAGGGGCGCAAGGAGCAGGGGAGGAGGAGCATGAGAAGGGGCTAAGAAGAGCGGGTCGATGAAGGGAACCTAGAATAGTAATGTGGATGGCGATGTTGATGACGGTGATGACGGTGATGACGATGACGATGCTGCTGATGATGACGACGATGATGATGATGCTGATGATGCTGATGATGATAACGATGCTGCTGCTGATGATGATGCAGGCGAAACTGATTCATTTGAGGAACGAGGAAGAGGAGCAGGAGGATGAGGACCAGTATAAACCTAGAACGCATCAGCGATGTTGCAGTCAACCTCCATCCAAACTGTTTTTAGCGGACTAACGTGACTGATGCGTCCTGACAATCCAAAGTCGTGCCAGAAGACTGCTCTTGGGACTTCAATCATACGAATCCTGGAAGCGGTTGCAAGCTTTCAAAATGATTGTGCACGGCACTAAAATGATAACCACATTTTGAAGAAGAACCGCCCTACATCCTTGAAGCTGTTGCAAACACCTAAACGAATGTGCCCGGCACTACGGCGAGAACCACATGTTGAAAACGAGCCCTCCATCCGTGAACCTGTTGTAAACTGTAAATGACGAGTGTTCGCGGCTTTAAGGCAAGCACAACATCACGAAAACAACCCGCCCTCCATCAGCGAACCTGTTGTAAAGTTCAATCTTGAAGATCACAGATGGTGAGGACGTTTCAGACGAAACGCTCGGCCCGCCCTACCGACACGTCTAGGGGTGCGACAGGAAAGTATTATGAATAAGGGAAAGGGACGGAAGAGGGCGCGGAGAGAGGAGGCGGAGAGAGTAGGAGGCAGAGGCGGAGGAGGAGGAGGCGGACGAGGAGGAGGAGGAGGAGTATGAAGAGGAGGAGGAGGATGTGCAGGAGGAGGAGGATGAGGAGGAAGGACGAGGGCTGAGGAGAAAAGCAACAACGAACAAAACGAACATATACTTGATACCTCTCTCCCTCCCCGGAATCCTTGGCAACCAACCGTGAGCCCCCGCACACCTTCGGAAGCCCTGCAAATCCTCAAAACAACATGTAGAACACCTTCGACGACCCTCCTTTCCCTCCTCCTCCTCCTCATCTTCCTCCTCTTGTTACTCCCCCTCTTCCTCATCTTCCTCTTCCTCTTCCTTTCTTCCTCTTGGTTCCTCCCTCCGTCCCTCCCTTGTGTGGCGGGTCCTTCTCCAGATAGGCGACCCGCTCCTCCAACGACGCGTGTCTTTCGTGCACGGTCTTAACGCTCTCCAGCTCCCTGGCATGCCTGCCGCGAGGCCAGGGCAGGTGAGGACAGCCGCCGCCACTGGAGGTTCCCCTCGTCCTCCTCTCCTTTCCCTTCCTCCCTCCCCCTCCACCGCTCCTCTTCCCCTCCTCCGTTTGTTCCCCCTCCTCCCCCTCCTACTCCCTCCTCTTTTTCCTTCTCTCCCCCTCCTCCTCCCGCCTCCTCTCCCCTCCCTCCTGACCCGTCTCCTCTTCCTCCTATGAGGAACTCCTCCTCGTCGCAACACCAGATGTGCCCGTACCATCGCTTAGCCGCCACTGTGCCTCGAGGCACGAATCAGAATGTCCTCAGGTCCCTTTGTAGGGCGCCCATGCAAAACGTTCGCGCCAAATCACGCACACGAACACGGCCCTCCAATCCGCGAGACCCCCCTCGTGATACGAACGCTCGCGCAATGTATGCTCTCGATTCTAACGTGTATTCGTGTCTGCTTGCATCTCTCTTTCGCTCTCGACTTAGCGTTAGGTCGGGCATGTCCACCTACAAACGGATTTTGGACAGAAAATAAAAATAGTCAAACCGTGCATCATGATAGCCAAACATAATTCAAAAATCGTCCCCATACTATTTCCCAACCATCCTGTGGTGTTGGGTCCTCGTTTCGAAGTGACAGCGCCCCACGTTCACTCCTTCCGCTGCCCCCTCCTTCCTCCTCTCATCATCATTTTAATTATCATTATCATCATCATCATCATCATCATCATCATCATCATCATCATCATCATCATCATTCTCGTCATCATCATCATCGTTCTCGTCATTATCATCATCATCGGCATCATCGTCATCGTCATCGTCATCGTCATCGTCATCGTCATCGTCATCATCATCATCATCATCATCATCATCATCATCATCATCATCATCATCATCATCACCGTCGTCGTCGTCTTCATCATCGGCATCATCGTCACTATCACCATCGTCGCCATCATCATCGCCGTTATCATCACCATCATCGACACCAATTTCGGCACACCCCTCACACGTTTCGTGACGCCATAGGGAGTTCCACCGAAGGCCCCCGTGGCTGTGTTCGCATGCGGTTCCACCCCCATGTCGGCACACCCCTCACACGTTACGTGGCCCCGCTCCACCGAAGGCCCCCGTGGCTGCGTTCGCATGCGGTTCCACCCCCATGTCGGCACACCCCTCACACGTCACGTGGCCCCATAGGGAGCTCCACCGAAGGCCCCCGTGGCTGCGTTCGCATGCGGTTCCACCCCCATGTCGGCACACCCCTCACACGTCACGTGGCCCCACAAGGAGCTGCACCGAAGGCCCCCGTGGCTGCGTTCGCATGCGGTTCCACTCCCATTTCGGCACACATCCGACACGTTTCGTGGCCCCATAGGGAGCTCCAGCGAAGGCCCCAATGGCTGCGTTCGCATGCGGTTCCACCCCCATGTCGGCACACATCCCACACTTTTCGTGGCTCCATAGAGAGCGCCACCGAAGAAGACATTCACAATTGCGGTACTCACAGCTGCATATGGTTGGGTCCTTCGTCAGTTTTTTTTTTTTTTTTTTTTTTTTCCCAACCATCCTGTGGTGTTGGGTCCTCGTTTTGAAGAGACGTCGCCCCGCGTTCCTTCCTTCCTTCCCGCTGCCCCCTCCCTCCTCCCATCTTCATCATCATCGTCATCATCCCCATCATCGTCATCGTCATCATCATCTGTCGTCATCATCATTATCACCACCCATGTCGGCACACCCCTCACACGTTTCGTGACCCCATAGGGAGCTCCACCGAAGGTCCCAGTGCGTGTGCCCGCATGCGTCCCGCACACTCATTTCGGCACACCCCTCACACGCTTCGTGGCCCCATAGGGAGCTCCACCGAAGGTCCCAGTGGGTGTGCCCGCATGCGTCCCGCACACCCATTTCGGCACACCCCTCACACGTTTCGTGGCCCCATAGGGAGCTCCACCGAAGGCCCCAGTTGGGTGCATGCCTCCGCATGCGTCCCGCACACACATTTCGGCACACCCCTCACACGTTTCGTGGCCCCATAGGGAGCTCCACCGAAGGTCCCAGTGGGTGTGCCCGCATGCCCGCACACCCCCTGCGTGGGCCCCATTCGTGCGGCCCGGGGTGGCACACCGAAGGTCCCAGTACGGTTTTGGCACACCCTCACACTTTCGTGGCCCCATAGGGAGCTCCACCGAAGGTCCCAGTGGGTGTGCCCGCATGCGTCCCGCACACCCATTTCGGCACACCCCTCACACGTTTCGTGGCCCCATAGGGAGCTCCACCGAAGGTCCCAGTGGGTGTGCCCGCATGCGTCCCGCACACCCATTTCGGCACACCCCTCACACGTTTCGTGGCCCCATAGGGAGCTCCACCGAAGGTCCCAGTGGGTGTGCCCGCATGCGTCCCGCACACCCATTTCGGCACACCCCTCACACGTTTCGTGGCCCCATAGGGAGCTCCACCGAAGGTCCCAGTGGGTGTGCCCGCATGCGTCCCGCACACCCATTTCGGCACACCCCTCACACGTTTCGTGGCCCCATAGGGAGCTCCACCGAAGGTCCCAGTGGGTGTGCCCGCATGCGTCCCGCACACACATGTCGTCCCACCCCTCACACGTTTCGTGGCCCCATAGGGAGCTCCACCGAAGGTCTCAGTGGGTGTGCCCGCATGCGTCCCGCACACCCATTCCGGCACATCCCTCACACGTTTCGTGGCCCCATAGGGAGCTCCACCGAAGGTCCCCGTGGCGCAGTCCACATGCGTCTCCTTTGCCCAGTACAGCGTTACGTGGCCCCATATGGAGCCCCACCGCAGGTCCCAGCCAGCCAGCTAGCTCTCTTTGCTCCGCGCAGCGGGCGACCCGCGCGCGTCGCTGGGACTCCTCCGGGGCGACCTGCGCGCGTCGCGGGGGCTCCGTGCTGCGTTCCGCCCAGCGCCTCGCTCGCCCGTCGTCGCTCTGCCCAGCGGCAAGAGCCTTGCCCGCTATCAGCCAGCCAGCTAGCTCTCTTCGCTCCGCGCAGTGGACGACCCGCGCGCGTCGCTGGGACCCCTCCGGGGTGACCTGCGCGCGTCGCGGGGGCTCCGCGCTGCGCTGCTCCCGCAGCCTTGGACTTTTGAGTGCGCGGGCAAAGAGGGAGTAAAGGAAGGGGAGGAAGCGGGCGCGATCCTCGCGGGGGGGCGCGCCGACATTGGCGTCGCGGCGCGCGGGCGATGCCGTCGGGGAGTCCCGGGGAAGCTCCTTGCGGCGGCCACGCCCAGCGTCACGAGTATTCAGAGGCAGTCGTTGTCAAACTATTGGCATTCATACACATTTGCACCACGCTTTGTCATATTCGCATTCATGCACGTAGACTCGCTCGCACGCAGATCATTCACAGTCAGACGCACGCGCGCAGATTCACCCGCGCTCAGTCTCCCTACGTACTCAGATCAATCGTTTTCGTTCACTTTGTGTACCACGCCACTCATGTCGGCACGCCCCTAGCACGGTTCGTTGCCTCATAGGGATCGCCACCGAAAAAATGAATCACTATTGCGGTACTCGCACCTGCATATGGTTGGGTCCCTCGTCAGGCTAATTTGACTATTTTTGAGTATTCCTCCTGTAGAGGGACGTGCCCGACTTAGCCCTCTCAATTGAGTGCTAATTTCTTTTGACGGGGCCCGCGGCCTGGAACCCCGGGCGCTCCCGGGGCGCCCCGCGCGAACCATCCGGGAGGCCAAGGTGCCCCCTGGCGGCCCAAGAGGGCTCCCGAGATGGCCCAAGAGCTCCCCGAGCTGCCCAAAGATCGCTCACAGATCGCCCACGGTGGCCTCAAAACAAGGGCTCCCAACTTCGCGCTTCGCGCTGCGCGAAGCGCGAAGTGCGAATAACTTCGCGCTCTCGCGCCGCCTCCCAGGGGAGCAAAAGAGGATGAGGAGGAATCGGAGCCGAACCGCGAAGCGCGAATAACTTCGCGCCCTCGAGGGCGCCCTTGCAAAACCGCCCAAGGGCCCCCGAATCCACCCCAAGAGGGTCCTTGAGGCCGTCCAGGAGGGCTCTCAGAGGCAACCATCGTTTCTGACAGACTTTGCGTGCTCGCCTTTTTTCCGGGCTCCCGACGCTCCAAGAGGGTCCAAGATAGCTCGAAGACGGTCTAAGATGCCCAGTAGGGCTGCAATTGGACCCGAACCCAGGAGGGGGAGCACGAACTGACGTTTCGAGCCCTCCGGCCTGAGATGACTCCCGAGACCGTCGGCGGGCCCCCAAGGAGGCCCAGGAGGACACCCGGGAGGTCCCAGACGTGTCCCAGGCACCCCGACACGACATCCAAGCGGCTTCCGAGATACGGATACGGATCCCCTTGCGCGGTGCGGCCCCTGCGGGGCTGGGGAAGATTGCGCTGGGGCGCGGAAGGGAGAGCCCACCTTTTCGATCTCCTCCTCCACGCCCATTCTCAAACCACATTCTCACACCACATTATCAAGTCACCCTCGTAAAGAACCATCCGGAAGGCCTCCCACGAAATCCGAAAAAGGCATCCAAGCGGCTTCCGGAGAGGCCTCCCGTGAACTGTTCAACAGGCATCCAAGAAGCCTCTGGACATACACCCCAAGCGCAAAGGCGGGATGGGCCGAAGGCCACCCAACAAACCCGGAGCTCGAAACTCGCAATGCTCACGCACATTAAAAGCTTAAAACGAATGTCAGCGTATGTTTCTCGCCTCGGCGCCGCGCGCACCCAATTCAAACGTTTCCAAGAACCACACGGGTGGAGGGCGGCCCGTCTTCCAATGCGGCTTTCGCCTTCACACCGCGCGCATTCGCCGTGAACGTTTCCAGCAATTGCACAGGTGGGCGACGGTAGTGTCTTTTCAAAACGGGCCCCCCGCTTATCGAAATCATTAGAACGCCTTTGCGCGCTTGCTGGGGGGGCGGGCGCGATCCCTATCAAATAACATTATGCGGGCCAATCGCGCCCGTCGGCCGCGCGCGCATGTCGAAATCCTTCCCAAACGTGCATCACCGACACGTTAACACCATCACCGTCATCAGCATGATCAGCATCGGCGCCGTCATTGGGCTTGCCGTCTTCAATGTCACCGTCGTCACCAACATCGCTACTACTACCATCATCGCGTCTGCCGTTGTCGACGTCGTACTCGCCCGCCCGAATCACCGATTTGCACTGAAGTGCCGGCGCGCCAGCGCGCCCTGCGAGGCGTGCTGGGGAACCCCCAACGGTCAGTGCCACCGCGGCCGCGTCGGTCGCGCCAGACTAGCTGGCCACTCTGCGCGCAAGCATGCGCGCGCCAGCACGGCCGCAAAGACGCGCCATGCAGCGCCAAGCAGTCCTCGTAGTCGCCGCCGCATGGGCTCGGCAAACTAAGCTGCGGGTGGGCGGGTGGGATGTTTGTGCGAACGCGGGAGGTTGGTGACAGATGATTTGCATCACCACGTAGAATAAATACATCAGTGTTGATTGCATTACATCGATTGCACAAAGTGGGTTGCACCACAAGTATTGCACACTTTCAATTGAAACACAACTTGTGAACAACATAGATTGCACCACATACATTATCCCTTTCCCCAAACAAAGAACACATGGGATCTACCATCCTCCCCACCCCTAGACTTCTCGGTCCACCCTGGGGATGTGCGATTCACATTTGATGTTGATCCATCGTTCGTTCTAAATATGAACTCGTATCATCCCCACCAAACATGCTTCCGCACTCCTTGTCATCGTAACCAAGTAATGATATGCGCGTGCGCCCCGATTATCCAACATCGCACCGACAAATCGTTTGCAACATGTGAAACATAAAACCACACGCGCGCATCGTCGCGCGCGCATGCTGGAATTCCTCAACAACTTTAGGTGCCCAGGAACAGGAAAATAACAACGGTTTCGCAACATCTTTTGTTTCAGAAACAAAAACAATGGTTTCGCAACATTTTTGGTTTAAGGAAAATCGGCGCGCGCGCGCTCTCACGAATTGGGAGGACAACGAAACACTTTGCAACAAGTTCAGCAAATTCGACCGAAGGGGCCTCCCGCGCACGCATGTCGAAATCACTCGAACGCACTTGCGCGCGTGCTGGGGGGGGGGGATGGGGCGGGCACGATCCTTGTCAAACAACATTATGCAGGCCACTCGCGCCCGACGGCCGCGCATTCATGTCGAAACCACTCAAACGCCTTCATCGCCAACGCGTGGACACAATTATCGTCATCAGCGTGATCAGCATCGGTGCCGTCATTGGCCTTGCCTTCGTTATCGTCATCTTCGTCGCCAACATCGCTACTTTTACCATCGTTGCTGACGTTGTCGACGTCGCCATGATACCGCGCCCGCCCGGGTCACCGACTCGCACCTAAGTGTACCCGCGTCACCGCGCCGTGTGAGACGCAATGAATAACCCCAATGGTCAACGCCACCGCTGCCGCGCCGGCCGCGCCGGACTGGGTGGCCGCTCCGCACGCGAGCCTGCGCGCGCCAGCGCGGCCGCAGCGATGCGCCAGCCAGCGCCAAGCAGTCGTCATGGCTACAAACAGACGGTTTTGGGCCCATTAGGGCAGCATGCATACATACATACGTACATACATACAAACATATACATATATATATACACATATACATACATGCCGACATACATACATATCATTACACATACGTGTCTCCACATGTTGACACATATAGATGAACAGGTGTACTTATGTATATATATATATATGAATGTATATATACATATACATGTATTTATACATATTTATTGTACATACATGCATACAAGGTTTTTACTGCATATACACACGCAGGTTCCCCAAACAGTGCTCGCACCTAAGGGCTCCTGCTTTTTTTCTAAGGAACCGCTGTGGCGGTTGTGTCGCCGCGGTCGCCGCCGAGCCGCGCCTCGTCGTCTGGGCCTGCCTGCCGCTCTGGGGGTTATGTCGCGGCCGTCGCCGTCCCATCACTGCCCCAGCGCCGCCTCGTCGCCGCCCGTCATCTGGCCCTGTGCGTCGGTATCGGGGCTATGCTGTCGCCGTCGCCTCCCTGTCGCCGCCGCATGGATTGCGCAACGTAGACTGTGTAACGTGGACTGCGCAACATAAATTGCACCACGTGTACTGGCCCACGTGGATTGCACAACATATATTTCACCACGTACATTGCACAACTTAGATTGCATTTTGTAGATTGTACTTTCTTGAAGAGAATTCGGATCTCCCCCCTGCCCCCCGAACTGCTCCGCCTCCCCTGGGGATGTGCGGTTTTTGTATGGTCCTGCCCAACCGTTCATTTTGCATACCCATATCGTCCCAACCCACGCCCCTTCATTCATCCTCGCCCAATAGTACTATTCGCGCGCACTCTTTTATCGAAAACCTTCAATGTTCAAACAATCGGTTGCACAAGAATATGTCAGTCTCCACGCGCGCACGCCGTCGCGCGCGCGCATGGTGGAATGTTTCAAAAACCGTCGGTTGCACGGGTTTCAAGACCGACTGTCCCGAAATCATATAGAACGCCGAAGGGTTCGGCAACGTGGTTTTCAAGGAAGTGTGCGCGCGCGCCCTGCGGCCGGTCGGACCCCTCGCGCGCGCATGTCGCGATCAATCGAGCGCCCTTGCGCGCGTGCTCGGGGGAGTCCCAAATGACACCATGCGGGCCACTCGCGCGCGTCGGCCGCGCGAGCTTGCCGACATCCTTCCAACAACCGTCATTGCCGACACATGGGCACCATCATCATCGCCAAAATCAGCATCGGCACCGTCATCAACCTTGCCGTCTTTTTCTTTCTGCCTCGTCACCAACACCGCTACGATCATCATCCTGTCAGCCCTTGTCGAGGTCGCCATGATACCGCGCCCGCCCGAACTACCGACTCGCACTGAAGCGCTTGGGCGTCAACGCGGCCTGCGAGACGCCCTAGGGAGTGCCCAACGGTCAGCGCCACCGCGGCCGCGTTGGTCGCGCCAGACTAGCTGGCTGCTCTGCGCGCGAGCCTGCGCGCGCCAGCGCGGCCGCAGCGATGTGCCACCCAGCGCGAATCAGTCATCGCAAGGGTTTTGCAAACCACTTTGATCACGTCAAATTCGGCAAAGGGAACTGTACGGCGTAGATTGCACCACGTGTATCGTACCACATACACGGCACACCGTATATTGCGCCACACAGATTGCACCACATACAGTGCACAACATATGTTGCATCACTTAGGTTGCACCTCATATATAGCGCAGCTTATGTTGCACCACTTATGTTGCCCCCCACATACACTACACGCCATGCGACGTACATCGCACCACGTCTATATTTTTATACAGTCAACGATGCATGTATGTATGCATCTACGTGTAGGTATGTATGTACATGTATATGTATATGTATATGTATATGTATATGTACATACCATTATGTGTTGCACAAATGAGATGGACAACGAACACACGCACTGTCTATCGTACGCGCTGGCTAGCACACATACTTGTATGTACACATCTGTACACAACCATGTAGGTGTATCTATGTATGTATGTGTGTGTATATATATATATATTCACACACATATATATATCTGTATGTATGTGCACACACGTGTTCCCCAACCATTGCACGTAGAGGTCTTTACTTCTCTTCTAAGCGTTTGGGCCTGGGTGTCGGTCTGGCGGCCCCGTGCTCGCCGTCGCCGCTCTGTCGCCGCCCAGTCGCCGACTGTCGTCTGGGCCTGGGTGTCCGTCTGGCGGCTCCGTGGTCGCCGTCGCCGCCCGTCGTTTGAGTCTAGGTGTCGGTCTGGCGGCTTCGTGGTCGTCGTCGCCGTCCAATTTGTCCGATCTTAGAAAATAATAGGATTTCCTTCCCACCCCTCCAGATTTACCTCTTGGATTTAATCACCCCTCTTTTCGTATTGCAATTTACAAATGGTTTTGCCCCATCGTCCATCCTAAATATGAACTCGCATCATCCCCGCCAAACCGGTGACGGTTGCCCCCTTATCCTCTGCGCGCGCTCGTTTTTCAACAAATAGAAACTTTCAAACATCTCTTGGGCAAAAAAACTGGACGAAGTGCGCACGAGCGCGTCGTCGCGCGCGTGCCGAAATCCATTTCAAATCATAGGTTTCGTAAGGCTTTCAAAATCGGCTGTCACGAAAACATGCAAACACAGGTGTCATCGCAACAAGAATGCTCAAAACAAGCTTGCGCTCGCTTTCTAGCAGATGATACAGAAAACCATCGGTTTTGTAATATTCTCATACCATGTTACTAAATGGGCCTCTCGCGCGCGCGTCGAAATCATTCGAATGCCTTTGCAGGCGTGCTGTCACAAGCTTTATTGGGAACGAACGGGACGACGTGCACGTGCGCGCGTCGTCGTCGCGCGCGCGTGCCAGAATCTTTCAAAAACGGGTGTCCCGACACACACAAATGGTTTTGCAACGTCAGTTTTCAAAAAAGCCTGCGCGCGCGCTCTTTCGAATTTTAAAGATAACCGATCGTTCTCTCTGCCAAGCGGACCTCTCACGCCGTATGTCGAAGTCATCTGGGCGCCTTTGCGCGAATGCTGGGGGGGCACGATCCGTGTCAAATAAAACCATCCGGGCCATTCTCGCGCGTCGGCCGCGAGCGCATGTCGAACTCCTTCCAAAACCCTGATCACCGACGCGAGGACATCGTCATCGTGACCGGCGGGCGTAATCAACATCGGCGCCGTCATTGGCCTTGCCGTCGTCGTCGCCGCCATCGTCACCATCATCGTCGCTACTCTCATCATTGTGTGTACCGTTGTCGGCGTCGCCATGGTACCGCGCCCGCCCAAGTCACCGGCTCGCACTGAAGTGCCCCATGGGAAATGCCCGGCGGTCAACGCCACCGCGGCCGCGGAGATGCACCAGCCAACGCCAAGCACTCATCGCAGTCGCCGTCGCATGGGTTTTGCAAACCAAGCGGGTGGGTGGGTGGGATGAATGCGCGAGCAGTGGAGTTGACAACTCACTGCGAGCATAAGTGAAATTCACAGCATAATGTTCCCGTCTCTGCAAAAGGAGTTCGGATTTCCCCCAACCTGGGTTTACGGGCCTTCTTGTGATAGTACGATCTACACTTGATTAGGGCCCACTGTTTGTTTTAGATATGAACTTTACCAACCCATGCGGCCCCAGTGTCGCCGCCCCTGATCCTTGTCCAATAATGCTATGCGCACGCGCCCGTTTATCCAAACACGTCAGTTTTCAAACGCTCTTTGCAACTTTAAAAACAAAGTCGACACGCGCCCGTCGTCGCACCCGCATGCTGCACTTCTCCAAACATATTCGGTTTCGCAAGGATTTCAAGATCGAGGTTTCCGAGCACATATCAAGCAAGAGCGAAAGCAATGGCTTTGCAGCATGATTTGGCAACAACTCTGCGCGCGCCCTGGCTAATTCTTATGACAGCCATGTTCTTTCTCAAGATCTTCTTACACTTTGACCAGACGGGCCTTTCGCGCGCGAATGCTGAAATCAATCGAACGCCTTCTGCGCGCTTGCTGGGGGGGCACGATCTCTGCAAGAAATACCGCTCGGGCCGCTCGCCCGCGTCGGCCGCGCGCGCATGTCGAAATCCTTCCAACGCCCTCATCACCGACACGTTAACACCATCACCGTCATCGGCGCGGCCAGCATCGGCGCCGTCATTGGCCTTGCCGTCGTCATCGTCATCATCGTCACCATCATCGCTACTACCATCATCGCGTCTGCAATTGTCGACATCTCTATGATGCCTCGTCCTCCCCGTCGCTCCTCTCCCTCCTCACGCTCTGCTCCTAAGACGAAGCCAAGACTGGGACAACATCGGACTCGGACAAATCGGGGAGATTTGATATCTGGCATTTCTTGAATACGTCTCGGGCGCCGCGGCCGTTCCAAAGCGCTCTGGAACGCTGTTATAGCGTTCTGGAAACGCACTGGAGCGATTCATCCAGGTCCCAGGCCCGCCCGATCCCCCCTTTGCCCAACTCCTCCTCCTCCTCCTCCTCCTCCTCCTCCTCCTCCTCCTCTTCCTCTCCTCCTTCCCTTCTTCCTACTCGTCCTCATTCTCCTGCTCCTCCTCACTCCTCCTCCTCCTCCTGCTGCTGCTGATGCTGCACCTCCTCCTCCTCCTCCTCCTCCTCCTCCATCCTCCTCATCCTCTGGAACCCTCCAACGACTTGCACAATGACATTCAGAAGCTCCAGGATGCCTCTGACACACCTGCAAAGCTGACATGTCCGACCGATTCCGTGCAGCTCCCCCTCCTCAGGCCTGCCCTTCCCTCCTCCTCAGGCCTGCCCTCGTGGCCGGGGCGCCTGCCGTGGGCGCCCTTGAGGTCGCTGATCTCCTGCCGGAGCGGAGGGGGCAAGCACGGTTCAGCGTCGGGGGGCTCCCTCGTGTCCCTTCCCTCCTTCCCTTCCCCTCTCTGCCTCCCCCTCCCCTCACCACCCTTCTCCCAAGAGGACGGGGAAGAGCGCTAGGAAGAAGATAAATGACGAGGATCGACAACGGTCTGGAGAGGCACCAAACTACAGCTGGACTGCATCGTAACGCGTGCCCTAAACGGTCCAGAACTCGACCCTGGCGTTCAAGTCACGCAAACCCCAATGTCCTTTCCTCCCGTCTCTTCCGTAAACCATGCAACAGTGAAAGCCGTCACGTCGAGTCCCCCTCCCCCTCGTCCTCCTGTTCCTCCTCGTCCTCTTTTTCCTCCTCCTCCTCCTCCTCGTCCTCGTCCTCTTCCTCTGCCCTCTCCTCCACCTCTCCCTCATGCTGCTCCTCTCTCTCCACCTCCGCCTCCTTTCCCTGCCCCTCCTGCTCCTCGCAATCCTCCCTCTTCCCACTCCCTCTCTCCCCTTACGTCCCGATCCATCCCCCCAGGCCCCCCCCTTCTTTTTACCCTCCTCTTCCTCCTCCTCGTGCCCTTCCTCGTCCTATCCACGCCTATCCACCCTCCTGGTCGCATCCTCCGCTCTCTGGCCCACCCTCTTCCCGCGGGCGCCCGCGGTGAATGGAGCACGAGCTGTGCAAGACGACCCCTGCCACACGGAAGACTCTGGCCCCTGGGCGCCAGGAAACTCGCTCACGAGGGGCCCGCAGCTCGCACGGCTTCCACGGCTCCTCCACCTCCTCCTCCTCCTCCTCCTCCTCCTCCCTCCTCCCTCCTCCCTCCTCCCTCCTCCTCCTCCTCCTCCTCCTCCTCCTCCTCCTCCTCCTCCTCCTCCTCCTCCTCCTCCTCCTCCTCCTCCTCCTCCTCCTCCTCCTCCTCCTCCTCCCCCTCCCCCTCGGCTCCCGGCACTGGACTGCCCTCGGCTCCCGGAGCCCTCGGCGGGGAGGCCCTCGCCCGCCCCGCCCCCGACAGTCCTTCGCGCCCGGTGCGCCCTCTTCCCTGACGCGGTGCTCGCGCCCCACGGGCCAGCGGGCGGTGCGGCGTCCCTCATGTGGTGGTCGGCGGAGTCGCCGATCTGCTTCTCGATGAAGGCCAATCGCTCCTGCGAGCTCCTCCTCTTCCTGCTGCTCTTCCTCCTCCTCCTCCTCCTCCTCCTCCTCCTCCTCCTCTCCCTTCTCCTCCTCCCTCTCGTTTTCGCCCCTCTTCCTCCTCCTCCTCCTCCTTCCTCCTCCTTCTCCTCCTCGAAATCGTTGGCACGCGAAAAGCTGGCGAGCTGCAAGCTGGTACACGCTCCCTAACAACTGTACGCGCCGTTCCGGCCGCCACGGCAACGTCCCCCAATGCTTTTCGAACGCGACCTCTCTCCAATGTCAGCCAGCGTGGGCCCCAAACATTGGTTTCTTGCAGTCTCGTCGGCGTGACCTGGGTGGTGCAGTCAATGTGGTGGAATCTAGGTCGTGCAATCCATGTGGTGCAAGAACAGTGCCAACCAAAGCAATGTAAAGCAACGAGCTATGACGAGGCGGCGGCGGCGACAACACGGCGGCAGACCCGACACTGTAGCGCAAACGACGGGCAGCGATGAGGCGGCGAAGGTAACCACGAGACGGCGGTCCCGACGCGCAGGCCCAGACAACGGGCGTCGACGAGGCGGCGACGGCGACCTCATGGCCGCTAGACTCATGCGCAAGCCCAGGCGACGGGCGGCGACGAGGCGGCGACGGCGACCACATAGCCGCCATACCGACGCGCAGGCCCAGTTCCTTCGAACACACATGAGAACCCTTAAGTGCTCGCACTGTTTTGGGGAAAAAGGCTTCGAAGACTGCGCACGCTGAATGTTGTTTAGTGCGAGTGAGATTCCTGTCGGTCTCTTCGGGCCGTGGGGGGGGATGCGGGCAACATGAATACGTAATGAGGAGGAGGAGGAGGACGACGAGGAGGAGGAGGGGGAGAAAGGGGAGGAAAGGGAGGAGGGGGAGAAGGAGTGGAAGGGTATACGGATGAGGCGGATAATGACGATGATAATGATAGTGATGATGGTGATGATGCTGGTTGTGATAATGCTGACGCTGATGATGATGCTGCTGATGCTAATGCTGCTGATGATGATGAGGATGATGCTGATGTTGTTGATGATGATGCTGATGCTGATGATCATGGTGAGGAGAAATAAAAAGAAGAGGAGGAGGAGAACGCGGATGCTGAGACGGATGATGATGATGCTGATTATGATGATGATGATGATGATGATGCTGATGCTGCTGATGATGATGATGATGCTGATGATGCTGATGCTGATGATGCTGATGCTGATGATGCTGATGCTGATGCTGCTGCTGCTGCTGATGATGATGATGATGATGATGATGATGATGATGATGATGATGATGATGATGATGATGTCGATGATGCTGATGATGATGAGGAGGAGGAGGAGGAGGAGAAGGAAGGAGGACTGACGAGCAGGACTGGAGATGGGGGGTGCCAGGATAGGGAAGCGGGGGGGAGGAGGGGATGAGTAGTAGGCGGGCAAGGGGAGCGCCTTCGGCATCTCGAAGACGACGGAAGGAGGACCTTCTCTGCCACGCAAGTGGATGCCCGACGAGTGTCGCGGCCACTTCCAGGCAGGCAGCAGGGATACATGACAATGATGTCATGCTCATCGCCGTCGCCGTCGCGGTCACCGTCGCCGTCACCGTCGCCGTCGCCGTCGCCGTCGTCGCCGTCGTCGGCCTCAATTCCTTCGCCCTCCCGAGTCGCGGGCGGCCCACGCCCCGTCCTCCACTGACGCGTGGGCGCCCTTGATCTCCCCGACCTGCTTGAGGTGGTCGCTGTGGGCCTTCTTGATGTCGTTGAGCGCCTTCCAGCGGGCGGGCCCCGAGGTCGGTGTGTTCTGCATGGCTCTCCTGGCCTGGACGGGACGGGCGTGCGCGCGCACCGATCGTGGCGTCCGAGCTGGGCTCAGCTAGGGGCGCTTCGAGTACGGCGAAAAACAAGATTAGCCAGCGTGGGCCCCGAAACAATGTGTGTTCCTGGCGTTCTGTGTGGTGCAGTGCACGTTGTGCAATCTACGTTGTGTAATCTATGTGGTGCAACCTATGTTGTGCATGTCGCCCTGCTGAACTTGAAATTGTCAACCCCACTGCTCGCGCAAGCATCCCACCCACCCACCCGCAACCTGGCTTGCAATACCCATGCGGCGGCGATTGCGGTGAATGCTTGGGGTTGGCTGGTGCATCGCTGCGGCCGCACTAACCCGTGCATGCTCGCGCGCGCAGCGGCCAGCTAGTTTGGCGCGACCGACGCGGCCGCGGTGGCGCTTACCGCTGGGCACTTCCCAACGGGCACCTCAATGCGAGTCGGCGACTTGGGAGGGCGCGGTATCATGGCAAAACTTACAACGGTAAACGCGATTATGATAATAACGATGCTGCTGACGACGATGACGGCGGCCTCGCGTCGGTGATGAAGATGTTGGAACAAGTTCGACATGCGCGCGCGACCAACGCGCGAGAGTGGCCCGCACTGTATTATTTGACGCGGGTCGTACCCCCCAGCGCGCGCGCAAGGGTGTTCGAATGATTTCGACATGCGGCGCGGGAGGCCCGTTTGGCTGAATGTAACGAGCATGTTCAAACACTGGTGGTTTCTGAAGAATTCGCAAGAGCGCGAACGCAGGTTTTTTTTCGAACACGGATGTTGCATAACCATTTTTTTGTATTGTTAAAAAATATGTTTTCGGGACATTCGATTTTGTAACATCCTTACGGGACCTGAAGTATTTGACTGATTTTGGCCATGCGCGTGCGACGACGCGCGCGTGCACTTCGTCCCGTTTTTTGCAAGGTATCATTGCCACAGCACGCGCGCAATGGCGTTCGATCGACTCCGACATGCGCGCGCGAAAGGCCAGTTTGGTAGCGTGTTATGAACATGTTAAACAATCGATGGTTTTTTTGGAGCAAGGGCGCGAACGCAGGATTTAATGACAAATTTTGTTGCGAAGCCATGTGTGCCTGCACTCTGGTTTGCAAAACCCATGCGGCGGCGATTGCGAAGACTGCTTGGCGCTGCCTGGCGCATCGCTGCGGCCGCGCGGGCGACCCACGCGGCCGCTGTGGCGCTGACCACTGGGGACTCCCCAGCGCGTCTCGCAGGCCGCACTGACGCGTGGGCACTGCCGTGCGAATCGGTGACTCGGGCGGGCGCGGTATCATAGCGACGTCGACAACAGCAGACGCGATGATGATGATAGTAGCGGTGCTGGTGACGAAGATGACGGTGACGACGGCAAGGTCAATGACGGCGCCGATGCTGATCACGCCGACGACGATGAGGGTGTCAACGTTTCGGTGATGAACTTTTTGGAAGGATTTCGAAATGCGCGCGCCGCCGACGCGCGCGAGTGGCCCGTACCGTGTTATTTTACAGGGATCGTGCCGCCTCAGCACGCGCGCAAAAGCGTTCGAATGATTTCGACATTCTCGCGCGAGACGCCCATGTGGTCGCATGTGATGGACAGGTTGAGCAATTTGTTTTTCCCAAACCAGAGCTTGCCTCTGTAGGGGTCCAAGCGGAGTCACATGGTTTGGTGAAGTGGGTCGCCGATTTCAGTGGCCGGCCAAGGTGCCCGGGTGCCCGGGTGCCCGGGGGCCTGGGGGTGCCCGGGTGCCCGGTAGCCCTATAGTCCTGTAGCCTGATAGCCCTAGAGCCTTATAGCCCTATAATCGTAGGAACCCTATAGCCCTAGTAACCCTATAGCCCTATAGCTCTATAACACTATAGCCTGATAGCCCCATACCTTTATAACCCTATAGCGCTGTAGCCTTATAGCCCCTGAGCCTTATAAACCTATAGCCGTACAAATAATATCATTGTTTTTTCCAAGTCTCATTTTTTGTTTTCATAGCAGTTCGCAAGAACACGCGCGCAACTTCTTGTCCCCATTAAAAAGAAGACTCGTGGAAACTGGTGAAGTCTGATGAACGTGTGTGCGCGCATAGTATTCTTTGATTAAGATTAAGGGGGTGTGTCGGACCCAGCTTGGCAGGGGTGTTACGGGCCCATACTTAGAATGAGCGATGTTGCGGAATCATATGTAAATCGCGCATCCCCAAGGTGGACCGAAAACCCTGGGGGGTAGGAGTTGGGTGGGTGGATGGTAGGTCCTAATTCTTTTTTCCTTAGGAAGGAGAATGTTTGCTCTGAGCTCTATGTTGTGCAATCAATGTGGTGCGCATTCTAATGCGGTGCATTCGACGTAGTGCACAAGAGGTGGTGCAATCTATGCTGTGCGGTTCTGTGTGGTGCAATCTATGTGGTGCAACCTGTGTTGTGCAATGGGTGTGATGCAGCTTCAGCTATCCTTGCCGGACTTGAAGATGTAAATTCCAGTGCTCGCGTAATCACCCCACCCACCCACCCACCCACCTGCACCTTGATTTCCAAAACCCATGCGGTTGCGATTGCGGTTGCTGCTTGGCGCTGGCTGGCGCATCGCTGCGGCCGCGAAAACGACCGACACTGCCGCGGTGGCGCTGACCGCTGGGGGCTTTCCAGCGCGTCTCGCAAGCCGCGCTGACGCGTGGGCACTGCCGTGCGAATCGGTGACTCGGGCGGGCGCGGTATCACGGCGACGTCAACAACAGCAGACGCGATGATGATGATAGTAGCGGTGCTGGTGACGAAGATGACGGTGACGACGGCAAGGCCAATGACGGCGCAGACGCTGATCACGCCGACGACGATGAGGGTGTCAACGTTTCGGTGATGACGTTTTTGGAAGGATTTCGACATGCGCGCGCGGCCGACACGCGTGAGTGTCCCGCATTGCATTGCTTGACAAGGATCGTGCCGCTCCAAGACCCGCGCAAGGGCGTTCGAATAATTTCGAGATTCGATGAAGCATTTGGCAACGCGTATGTCTTTGTTTTTTTGTGTTTGTTTTATTTTTTTGTTTTTGATGAAGAGCTCGTAAGAGTGCGCGCGAACGAATCCCTGTGTTTGTGCAAGCGGACTCGTGGAAACTTGTGATATTTGATGAACGAGTGTGCGCACATAGTACTATTTGACGAGGGTTAGGGGGTGTGGCGAAACCCGTTTGGCTGGGATGTTTCGGATTCATACTTCGAATGAGCGATGTGGCAGAATCATCTGCAAACCGCACATCCCCAGGGTAGACCGATAACCCCCGGTTGGGTGGGTGGGTGGGTGGGCGGTAGGTCCTAGTTCCTTTTTTGAAAAATATATGCTGTGCACTCTATGCTTTGTAATCTATGTGGTAATCTATGCGATGCAATCGACGTCGTGTAATCTATGTGGTGCGCATATTATCTGGCCACGAGGCGGCAACGGCGGGAACGTAGCCCCCCAACCGACAAACCGGCCCAAAAGACGGGCAGCGACGAGGCGGGCCGGCGGGAATACAGCCGCCAGGCCGACAAACTGGCCCAGACGACGGGCGGCGACGAGGCGGCGACGGGGTGGCGACGGCCCGACATGTGCCCACTGGAGGCCGCAATGGCGAAACAACGCCAGTCGTACTTTTTCTCCTCCCCTCCTCCTCCCAAGAAGCTAGCATTGGGGGGGGGGGCAAAGGGGGGCTCGGTGACCAACCTCTAGCTTGGGTTTCGACCGCAGGCTTAACCCCTCGGGGGTTTTCTTTTTGGGTGGACGCTGCATTTTCGGCAAATTCCTTGCCTCTCGGGCGCCGCCTCTTCCCCCCCCCCCTCCCTCCTCCTTCCCCTCCTTCTCCTCATTATCCCGCTCCCCCTCCCCCCTCCCCCAATTCCCTCATCCACCTCCCCCTCGCCCTCCCCCCCCCCTCTCCCTCCCTTCACGGCTCCTCCGCCCCCCTCCCCCTCCCCGTACCCCTCCTTCTGTCCTCCTCCTCCTCCTCCTCCTCCCTCCTCCTACTTATCCTCCTACCCCTTCCTTCTCATCCTCTTCCCCGCTCTCTCTCTTTCCTTTTCCCCCTCTCCCTCCTCCTCCCTCTTTCCTTCCTCATCCTTCTCTTCTGCCTCCTCTCCCTCCTTTCGCTCTCTGATCTTTCCCCCTCCTCCTCCTCATTCCCCCCCCGCTGCCAGGCACAACCTTCGCGTGCTTGTCCGCGGAGTCGCCTATCTCCTGCTCGAGGTAGGCGACCCGCTCTGGCAACGAGGCGTAGTGCGTCTCCTGCTTGGCCGCATGTTATTTACAGTGTGTGCAACATGGGTGACGAACACATTGAAATATGATGTTTCTTTCTAACATCTGGCCGTCGCGATGACGACGCTGCGGGATGCTTCGTTTCCTTTCGAATCCAGATGCCGTCACGGACCCATCCGGCTCGGGAGGTTAGGCGCGAACGTGGGGTCGGGAGCTCTGGTCGTGGGCTCCGTCGTCGTCGTTTGCGTGGCATCGTATGCCGTACAGCAAATTCGTGTCGTGTCGACCCCGGCGTTGGTTTCTGACATCGCCGGGATCGTTCAACCGTGAATGATCGGGCGTTTACGAAACGTCAGCTCGTTCAGCATCGATCGATTCCGCGTCGCCGGCGGCGTTCAACGTTGAACGCCGGCGGCGGGATCGCCGCCTGTCGAAGCGACCCCGCCGTACGCTGCTGCCGTCTCTCCTCCTCCACCCTCAGCCTGAACCATGCTACAGGATATCGCGGCGGATTCGTTGTGGAACAAATTAAAAACGACATCTCCATCAATCAGTGCTTGGCCTGAAAAATGTCCTCGCGGAGATAGTCAGCACTTGGTACAACAAATGTGGCCGCCGATTTCGGCAAAACGGTGTGAATTCTTCGTGCCTGTTTGCAGGTCCTGGGATCCCAATGTTCCCCCAAGCGATGCTTGCACTGAAACGGCCGTCGCGGAGACTGTTGCAAATACTTCGCGAGCACTTGGACCTCCGATTTCGGTAGGTTTGCACGCATCGGCGCAGGACGCTCTTGGTCACAGGGCGGTCGCCTTCGACTGTTCCGATGGCAGTGTCCTGTTCTTTTGCCTGCGATGCCGCTGTGACAGTTCAGGAGCCTCGATCAGAGGCCTGGGCAGTGTGTGCCTGCCTCCGAAGGCCGCTGGACATCAGAGCTGGAGGTGCCTTTGCAAGGGTGTGCACCCGCGGTATGTGAAAGCGCAGCGCGGTGTCACGGTTGATATCGGACGTGTTATGGATTATTTCTACAAGGACGGGGGGGTCCCAGAAGCTTCGGAACACACCGTCTCTCCCCGTAGCTTGGCGTTGAAAAAAGCTGCGGTAGGCTTCGATGCTCCTTCCTCAGGCGACCTCTCGCCTGCGTTGGGCCCCCCCCGCTCCCGCCCGATCCGTGGTCTGACTCCTTTGTCGGTGTCGGAGAGGACGCTGCTGCTCTAGCCCTCTTCGGCGAAGCCGCTATGGGAGGAGGGGGCCCCGTCGTCGTCTTTGAACAGGGGTGGAGGGTCTGCTCCGTCGGCTCTGTCGAGGAGCAAAGAAGCCGAGGACGAAGCACGGCCTCGCGAGGCCCCTGGCTCTTCCGCTTCTGCCGCTGCAGCGCCCGCTCAAGCCGTTGCAGCCCTCGCTTTCGCCCGCGATCGCCTGCGCCCTGCAGCGGAAGGCTGCGACGGAGGCGAGCCGCTTTCAGATAGCTCAGACTAATATGTTTGAGCCCCCTGCAGCTTCACCCTCCGCAGCTGTACGCGGTTGCTCCTTGGGGCCTCTGGAGGCACGGCGTTGAGCCCCCCCAGCAAAAATCTCACTTTTCGGTAGGCGGCCCGGTTCCGGGTTCCCAATTCGCCTTGGTGACAAAATTCCCGGCGATGCTGAGTTCTTGAATGAAGCCGACTGGTGTGGAGCCTCTGGATGACCCCGGGCTGTTCCAGGGGTCCCCCAGCACAGAAGTCTCTCTTGGATAACTCCTGGAATTTCGGCCGTCTTCTCAGCGGGGACTCCTGCCCAAACGGGCCGAACGGGCCGGCGGCGCCGCAGTCTGAGAATCTAAAGCGAGGTACGGTCGTGGGGTCAAACCCCTCTGGATGTCTTTGTTGAGCGCCGTCGTGCGCTTCAGCATATTGGCGGAAAAACAATCGATGATATCAGCGCGTGGCCCCAACCAATAAAATCGTACCTCGAACGATTTTGGCTGTATATGTACAAGCGAACGTGCGTGCGTGTTTATTTGTTTGTTTGTGTGTCGGGCAATGGTTGTGCCATCTGTGGGCTAGCAACGGACGGCGCTGGCTGGCGACGGGCTGGTGCCGGCCAGCGACAACACCACGAACTCCGGGAAACAGCGTACTGTCTACGAACGGCGACAACGGATAAGCCACGCGAAATGCCATGGACTGGTGAACAACACCCAACTCTGGCTGGCGACGTCTAGTGATATCTCCGCCTACCATCGACTGGCTACCAATCGACTCACAAGGGCTGGTAGACCCGCTACCGACGGTCACCGTAAGTACCAGTACAGCGTGCCCTAGTCACTGCACGTCAGAAGTAGCCTTGGGTCGGGTATGTCCTCCAACAGGCTGATTTTGACGAAACATAAAATAGTCAAACCATACTGAAACATAGTCAAACATAGTCAAAACATCGTCCCCCGACTATTTTTTTGCCTCTTCTGGAATACTCCTCCTGTAGAGGGACATGCCCGACGGAGAAGTAGCCAGGTCACCTCGCTCCGCGCCCTCGCGAGGCCGCCATGGAGGAGGAGGAGGAGGAGGAGGAGGAGGAGGAGGAGGAGGAGGAGGAGGAGGAGGAGGAGGAGGAGGAGGAGGAGGAGGAGGGGGGAGGAAGGGGAGGGGGGGGAGGAGGAGGGATAGGGGGAGGAGGAGGGGGAGGAGGAGGAGGAGGAGGAGGATGAGGAGGGGGAGGAGGAGGGGGAGGACGAGGAGGCGGAGGGGGAGGGGCCACCTAACTCCGTGCCCTCGCGGGGCCACCCTGGACAGGGGCAAATTCCCAAAGGGCCCAGGCCGCGCGGCCCTCCGCGCCCCCGCGGGCGACCTGGCGTGCAGCAGGGGCTCGGCCACAAGAAACCTTCCACGAGAAGCCCAGCCCTTTGTGGGCGACGACCAATGGAGAGGAGACCTGCTGCCAAAGACTATCCAGATGTCTAACACATGCTCTAAACATGTCTTAAGCATGTCGAGATAGGTCTTGCACACTGTTCAAGCACTTTTCAAACGTTTTGAACACACGTTTACATGTTTAATTCGATGATCGGATTGTTTGGGTGTCCATTGTCATGTCATCCCTGAGACTCCAGGACGTCCATTGGTTTCTGGCGTGGGAGCGCCGCGCTGTCCATCGGGTGTCGATTGTCGTGGCATCCCCGAGACACCAGGACGTCCATTGGCTTCTGGCGTGGGAGCGCCGCGCGCTCTCCATCGGGCGTCGATGGCTTCCCCGAGGCACCAGGACGTCCATTGGTTTCTGGTGTGGGAGCGCCGCGCTGTCCATCGCAAAGCCATCGAAGCCCAGGAAACCCTGGGCGCCCGCTGGATGTGGACGCAGGCGCCCCTCGACCAGATCCGCATCAACTGGAACGCATCAAAGGCCGAAAGCCCACGCCTGCGTAGTGTCAGGAGCACTCGGAAGTAGCGGCCCTGCTTCTGGAGGAAGGCCTTCCTGGAGGCAAGCGGGGCGCTTCTTGGCACGGGACTCCGCTGCAGGCAAGCAGGAGCCCCGCCAGCGCAGGCGCCTCCTGTGGGAGATCGGAGCCAGGCCCCTCGGCCGGCCAATCCTGCAAGGGGGCGGCTGGTGAGCCCACGGCCCCCCACCGCTGCCCAGGGCCTCAGCCCGCCTGCGACTGCAAGGGCAGATCCACACCACCGTCAAGAGAAGCGCCTTTTCAAGGGGCTACTCTGAGGTCGGGCATGTCCTCCTACAGGCGGACTTTGGAGGCAAGATCAAACATAGCAAACAAAAATGCCCCCACATATCCAAAAATAGTCAAACATTCGTCCCCAGACTATTTTTGTACCATTCTTGAATATTCCTCCTGTGGAGGGACGTGCCCGACTCACGGCCACTCCCGGCGGCGCGCCGCTGAGGCAGAAGCCCACAGTCCGCACCAGGCCGGCCAGGGCCACGGCCATCTGGCCCACGTGGCGGGTGCCCGAAACCCTGGATCCCAGAACAATTTGAAGGGGCCCTGGGACACGCAAAAAAATAGATACGAATAACAGGATCCCCAATGTTTTCTCATATTTCCTGGGTTTTTGTCTTCCCCCCACTTCCCATATTTTTCCACATTTTCCAAGGAGTCGACGATTAATCCCGGGAAATCGAGAATCTCTGGTGAACGTTTTCTTGTTCGGCGCTTCCGCTTTAGGCGGAAGGGGGGGAGGGGGGGATCTGGCTCCAGACCTGTTCTTAATGCGACTGTTTGCAGCAATGCGTCTTATGGGGGAGGCCCCGCCTGCTTGAAACAGGTACCGAAAACAGCCAAGATCCACTCCATGGGGGCCCGCGCCGATCGGGAAAAGGTCACCTGAGATCCGGCGACTCTGGACGATGTCTCGAGCGCTGCGGCCCTCTCAGAGCGTTCCGAAACGCTCTGGAACGGATGTATCCTCGTCCTATAGAGGCATCCTAGATGGGGTCCGAGTAGATTGGGTCGGAGGATCGCGCTGCATCGCCGATACATCGCCGATGTATCGGCGATGATGCATCGGCGACATCGGCGATGCGGCACAGTCTTCCGACCCCATTTACTACGACCCCATCTAAGGCGCCTAGATGGACGATGATGTCTCGGGCGCTGCCCCTCTCAGAGCGATCCAGGACGCTCTGGAACGGATCTATCCTCGTCCTAGCCCAGTCCGAAGAAGACAGCTCCTTTGACCATCGAGCGCGGGGACCTCTCTGGAGCGTGCCCTGCGGTGTGGCCGCGGCGTCGGCACACGCTGGTCCTTCAGGCTCCCGACCTCCTTCGCGTGCTTGTCGTGGGACTTCTTCAAGGCCTCGATCTCCTTCCCCAGACCCCCTCGCGTTGTGACAAAATCACGATGGCAAATCTTTCGCTATCTTCGGCGGGCCTCGGGAACGTCAAAAAACGCCTCAGGACGAAGAACCGGTCCCGGGGAAGGGGTCCAGACTTCTGGGGGTCGACGCTGTGAAAAAATCACGACGTTGGGGATCTGGGATTCATGGGGGGCGGAGGAGGAGGAGGCGGAAGAGGAGGCGGAGGAGGAGCAGGAGGAGGAGGATGAGGAGGAAGAAGAGGAAGAGGAGGAGGAGGAGGAGGAGGAGGAGGAGGAGCAGGAGGAGGAGGAGGAGGAGGAGGAGGAGGAGGAGAGGAGAAGGAGGAGGAGCAGGGGGAGGAGGAGGAGGAGGAGGAGGAGGAGGATGAGGAGGAAAAGGAGGAGGAGGATGAGGAGGAGGAGGGAGATGAGGAGGAGGGGGAGGAGGAGCAGGAAGAGGAAGAGAAGGAGGCAAGGGAGGAGGAGGCTCTGGGTTTAGGGGGGGGTCGGCACGGGGAGGCTTAGACGTCCCGCCTCGGCCGTGCACGGGAGAGGTCATGGCCAGGGGGCACAGCGCGAGGGGGAGGTCGGGGGACCAGTGGGCGAGGGAAGCTCGTCGCTGCTGCTGCCGCTGCTGGGTCTCCCCTGTCGTCTGACGCTTCGCACAAGTGCCCGCTCCGCTGCGCTGCCGTCCTGCCTCTCTGGCTCCCGACAGGCTCCTCGGATGCTCCCCGTTCCTCATAGGAAACTCCGTCCTTCCTGCTGGCGCCGACAATGGTGCTGGTGGTGGTGGTGGTGGTGCTTCTTTTCCTCCTCCGCTTCCGACGACCCCTCGTCCTTCTTACGCCGTGTCTCTCGCCGTGCCTCTGGCTTCTAACCGCTGCCCACGGTCCGCGATGTGCTGGGCGTGCTTGTCCGCGGAGTCGCCTGACCACCGGCAATTCGTAGCGAACCCAGGGGGGCAACGCGAGGCAGGCGGGGCAAAGCAAAGCGGTCGGTGAAGGGCTCAACCCTCGTGGTTCTTAAACGTGTCCTTAGGGGGCAGTCAAACCAATATGGGCTCACCCAACCAACCTTCCATGTCATCGCCAAGGTTGGAAGCAAACATGAAGCGGTGTGATCTTGGTTACAAGGCCGTCGAAGATCCCACCCACAGATAGTGCTCGTGAGTGCACACAAGCGTGCACGCATGCACACGCGAGCGCGCATGCATGGGAGCATGCGTAAAGCGCTACACGCAAATCGACTCACTCTCGAATGAGCATGCACATTTACACCCAAACGCATACACACACGCTCTCTCTCTCTCTCTCTCTCTCCCTCTCCATTGCAAACTCGCACAAGCACGCACAAAATATTACGCAAGCGGACAAAGGAGCATGAACACAACGGCGGCCACGCTTTTCCTCTAGCGCGGCGATGGGTCGCAAACACAGGCGTCAACGAAGACGGGGCACGGCCCCGAGAGGTGTGCCTAAGGGTGAAATAAATCTGCGTGGTGTTTTTGCGTAGTGTTTTTGCGTGGTGTTTTTCGCGTAGTGTTTTTTTCTCGTAGTGTGTTTGCGTAGTATTTGATTGCGCAGTGTTTTCGCGTAGTGTGTGTGCGTAGCGCATCTGCGTAGTGTTTTTGCGTAGTGTGTTTGCGTCGCGTACTCGCGTCGTGTGTGTGTGTGTGTGTGTGTGTGCTGAGTGCGTTTGCGTAGTGTATTCGCGTAGTGTATTTGCGTCGTGTATTTGCGTCTTTTATGTGCTGAGTGCGTTTGCGTAGTGGATTGGCGTAGTGTGTTGGCGTAGTGTATTTGCGTAGTGTTTTTGCGTAGTGCTTTCGCGTAGTGATGTTGCGTAGTGTTTTTGCGTAGTGTTTTTCGCGCAGTGCTTTTGCGTAGTGTATTTGGGGCAGTGTTTTTGTGTAGTGTTTTTTAGCGTAGTGTTTTCGCGTAGTGTGTTCCCGTAGCGCATCTGCGTAGTGTTTTTGCGTAGTGTTTTTGCGGCGTGTATTCGCGTCGTGTGTGTGCTGAGTGCGCTTGCGTAGTGTATTGTGGTAGTGTATTTGCGTAGTGCATTTGCGTAGTGTATTTGCGCCTTGTATGTGCTGAGTGCGTTTGCGCAGTGTATTGGCGTAGTGTGTTGGCGTAGTGTATTTGCGTAGTGTTTTTGCATAGTGCCTTTGCGTAGTGATTTTGCGTAGTGTTTTTGCGTCGCGTTTTTTTGCGTAGTGTGTTTGCGTAGTGTTTTTGCGTAGTGTTTTTTGCGTAGTGGTTTCGCGTAGTGTTTTCGCGTAGTGTGTCTTGGCGTGGTGTTTCTGCGTAGTGTATTTGCGTAGCGCATCTGCGTAGTGTTGTTGCGTGGCGTATTCGCGTCGTGTATTTGCGTCGTGTGTGTGTGTGTGTGTGTGTGCTGAGTGCGTTTGCGTAATGTGTTGGCGTAGCGTATTTGCGTCGTGTATGTGCTGAGTGCGTTTGCGTAGTGTATTGGCGTAGTGTATTGGCGTAGTGTCTTTGCGTAGTGTTTTTCGCGCAGTGCGTTTGCGTGGTGATTTTGCGTAGTGTTTTTGCGTTGTGTTTCTTGCGTAGCGTATTTGCGTAGTGTTTTTGCGTAGTGTTTTCTGCGCAGTGTATTCGCGTAGTGTATTCGCGTAGCGCATCTGCGTAGTGTTGTTGCGTAAATGTTTTTGCGTCGTGTATTTGCGTCGTGTATGTGCTGAGTGCGCTTGCGTAGTGTATTGGCGTAGTGTATCGGCGTAGTGTATTTGCGTCGTGTATGTGCTGAGTGCGTTTGCGTAGTGTGTTGGCGTAGTGTATTCGCGTAATGTATCTGCGTAGTGCTTTTACGTAGTGATTTTGCGTAGTGTTTTTGCGTAATGTTTTCGCGTGGATGTTTCTCGCGTAGTGTTTGTCGAGTGATGTTTTCGCGTAGAGCTTTTGCGTAGTGTTTTGCGTAGTGTACTCGCGTGGGGTATATGCGTAGTGTACTGGCGTAGTGTATTTGTGTAAGGTGTACCTGCGTAGTGTATTTGCGTAGTGCGTTTGCGTAGTGTATTTGCGAAACGTTTTCGCGTGAATGTTTCTTGCGTAGCGTTCGTTGCGTACTGTTCATCGCGTAGTGTTCTCTCGTAGTGTTGTTGCGTAGTGTTTTTTTGAGTAGTGTTGTTGCGTATTTTTTTGCGTAGCGTTTCTGCGAAGTGTTTTTGCGTAGAGTGTTTGCGTAGTGCGTTTGCGTAGCGTATAGGCGTAGTGTATTTGCGTAGTGCGTTTGCGCGGTGTATCTGCGTAATGTTTTCGCGTGAATGTTTTCTGGCGCAGTGTTGCTTGCGAAGACAAGGTTCGTTAAACCACCTACGCCCAGTGGGCTGGTGTGACAAAGTTTCTTAAACCACCTACGTAGTGTTTTTACGTAGTGTTTTTTTTTCTGCGTAGTGTTTTTACGTAGTTTTTTTTGTTCCCCCCCCCGTAAAAAAAACGTAGTGTTTTTTATTCCACCTTGAAAATTTATATTTCACCATTAAAATTTTGATTTCACCATTAACCACAACCGTCTGAAAAACTACTTGGCCACCTGATGCGGAACGTGCGCTTGACGGGTGGCCATGACGTCAGTCAAGCAGTGAAGCGAGATCTCCGAACGGTCTAGACAAGTGCTCGGCGGCGAGTGAGGGAGGGAAATCAGAATTCGGCGGTATTTCTTCTCGGAAGCCCCCCAAGCCTTCTGTCTGAGAAGTCTTCTGTCTTCGAGGAAGGCTCAGGAAACTTCTCAGAAAGCCCGGGAACGTCCGAGCCTTCTGAGAAGGCCTTCTCCTTCTCAGTTCCCCGCCTCGCTCGCCGCTGAAGAGTCCGTGCAGGAATAGACGGCGCCAGAGCAAAAACGAGAAACGAAACAGCACAATCCCCGACCACCAACAAAAAACGCAGGGGAGGGCGAGGAGCGGAGACGGAAGGGCCGACCTGGATGAACAAAAACACCGACAAGGAGCTGAAGATCTGCAGAAGGGCGGGCTGGAGGACACGACGCGCCTTCACGAGCTCACTGCATACACGCTCCCACGCGGAAGCTCGCACACGCATGCTCTCTTGCAATTCGCGCACCTGCGCAACGTATACACGTCTGTACGCAATGACACACACACACACATATAACCGCACTTGCACACAAACCCGCCACGGACGCCAAACACACACACACAAACGCGCATGCAAACCCATTCCATGCATGAGCGACGAACCGCTGTGTCCTGCATGCGAGTGGTGTACGGTGTGAGCAGTGCCAATGTGGTCCAGTGCAGTGGCAAGGACGAGGTAAGGAACGGCAGGCGACGCACACACAGACACACAGACTCAGACACACAGACACACGCGGACGCACACAGACACACACATGAACACAGAGACACACACAGACACACACACAGACGCAGACACAGACACATACACAGAGACACACACAGACACACACACACAGACACAGACACAGACACAGACACAGACACAGACACACACAGGCACACACAGACACACACACACAGACACACTCTGACTCATACACACAAACACCACACACACTCAGAAAGACACATCTATAGGCATACACACAAGCACACAACACAAGACACACAACACACACAACACAACAACACACAACACACAACGCACACACACACACACACCCGACCACTCACCCACCCACCCACCCGCCCACGCACGCACGCACGCACACACACACACACGCACACACACACGCACACACGCACAAGCACACACGACATGCACAACCATACACAACGCACATTGTGGCTCAAGCCTGCCCTGGGCGCCAGGCAGGTGGTGCGCGGCGTGCCGCTCCCTGCAGGGTCCCGTCGCCTCGGCGGGCGCAGACAACATCCCCCGTGCCGCGGCAGCCTGGGGCGGTGGTGGCTGACGCACCGCGGCCGGGGCGTCGCGGCCGCCGCTGCGGCCGCGGCCCGAGCCGCCGAGAGCGCCTGCCGCGCCGCGGCGGCGCCGAACCCCTGCCGCCAGCGGGCCACGCCTCTCGCTGCGCCGCCCGCGGCGGCAAGCGGGCGCCCTGCCGGGCGGCAGCGGGGCCGGGCTGCCTGGCTGGCGACGGGCAGCTCGGGGCACGGAGGTGGCCGCCTGGCTGCCGCGGAGCGCGGCGCTCGAGACGGCCGTGGGCGCGGCCACGCCCCGCGACGGCCTCTCGGGCCCCGCTGCCGCGGCACGGGGCGCTCGGCCGCCCGCCCGAGGCCTCCCTCGGCGCCGCATCCTCCGGCACCGGCTCGGAGCCCGGCCCCGCCTCGCCGTCCGAGCCCATCGGCCAGGGGCCACGCGGCGCGGAGCTGCGCCGGGGGACGGGCCCGCTCGCGGAGGTGCCGCCCTGCCCGGGGCCGGACGCGGTGGCCGTGCCCAGGCTCTTCGTCGGGGGCGCCGAGGGCACGGACCAGGTCCCCGTCGGCGCTGCTGGACGCGGCTGGCGCCCGGAGGCGGACGTCGCGACCCGGCGCCCAGGCCTCCGAGCCTTGCGAGGTGCTTGACGTGGCCGAAGCTGTCTCCGCGGCGGCGGCTGCGAGCGGCGTTCGAGTGGCCTCCGACGACGCTGACGTTCCCTTCGCGGGCGTGGTTCTGGCCTCGACGATGGCGGTGGACGAAGGAGCCCGACCGGCTCGGAGTTCCGACCTGCGATGCCGTGCGCACCAATCGCATGCAGGAGTAGGTGATGGAGGAGACGGAGGAGCATGCCGAGGCTTGGCGGCGAGCCCAGGGGGGAAGTGAGAAAGAGGAGTCCTTCTCAGCAGGCTCGGAAGTCCCCCGGCCTTGTGAGAAGTTTTCTACGCCCTCCCCGAAGACGGACGCAACAAACTTCTCAGAAGGCGCGAGGGCCTCTGAGAAGCCCCGCCGCCTTCTGAGAAGGCCTTCTCCTTCCCACTCCCCCCCCATCGCTCGCCGCCGAGAGGCGACGTGCCTCGCGCGCCGGGCGGCGCCTTCCCCCTGCCCGCCGCCCTGCCGATGCGGCTCCCCTACCTCGCGCGGTGTGCGCCGCCTGCTTGCTCGGCTCTGCGGGCCCCGCCGCCGCGCGCGGGGCCGCGGCGCCCGAGGAGGTCGCCGGCCCCGGGTCGTCGAGGAGGAGGAGGAGGAGGAGGAGGAGGGTGAGGAGGAGGAGGAGGAGGAGGAGGAGGAGGAGGAGGAGGAGGGGGAGGAGGAGGAGGAGGGTGAGGAGGAGGAGGAGGAGAAGGAAGGGGGAGGAGGAGGAGGAGGAGGAGGAGGAGGAGGCCGAGGCCTCGCCGGACGCCGTGTCCGAGGTGCTGGCCTCGGGGTCCGACGGCGAGCCCCCGCCCGGCGCCGGCCGGCCACGGGGGCCGTGCGGAGCCCGCGGGCGCCTCGCGCCCCACGCCCAGGCCGGCGTGCAGCGCCCCGTGGAGGGCCCCCCTCGGGGGGGGGGTGGCCGCGGTGCGAGGGGCCCACAGGCGGCGAGCGAGAGGGGGAAGCGAGGAGGAGAGGGCCTTCCCAGAAGGCGGCGGCGGCGGGGCTTCTCAAATGCCGTCGCGCCTTCTGAGGAGTTTCCAGCGTCTTCGGGGAAGGCTTGGCTTCGAAGACTTCTCGGAAGGCCGGGGGACTTCTGAGCCTTCTGAGGAAGCCCGCCCCTTCTCACTTCCCCCCTGGGCTTGCCGCCGAGCCAATGCTGGAGCCGGCATCGTGGACCACGAGGACTGCGAGGATGGCAAGGAGTGCCTCGACTCTGACGCTGCCGCAGCCCCCCTCCGACGTCCATGCGTGTGGTGAGTCCGACGTACTGGCAAGGTGGCGGAGAGTGTGTGTAATCGCTTGTTGATGCAATGATTTCTACCTTGCGTCCGTCAACAGGACACTGCGCCAGAAGGGAGCGCGATTGGACCGCTGTCGAGGTCGCGACATGGGTCGAGCCGTGGGCACTCGGCCCCATCCGGACAATCCCAGCCTCGATGGAGGATTGAGTGCTTGGTTCAGTGGGCTATTTCTCAGACGCTTGGTGCGCTCACTCCCGTGGGTGCGCACGCTGACGGGCGTTCGTTCGTGAAAAACCGTGCGTGCAAGCGCGCGCGCGAAAACGCACGCACGCGAACAGATGCGCACCGGGCAGATGCGGCATCGTCGCTCCGCTTCTTCAGTCCGCCTCTGCTCCATCGCCGCCTTCGCACGGCTTCTCGCCAGCCGCGCGCCCCAGGTCGAAGCCGAGGCGAGCCTGAGCCGACCTCGTGACCGACCGACCTGCTCAGACGGAGCCAGGACGAGGATCAAGTCGGAGGATGATACATTGAGAATCTCTGACATCCGTCGGCTCTGGAAAACGAAACGGGCGCCGCGGCCTTCTCAAAACATTCAGGAACGCTCTGAGAGCGTTCCGGAACGTTCTGAGAGCGTCCCCCCCTCCATCTCCTCTCTCTTCCTTGTCCCCTACTCCTCTCCCTCCTCCTCCTCTCCTCCTCTCCCCTCCTTCCTCCTCTCCCTCCTCCCCCTCCTCCTCCTCCTCTCCTCCCTCCTCTCCCTCCTCCCTCCTCTCTCCCTCCGCCTCCTCCTCCCTCCTCCTCCTCCTCCTTCTCTTTTCTGGAACGGATTGATGATTGATCCTCGTTCTAGCCCTGCCCAACAAGTGCCACAAGGGAGCGGGGTCCTGAAAGAGATGGGCCCTGAACCCTGGGCTCTCCCTAGGACAGGCTCTTCGTCAGTCGTTTGCTGCAGGGGCCCAGGAAGGGCCTAAGGAGGCCGAAGACGCTGGACAGCCTCAGGACCCCTTCCCTCCAGGAGGGTAGCAAAGATAGCACCAGGACCTGGACATCTACATTCCAGTCAAGGCCTTACGCAATCTGGATTAGTCTATATGTATGGTCGGGGGGACGTAAGACTCAGGATCGGGGGCCTTCAGAAAAGTGGCGAGACCCAATTTTTGGAATATGGCGCGAGCTCCTGCCGCAAACATTCCAGGAAGACTCGGCCGTCGCAAATTCGGGACGGGCCCGTCAACGCGCGCAGGCTAAGCCGAGCTCCAGCCAACTCGAGCCTTACGCTTCCTTGATCTGCATCTGGAGGGTTATTCTTTACCACTCTGGACGCCCAACCCCCCGACGTCATGATTGTTTCACAACGTCGACCCCGAGAGGTCTGGACCCCTTCTCCGGGACCAGTTTTTCGTCCCGAATCGTTTCCTGACCGTCCGGGGGACCGGCGAGGGCCCCCGGATGCCGAAAATGGCCGGATGACCTCCGCCGTCTTGTTTTTCACAGCGCGAGGAGGTCTGGGTGCGCTTCCCCGATCTGGGTCTGGAGGGTTCTTCGTCACCGCTCTGGAAGGTCAGGGCCCCTCGATGACGGCGACGCCCCGCCCTGCGCGAGAAAGGGCGCGCGCGCGCCCCGCAGGGGGCAGAGGGGCCTAACTGCTGCTCCAGGAACTTCAGGCGCTCCGGCACGGTCGCGTGCTGCCCGTGGGCGCTCCGCAGATCCTCCCCGCGCGCGCGCTGGGCCCTGACCTCGTCGGCTGTACGCAAGAGCCCAGAGATCCAGCGCATTGAAACAATCAAGACGGATGCTTTCCGCAATTTTCCGCCTCCTAGGGGCCCTCGCCGGGCCCCGGGACCGTCAAGAAACGACTCAGGACGGAAAACCGGTCCTGGGAAATGGGTCGAGACATCTAGGGACCCCGCATTCAACAAAAAACACGACATCGGATCTCTGGGAGTGACCCTGGGTAAGAGTGACCTTTGGTGAGCGGCTTCTTGGGGGCCGTGGGGGGGCCGAACACAAGCGCGCAAGACGCTGCTACCGCGTCGCGTTCGGCGAGCAGGGGGCCCCAGCAGGCCCGCACCAAAGGTCACTTCGGCGAAGGGTCACCCTTACCTGTAGTCGACCTCTCCCTGTCAGGGCCTGCCCGCCCCACCCCGCCTGGCCGTTAGTGCGGCCTGCCCGCCCGCCCGGCCCGACCCGCCCGTCCGAGCTGCGGTCCCACCCGATGGGGGCCCCACACTTGATGTCCCGCCCGCCCGGCCCACCCGCCGCTGCGGCGGCGGCTGGGGCGACTCCAGCGGCTGCGACGGATGCAGCGGCTGCTGCGGCGGGTGCGCAGGCTGCGGCTGCGGCTGCGGCTGTGGCGGCTGCGGCGACGGCCGCCGCCGCGGCGGCTGCGGCGACCCGACCCGCCCGCCCGACCGCCCGCGGGAGTGCCTCGGATGCGCTCCCGCCGCCGGCCTGCGCTCGGCCGCTGCCCCTCAGCCCGGCCCGCCGCGGCGCCCGCGCCAGGGCCGGCGAGGCCGTGGCAGCCGCCGGCGGCGGCCGCGCCGGACCAAGGGCTCCGAGGGCATCCGGAGACGCAGGGCTTCGGCCGCCCGTCTTGCCTCTGGCCCTCGAGGATCGCAGGGCGAGGCCTCGCGCGACCTCCTGGGGGGTCTCTGCGGCCCTCGCGGGAGGCGGAGGGAGGAGGAGGACGCCGAGAAGCACGAGGAGAGGGTGGGGAAGGCGGCCGTTCTGTGTGCTGCTCGCGCCCCAGAGCCGGACCACTCGAGATCCCCCGGACTCCGAGCGCCGC
>CAUYUJ010000544.1:45000-87500 GCA_963575745.1 Prorocentrum cordatum
GTGAAGCTCTTGCACCTGTTGAAACGAGTGTGCGCAGCGCCAGAGCGAACACCATCTTGAAAGCGGCCCGCCCTCCGTCCGCGAAGCTCGTTCAAGTTTTCAGAACGGCTGCCCGCGGCGCTGAGGCGAGAGCCGCATCTTGAGAAACACCCGCCATCCGTTGGTGGAGGTCCTGCAGCTTTGCAGAAACGAATGCGCGCAGCGCTGAAGCGAGAACCACTCTTTGAAGACTACCCGCCTTCCATTCGTGAAGCTCTTGCAAACTAAAAAAAAAATGCTAACACGAAAAGCCGCATTTGGAAAACAACCCGCTCTCCGGCCGTGAAGCTGCTGCAATTTCCAAGCGTCGGGACCCTAAATCCTGAGCAGTCTCAAGCGAAACGCCCGGGGCCCGCCCTTTCGACTGGCCTCGGGGCGCGACAAGAAGTTATTCACAGGGAAAAGGAATGGGCGAGGAGGAGGAGGAGGAGGAGGAGGAGGAGGAGGAGGAGGGAGAGGAGGGGGAGGAGGGTTTCGATTACGCGCCCCTCTCGTCCAGGGCCTGCCACGCACGGCGAACACCTCGGGCTTACGCCGAGGCACGTGATGCCAAGCCACTGCTCAGCCAAAACGACAGGAATCCAGCAAGGCGACGAGGCCACCCCAGAGTCCCGAAGAACCACCCAACGGCGGCAATAATCCCACCAGCCTTTTAGGGCGTGAGTGGTTTAGGGAATTTTCTCTTCCATCTTCCCTCTTCTCCTTCGGGGAATAGGCTTATCACTGTTCCCCAATGATAACAACATCCCCTCCACCAGGGAACCGGCAGCCAAGCAGGATTCATGCGACCCCCCATCCCTGTCAAAAAAGATACGGAACACACTTTGGAGCAACATCTTGGGTCATGCTCGTGGGCCCTGCGGGCACTTTGTGTATTGCTTTTTGACAAGGACGGCGGGGGTGCCCTCATATTGCCTGTTTTGCGCAAGGCCACCATCCCTGTCACATAAAGAATACAGCATGCACTTGGCGGCGAAATGCGGATCGTGCGCGGCCACTCCTCGATCACTGTCCACTGGTGTTTGACAGAGACCGCGGGGCTGCTGGCATATTGCCTGCTGTGTGCAGGCCCACCAGACGCCAGGATGGCCTCCCCGCCGCGATTGTGCACTGGTTTCCCACATGTTTCCCGACGTGTGCTGCCACGTGCGCGGGCGCCCCTGGCACATGCTGCGCCCATGGCGCCCATGGAGCACGTGGCGCATCTGGCGTGCGAGGCGCGCCTGGCTCGCGTGGGCCCCAGGTTGCCTGGCGCACCTGGAGCGCCTGGCACGCGTGGCGCACCTCGCCCCATCACGTGCGTGGGGTCTGTGTTGGTTCACAGTCGCTGCCCATCCATAGACTACCGCCGAACATGCCGAGGCCCGGGTGCTACTTGTGCGTTGGGAGGGCGGGAGGGAGCGAGCGAGACAGGTGGCGGGCGGGGAGGGTGTCTCGACCCCTCCCCCCGCCCACTCCCCCTGGGCCTAGACGGGGGGGTTCGCGAGGCGTTGGGGCGTCCAAGATGGCCCCGGCGAGAACGCGCACGTCATTGATTATCCTTTGGTTTTGGGTTTTGGGCCCGTCTGGGTTTCCTGGGGGGGGGGGCCTGATTGGACACCCCCCCTCGTTTGATCGAGCTCATCCAAGATGGCCCCAACATGACCTCCACGACTGCCCCAAGAGGCGCACAGGATGCCCGAAGAGGCCGCCTGGCAAGAGGCCCCCTCGAGGCACCCAAGACGCTCCAAAAGGCTCCAGGGACCGCCAAGAGGCTCCACTCGACGCCCCTAGAGGACTCCAAGAAACTCTCGAGAGACATCCGAAGCAAGGTATCCAAGAGGCCTCTGGCCTTTCTGCTCGCCCTCCTCCTCCCTTCCTCCTCCTCCTCCTCTTCCTCTTCCTTTTCCTCCTCGTCCTCCTCCTTCTACTCCTTCTCCTCCCCCCTTTTCCTCATCCACCTATTCCTTCTTCTCCTCCCTCCTCCGCCTCCATCCTCCCCCTCCCCCTCCTTTCATCCCTCCTCCGATTACTCCTCAATCCTCCCCCCCCTGGGGAATGACGGCTTCTCTGGGCCTTTACTCCACTGTATGCTTCTCCACATCCCTGATCAGGGCCACTCGCGTGGGCATCGCTTCTGGATGGGCCAGCGGAGTCACGCGACGCGCACCGAATCTCGAAGGGGCACCGGCCGTGGCGGGAGGAGCCCCGACGCCCCGCGAAGCCGCCGCGCCGACGCGAGCACGGCAGCCCCAGACGCGGTCCGTCACTTTCCACCACCTCGATCGCCTTCATCAGCGCTCCGAAGGTGCCCGGAGAAGGGGAGAGGAGGAGGAGGAGGAGGAGGAGGAGGAGGAGGAGGAGGAGGAGGAGGAGGAGGAGGAGGAGGAGGAGGAGGAGGAGGAGGAGGAGGGGGAGGAGGAGGAGGCGGAGGAGGAGGAGGAGGAGGAGGAGGAGAGGAGCAGGAGGAGGAGGAGGAGGAACACGAGGAGGAGCGCGCCGCAGCGCCACGGCCAGAGAGCTCATCTGGGCGTCTGCTGCGGCCGTCCCCCTTTCGTGCCGCTCTGGATTCTGGGCTTGCTTTTTGCGCTTGCCCTTGCCCTTGCCTTTGTTCTTGCCCTTTATCCTTCTTGTAGACCAACCTGTCTTTCTCCGCGTGCACCACTTCGACCTCCTGGAAGTCCCCGAATTCGCTACCACCGGCTGACGACTTGCCATCTGCCCACCAGGTCATGAACTTGCTTTCGTCCGACTCCACCACCGACGCGTGACACTCCAGGGGGCCTCGGCCGGCGAGGTGATCTCCTCCACTGGGGCCGATTGGAGGCTTACTTGAAACTCCGCCTTCTGGTGCTGCTGCTCCTGGAACGTCCTCCGGGGCGCGCACACCTTCCGCACTTGCTGCATGTGCTTCGGAAGCCAAAGCTCATGAACTTGCAACTCTCGCACCGCCACCTACTTCGCCACATAGTGCGTGACATTGGCGAACCAGTGCTTCGAACTTCTCCATGGGATGCGCGGCTTGACCACCTTCTCGTGGGCGTCCGCCCCGCCCCCCCCCCCGCGAGGATCTCCAGCACCTGCTTCGAAACCCGCCAGAAAAGGCGCTGCTTGTTCACCTCCTTTTGAGCCTCCGCGTGCATCTCGATGTCCTTCTCCAACTGCTTGAACTGGGTCGGCGGGTCCATCTCCATCTTGCCCGGGTCCTGGGACTTCTGCTGCTGCACGGGGTCCGCTGTGGGCATCAGCAGTTGCCTTCCCGCCAGCTTGACTCTCAGGGCAGGCCAGGTGTTCACCAAATCTCAATCGAAGATCTGCTACGCCAACTCCTGGTGAGCCTCTACGGGCTTGGTGAACTGATCTGGTGCGAGATCCGAAGTGAGGCTCCTCTCTTGCTTCCCCCGCTCGAACTTCATCCTGTTTCACTGTCTGTCCGTCTCCGTCAGCGTTCGAAGCCCCCCCAGGACAGGCTCTGTCCCACGCTGTCCTCCTGCTGGGACTCCTCATTGTTGAACTGCTTCATCGTGCGGTGCTGATTGTGCGTCTCCGACTGCGCATGGAGGCCCTCCGAGGATTAGCCTATGCCCACGGTGTCCTCCTGCTGAGCCTCCTGCGACTAGTTGGGGTCCGCCGCCGTCACGAGGTCCACCGATGATTGCCCCTTGCCCCAGATGTCCTCCAACTGAACCTCCTGCAGCGTGCTCTTGCGATTGCGCCAGATCCCATCCACTCCACGGGAACGTTGTGGAGGTGTACGAAGCCGCGGGCGATTCTCCTTCAGGTTCTGGCAATACTCGCAGTGGTACTCCGACGTGTGCAGGCTTGCCAAGATGCCAATCGCCTCCTTGGACAGGTCTTCCGTTAGCTCCCGCATTCGCCCCTTCTCCACTAATGCGGGGAAGCCTGAATTCCCCTCGGCGGCCATCGTCAAAGAGGATGACCGAGCCGCCGAAAGAGTCATCGACACCACGAAGCCGGCCGCCCGCCCAGCGCCGCACAGATGAGCGAAGATGGCACAAACATCTGATTCATGCAATCACCATGCCTGCGACGCCATGGCTCTGTGCCGTTGCGCCCTCTCGACGTGCGCGGTGCAACGCCCGAGACCAATGCTCGGGCCTAAAGGGCTATTTAGGAGGGGGAAAAGGAGCAAGAGGAGGAGGAGGAGGAGGAGGAGGAGGAGGAGGAGGAGGAGGAAGAGGAGGAGGAGGAGGAGGGAGGAGGAGGAGGAGGAGGAGGAGGAGGGAGGAGGAGGAGTGAGGGGAGGAGGAGGAGAAGGACAAGGAGGGGGGGGAAGAAGGATGGTGATGGTGATTTGTGTTGGTGACGATGATGATGGTGGTAGTGGTGATGATGATAATGACGAGGAGGAGGAGGAGGAGAGGAGGAGGAGGAGGAGGAGAGGAGTAGGACGAGGAAGAGGAGGACGAGAAGGAGGAAGTGTAGGAGGAGGGGAGGAGGAGGACGAGGAAGAGGAGGGGAAGGAGGAGAAGGAGGAGCCGAAGGTGGAGGAGGATGGGGAGGAAGAGGGGGAGGAGGAGAAGGAGGAGAAAAAGGAGGAGGAGGAAAACGAGGAGGAGGAGGAAGAACACGAGGAGGAGGAGGAGGAGGAGGAGGAGGAGGAGGAGGAGGAGGAGGAGGAGGAGGAGGAGGTGTGGGAGGAGGTGGAAGAAATGGAGGAACATACCGAAACAACACAGAGCGAGCCACTGTTCGCCGGGGCGCCGGGGCTTGGTGCGCGAGCGGGCCAGGGCCCTCATGTGTAGAGGTGGATGTTCTCGACCAGGTGGTGCTGTGAGCTGCGTGTGCTGCAGAAGTGTTGTTTCTAGTATGCTCCATTTCGTGGTGTCTTGTGCTAATGTGAGCCAGCGTTGGTTGTACCGTTCGAGCGACGCTGCTCTTTCGAAAAGCTGCACGATGTCATCTTCCCACCTCTTCCGCTGGCCTCCGTGCCTACGCAGCGCTCGCCAGTGGTCGTGGATGTCCGGCTCACTTGACGCGGCGAGCCGTGTCCACCTGTCAAGCGGCGGTGCGGCTATTCTGGCGGCCCATCGCCACCTGCGTCTGAATCACATCGTCGTCCACTCATTCATGTTGGCCCGTGACGCAGGTGTCTGTTGCTAAGTGGGTCGCTCTGTGTATGGAATCATCCCACGGTTCCAGGTCGGCGTCGTCGTCGCCATCGTCGGTATCCAGCTACTGCTCGCTGTCGTCCGAGCTGGTATCGGTTTTGCCTTCCATCGTCGGAGAGAGTCTCGTTGTCGGCGCAGTTGACGTTTCGGGTTGTGGTGCCGTTGCGTCTCGTTCGATGCCTCGGGATGCTTGCGATAAGTCGTAGCATGTGAGCGTTTTCTTACTCTGCGTTTCGACATTTGGCGGAAAGAGGAGGAAGGGGGGGGGTCTGGCTCCGGACCTCTGCTTCATGCGGCTGTTTGCAGCATTGCGTTCTGTGGGGGAGAGACTCCACCTGCCCGAAACAGGCGCCCAAAACAGACAGCCAAGATCCACTCCATGGGTGGGGGGGAAGGGGGTGTGCGAGGGCCCGCGCCGATCGGCAAAACAATGAACAAGAAAACGATGCCCATCTGTCGTGGGGTGCGTTGGAATGTTTGGAGCCTGTTCTTGGTGCGAAATGCACCTGTACATAACTGCTGTCGTCTGTGCTCTGCTGAACAACTAGAGTCTGCGGTGGAGTGGATGCATCTTGCTTGTGAGTTCGTTGCGAAGCTGGTTGAATCGGCGCCATCCCGGTGCGAGCCTGTTGGGAATCTCTGTCTGGTGAAAATCGTGGGCTACAGGCTCATTTTGGCCCCCTGCGTTTTTAGGAAAAATCAACATACCGTGTTCCACCCCCTTTCTCGTATGCGTCTTTCTCTCTCCTCTCTTCTTCCTCCTCCTCCTCCTCCTCCTCCTCCTCCTGCTCCTCCTCTTCCTCCTCCTCCTCCTCCTCTTCCTCCTCCTCCTCCTCTTCCCAATCGGATTCCATTAGCGGGGGCGGAATCCAGCGGAACCCTGGGGAAAACCAACAAAAACAAAAAAAACAAAAACAAAAACAATCCTGAGCAGAGATTCGGGGGCTGGGGGGTGGGGTGGGGTGGGGTGGTGGTTGGTGGGGTGGTGGGGTGGGGTGGGGGGGGGGCAGGCCCCCCCAAGATTTTTTTTTGCTTTTTTTTCCCAAGGGTTCTGCAGATGCTGTGGAATCCGATTTGGAAGAGGGGGAGCAAAGGAAAAGGAGGAGGGGGAGGAGGAGGAGGAGGAGGAGGAGGAGAAGGCGGGGGAGGAGGAGGAGGAAGAAGAGAGGAGGAGGACGAGGAGGAGCAGGAGGAGGAGGAACAGGAGGAGGAGGAGGAGAAGGAGGAAGAGGAGGAGGAGCAGGAGCAGGAGGAGGAGGGAGAGGAGGAGGGGGAGGAGGGGGAAGAAAAACGAGGAGGAAGAGGAGGAGGAGGAGGGGGGGAGGGAGGGAGGAAGCGCGAGCAGGCACGCCGCACCTCGACCGAGGCTCAAGCAGCTCGCGGCGCGCTCGCGCCGACACCGCGCCCTTCGCCCCGCCCCGCCACCCCCCTGGCATGGGGGACCCCAAGCCAGGAACGGCCGCCCACGCGAAGAAGAAGGCGCGCAACGCCGCCTACAACGCCCGCAAACGCGCGGAGAAGAAGGCCGCCGCCCTCGAGGCGGTGGTCGAGCCTTACACGAGGAAGATCGCGCGGCTGGAACACAGGGTGGGCGGATAGACAGACCTGACGGTGCGCACGGTGCGCAACGTGCGTGCCTTGTGCGCAGTGTGCGTGCGCCATGTGCGCGCGGTGTGCCAGGTGCGCGTTGTGCTTCATGCGTGCAGCTTGCGCCGCCCCAGGTGGACTTGGTGCGCGACCACAGGCAAGACTTCTGGGAGCAGCTGCAGAAGACGAAGGACTTTCAGAGGGGGGGGGGCACTTCGCAAAGCGACAGAAAGAGAAACCAACCACCCCTAGGAGGAGCTGAAGGAGACCCAGAAGCAGCTGAAGGAGGAGAGGCGCGCCCGCGGGAGAGCGGAGAAGGAGCGCGACGACGCACGTGCAACGGCGACGAGGTGTCGGCGGTGAAGGGCACCATTTTGGCGGGTACGCCCACGAGCCTATGGATGAACAAGCTCGACGCCTTCGTGATGTGGTGCTTCGACTACAGCCTTGGCACGCTCAAGGGCGAGGTTGGCGTTGACGCCCACGCAACTGTGGAGCGCTGGATTCAGACGTTTGAAGAGGGCGTCGAGGAGCACATGGCCAGGAAGATGGACTCTGCGAGCATTTTCGCAGACCTGCTCGGCGGCGGCCCGCGCAAGCGCCCCGCTGCTGCGAAAGCTGCGCCGAAGCGTCGGGCCAAGCGCTCGGCGAAGAGTCGTCCAGCCCAGGCGGGCGTCAAGAAGCGGCCTGTCATGAAGCGCCCCGCGCGGTCCAGGCTCCCTGCTGCCCGAACCAGGAAGGTCATCCTGCAGGTGGACGAGTCCTTCCTGAACAAGGGCAAGCTGTCCAAGCTGGCGAAGAACGCAAGGCCGAAGAAAGACAAGCTATGGCTTTGGGGCGCCGTCGTGCAGGGTTCGCCGCACCTGTTCTTCTTCAAAGTATTGAAGTCTGTCGAGGGTGCTTACGACGGCAAGCCCAGGGGCAAGCAGGAGCTGTTGGAGAACTTCAAGGAGCTGTCGCCTCCCGCTGGCGTCGTCATCGTCTCGGACAAGTGGAGGGGGACCATCGCGGCTGTGAAGCAGTACCGCAATGACGCTGGCCTCACCGAGCGGATGCTCCCGCACGAGGTAGTGAACCACAGCGCTGGCGAGATCACGAACGAAAGAGGGTTCACTACCAACCACGTAGAGCTCCAATGGCCATTGGTCAAGCGGTGGATCAGGAAGCGCTACGGCGGGACGTTGCCCAAGAAGGCCGACAGGAAGAAGTGGTCGAGGCTCCTTGCCGAGCACAAGTTCCGCACCCACATCAAGGCCAGTGGGCAGAAGGTGAGTTTCGCGGCGCTGGCAGCTGCGTTCCAGGCGTGGTGATATGTCTAGAGCGTTGCGCTTGCCATACAGTAGCGATTTATACGTTCAAAGCACTGGGTACTTTTCCAGCGGAGCTTGAGCTATGTCGGGGAAGAAGGGCCCCCCGCGCGAACGCCATGCCGCACCACCCCGAGCCGATGCAGAAAACAAATACCGCTGTCTCACTCATCGTCTTCGCTTAGCGGTTGCCGCCGACGTTGCCGACGTTGCCGTTGACGTTGCCGCGCTCCATGCAGTTTTGCCTTAAAAACGCAGGGGGCCCAAATGAGCTTGTAACCAAATCGTGGAATGTGAACTTGCGGCCAAGATAACTGGTGGTATGGTCCACGCTAAAATTTCCAATGCTGTCGCCGTCTCGGTGTGCATGATGGTCCGTCCCTGCCATCTGCTGAGGTTGATGAGAACTTTATTCCGTCAGGACGTAGCGCGAGCCTGGACTTAGATGCTTCTTTGCTGCGGTCTCGGAGAATGGCCTTCAACCGTCGTAAGTTCGGAACACGCATATTGGTGAGTAGCGTAAGGAGGAGGAGGAGGAGGAGGAGGAGGAGGAGGAGGAGGAGGAGGAGGAGGAGGAGGAGGAGGAGGAGGACGACGAGGACGACGAGGACGAGGATGAGGCGGAGGAGGAGGAGGAGGAGGAGCAGGAGGAGAAGGATGAGGCGGAGGAGGAGGAGGAGGAGGAGCAGGAGGAGAAGGATGGGGAACGCACGAGGAGTTAGCGCAGCAAGCTCTGCGTCCCAACATGGCGGGCAATGAGAGTGCCGGTGCAGCCTCGTGCCGCTTGTTCGGCACAAGAGGGGGCGGAGAGGGAGGACGATGGGGCGAGGACGAGGAGGGGGGGATGGACGAAGGGAGGACGAGGGCCTTCTCTCTCTCCTCCCGCTGCTGCTGCTCCCCCCCCCCCTCGAGCTCCTCTCCCCCCCGCTGGGCCACGAGGTGCCCGCTCCCGGCCCCGAGGCCGAGAGGCTTCGGCGGCAGCGCCTGCACCCCCAGAGTCGAAGCGTGTACAGGGCAGGTTGTAATACATAGGATTGTTGACATATAGGAATCTTAATACATGACTAATTCACAAATGAATCAATGCATAAACTCATCCTTGTATTCATTGATCAACCCTTTATCTTTAATACATGGTCCGCACGCGGAGCATGTATAAAAACAAGCGCTGTACTCAGGACGGGTGGTACACGTCGGTCGGAAGAAGTACAGGGCAGTTTTCAGTAATAGGGTTTTTAGAAATCTATGATTCAACAATGATGAAGTAATGAATAAGTTTATGCATGAACTCATCCTTGTTTTTAATACTAGATCCCTGCATCTTAATACATGATCCGCACGCGGAGCATGTATAGAAAACGGCGCTGTACTCAGGACGGGTGGTACACGTCGGTCGGAAGAAGTAGGTAAAAACATGAAGTAGGAAGGCGGATGATCAAGTAGATTGGCTCCAGGCCCCCCCAGCGAACAAAGACGCACACATCAAGACCATGCCGATTCTTGAAGTAGGCGAGCGCTAGAAGCAGATTGGGATCTGGGAGTCCAAGAATACCTACTTTCAACGACCGGCGTGTACTGTCGGCCTTGATTGGACAGGACACGCGAAAGGACACAAGACCCTTCCGAGGGCCACATCGCCACAGGAGTGTAAGAAGGGACGTGTCGCGGGGCACAGGACGCAAGGGTAACTTTGAGCTGGCAGGGTCGGCCTACTAATCCGGGCCGACTGTGAGGACGTGGGGCCCCTGGGAGGCCGAAGTTGGGTTTTTTTGGGGGGGGAGGGGCGGCGGGCGATCAATGATAACGGCAAAGGGCGGGCCGCAGAGGCAGGGACACCAGGGCACCCTGGATGAAGGTGTGCGTCCTTGCTGGGCGCTGTGACTGTACGTCGAGCGCACACCCTGCCTCCAAGACAGTCGTGAACAGTACATCGGTGGACCACTCCGAAGCCAAATGCTCAGCCATAAACGAATCAATCAGAAGACCAAGTACCAGAAGCCAAAGCTCCTCCCCTCCCCCTCCCACCAAAACTCCAAGATGCATCCGGGAGGCCTCCGGGAGACGACCGAGGAGGCCCCCCGCGAGGTGCCCCTCGGCCTCCCCGGGAGCAGCAGGCGCTGCTGCCCCTCCGCCCGGGATGGAGAAGGGGGGAGAGATTGCTTCCTCCTCCTCTCCGACCCCCCCCTTCCTCTTCCCACACCCCCCTCCCCCTCCCCGCCCCGACCATCCCCGCCTCCGTTTCCCCGCGTTCGCCCCCCGCCCTCATCGCCCTCCCCTACTGCTTGCGCCGTGAACAGAGCACCCTATCCCTCTGCTCATCCGTTTTTTTTTGTTTTTTTTTTTTTGTTCTCCCTCTCTCTCTCTTTCTCTCTTTCCCCTGTCCTTGTCGACCCCCCGCCCTCACAGGACCTCGCAGGGCCTCCGGGAGCTCCCCAGAACCTCGCGGGGCTTCCCACGGGAGCCCCTGGGAGCCCCGACGGTCCTCGGGTGGCCAGCCCTCCCTCGCCTCTCCGGGGCCGAGGCCGCGGCGCCGTGCGAGCGCTGCAGCTCCGCCCGCCGCCGAGCGCGCGGGAGCGGCGTCAAGCCTGCAAGCGGGGCAAGGGCCCCGTGCGCGGCCTGACCCGGCAGCGCTCTGGCTGCCCCTGCCTCTCTCGGCAAAGACGTGCTGGGAAGTGCGAGTGCGAGGGTGGGGAACGACGGCGGATGGGGAAGGGGAAGGGGAAGGGGGAGGGGGAGGAGGAGGAGGAGGAGGAGGAGGAGGAGGAGGAGGAGGAGGAGGAGGAGGAGGAGGAGGAGGAGGAGGAGGAGGGACGAGGCGGGCAGGAGGAGGAGGAGGAGGCGGAGGAGGAGGAGGTGGAGGAGGTGGAGGATGGGGAGGAGGAGATGGGGGAGGGCGGAGTGGAGGCGGAGGGAAAAGGGTTTGGCTCCCGCTTCCCTGCGGACCTTTCACCCCTCTCCCACTCTCGTGCCCATCATCTCCCGAGGTAGTTACTTGTCCACGGCGTGCCCCCCTCCCAGAACTGTCGACCTTATCCCTCGGACCAACTTCTCGCCGCGGGGCGACTTCTTGATGGCCCTGGGTCCCGGCAACGGCCCCCCAGATCCGAAATCGTGAAACCGCAAATGATCTTGGCTTTCGTTCGCTACGCCTGGAGGCGTGGGTCGCTCGAATCCCATCCTGAACCTCTCCCGGACACCATCCCGGCCAGGTTTTTCGAGCTGCACCTTTGGCCTCAGCCACGACGGGCCCCCCAAAATGCTAAGCTAGTCTCGCCCTCCTCCTCCTGCTCCTCCTCCTCCTGCTCCTCCTCCCCTCCTCCTCCTCCTCCTCCTCCTCCTCCTCCTCCTCCTCCTCCTCGTCCTCCTCCTCCTCCTGCCTCCTCTTCCTGCTCCTCCTCCTCCTGCTGCTCCTACTCTCCTCCTCCTCCTCTCTCCCTCCTCCTTCCTCCTTCTCCTCCTCCTCCTCCTCCCCCTCCTCCTGCTGCTGCTCCTACCCCTCCTCCTCCTGCTGCTCCTCCTCCTCCTCCTTATCCTCCTCCTCCTCCTCCTCCTCCTCCTCCTCCTCCATCCCTGTCCATACATGAAGTCCCTGTCGCACCACCAGACGTGCCCGTTTGCCAGGCTGCGCGTTTCGCTGGAGACTTCCCTGCAGCTTACTTTCCGGATGCTAGAGTTACACTCTGGCGGCAGAATACCCTGACCAACATACTTGAATATTCAAGAAAGCATTATACCGTACAACCAGAATGGCGATACACACTCGGGCCAACATCGGTTGCCGCCGCTGGAGGAAGGCGAACGTGCTCAAGAAACCGGGGCCAATTTTCTGGCAAGTTGGCAGAAGAAACGTTGGTCAAGGAGGACGAGGAGGAGGAGGAGGACGAGGAGGAGGACGAGGAGGACGAGGAGGAGGAGGAGGAGGACGAGGAGGAGGACGAGGAGGAGGAGGACGAGGACGATGTCTCTTGATCGCATGCTCGGCCGTAGTGGGCACGCAGGGGGTTGCGCGGGAGTCCGAGCCCGACCTGCAGCGGGAGGGCCCGCGGGACGGCCGTGCGAGACAGCCGTGCGGGAGACCCTCGAACGACCGCTGCTGGGCCCGCAGCGGCCCGATTCCAGGGCAGACGCTCCCTCTCACATGCAGTCGAGGCGTTGGCCTAAGAAACCCCAGATAAGGAACGAGGTCCCTTTTTTCCACAAGTTGAGCTTCGATCAACCGTCGAAAACTCAGGGACAACCGAATGCAAACTGTAAAACGATCAAGGAACGCCGAGCCCCTCCCCAACGAAAGGGTTCCTTCTGCAGCGCCCCGACTGTATCTTGGGCGGAACCCTGCGAAAACTCCCTCCTTCCTAAACGTGACCCCCCCGATGCCTGGTCCTGGGGGCCCTCTGGACGCTCCTTGACGGGGTCACCCGGGACTTCTGGGCCTCTGAAGGTCCCTCCCGACCCGTGCAACTGGCCCACCGGCGGTGCCAAGAGACCGCCAAGACGGTCCAAGAGGGCCGCAAGACTTCCCAGGAGCCCCCCAACAAGGACCTAGATGACCGCAAGACGGCCTAAGAGGCACCCAAGACGCCCCACGAGAGAGGCAAAATGACCACTCAAAAGCAAAATTCGTCCCTTTTGGGAAAGCGTGTATTTTTCGCAGCGCGCTTTGTTAGTCGTAGCAGTGTCCAAGACCGCCAAAGAGGTCCCCGACATCGCCCCCAGGCGGCCCAAGAGGCCCCCAAGAGCGGCCACAGACGGCCCAAGAGGGCCGAAGACTCGCCATCGCCCAGGCGTCCATGCCCTGTGTATGTTTCGGTTTCGTGCGTGTGCATTTTCGCAAGGTGAACAAACATGCTCCTCGATGGTCCTTGCCGAAGAGCAATGCACACGCCCGAGAGGTGCCAAGAAGGCTGCCCAATAGAGCCCCACGGCGGCCCAAAGAGGGCCCAAGAGGCCACCAGAAGGCTCCGAAGAGAGCCCCCCCCCCCCCCCCCCCGAGGGCTACGGGAGGCTTCCGAGAGGAGGCCCAGGATGCCGTCCTGGGACGGCCGCTTCGCCTGAGAGTACCTAGCGGCTCTATGCAAGAAGCCTGCCCTCGCCTCGATGCTGGCTACCACAGGGGGGACGAGACGGCCACGACCCTTTCTAAAACACGCATACACAACACACAACACACAACACCCAACACCCCACACAACACACAGTACGCACAGCACACACAATGCACAACACACACACCACACAACACACAACACAACACAACACAAACCACAAGCCACAAACCACACAATACACAACACACACCACACAGCACACAGCACGCACAACACACAACACTCAGCACACACAACATACATAACACACAACACACAACACACATCACACACCACACACCACACACCACACACCACAACTCACAACACACACACACAATCACACAACCAAACACAATCAATCAATAAATCACACACACACAGACGCGCTAAGGTATACATGGGCTTCTTCCCGCAGACGAGTCCCACAAAAGGGGGACGTGGAGCCTGAGGACGCCCAGTCTAGCGGAATTTTCGCTTGAGACTTTCCCACACCTCATTCACAGAGGCCTCCCAGATGTGGTCCGAGCAGATGGGGTCGGAGGACCGCGCCGCCTTGCGGATGCACTGGCGCCGTCGGCGTGGAGGAAAGCGGGAACCCCACAGCGAAACGCATCGGAGATGCGTCGAGGAGATGCGGCGCGATCCTCCGACCCCTTTGCTCCGAGCCCGTCTGGGAGGCCTAGACCCAGACCCCCGACGCCATGATTGTTTCACGTCGACCCCCAGAGGTCTGGACCCCTTCCCCAGGACCAGTTTTTCATCCTTAATCATTTTCTGACAGTCCCGCGGCCTGGCGAGGCCCCCCCGGAGGCCGACAATAGCGAATTACTCCGACGGAAGAACCCCACATAAGAATCCTCTGGGCGAATCTGGAAAAAGCCATCACCGTCGTCCTCGTGGTTGGTGAGGCGTCCTGGCTGTCTCTTCTGCGTATATTTCCTCTCGCCTTGGCGCGGGCCCCCCTTCCACTCCTTACGTTGTCCCCATCCTCGCCCCCCTGTTTGTTCCGCGCCCCGCCACCTCCTCCCCTTCCTGTTGCATGAGCGCGCATGTCGATGTTCCTCGGCGCCGTCGCCGCCACGGCCAGCACAGGCGCGTTCTCTACTGGTCACGTCGCGCAGCCGTTGGGACAACCCCGCGGGCCAGGCTGTCGGGACAACCCCGCGAGCCGTTGGCGCGCAAGACCAAGCCGTTGGGACAACCCCGCGGGCTTCGAGCGAGGCGCAGCCGCGCTCAGGCGGAAGGCAGCACGAAGCCCAGCTCTGCCGCGAGCTGCTTCGCCTCCGCCCTGGACAAAACCGCTCTCTTGTCGAACTCCAGGAGCGCCTTCCGCAGGGACGCCGGCGGCCCGCACTCCAGGAACTCTCGCGGCGGCGGCCGCAGGATCAGCATGTTCCGCATGCACGTGGCGCGGGAGAACATGACGTAGAGGTGCAGCCACCACTGCTCGTCCGACATGCCCGTGCGGCCAGCGTCCTCGTCTCTCGCGCAGTCGATGGTGACGCCCTTGCGCAGCGTCTGGCCCTGCGACAGCGTGGAGGTCAGGTAGGACGCGTGCGTCAGGGTGAACCCCGAGCGGCGCACGCTGTGCGCCCCCGAGCTCTGCCATGTGAACTCCCTTTCGCTGGGCCTGAACATCAGCAAGCTCCGCGCCCGCGCCTCGGCCTGGCCGTCGTCGTCGGCGCCTTCGGCGCCCTGTCGCAGCACCTCGGCGACCTGAGGAGCCCAAAAACTTCCTTGTTGCATCCAAAGTGTGGCCTGGGAACTGCGTTCTGGCAGCGCGAGAACCCAACATTGACGACAGTTACAGGTTTTGGATGACCTGCTCGGATTACCAACATGATCTGCGGGCCCCATAGGGAGGGGGCTCCCGCCTGAGACTTCCTCGCAGTTCACTCACAGACGAGGCTCCCGCCTGAGACTTCCTCCATATTCAGGCTTGAGGAGCCCAAAAGTGACGACAGTTACAGGGTTCCGATGACCCGCTCGGATTACCAACATGATCTGCGGGCCCCATAGGGAGGGGGCTCCCGCCTGAGACTTCTTCACAATTCACTCAAAGACGAGGCTCCCGCCAGAGACTTCCTCCAAATTCAGGCTTGACGAGCCCAAAAGTGACGACAGTTACAGGGTTCCGATGACCCGCTCGGATTACCAACATGATCTGCGGGCCCCATAGGGAGGGGGCTCCCGCCTGAGACTTCCTCGCAGTTCACTCACAGACGAGGCTCCCGCCTGAGACTTCCTCCATATTCAGGCTTGAGGAGCCCAAAAGTGACGACAGTTACAGGGTTCCGATGACCCGCTCGGATTACCAACATGATCTGCGGGCCCCATAGGGAGGGGGCTCCCGCCTGAGACTTCTTCACAATTCACTCAAAGACGAGGCTCCCGCCAGAGACTTCCTCCAAATTCAGGCTTGACGAGCCCAAAAGTGACGACAGTTACAGGGTTCCGATGACCCGCTCGGATTACCAACATGATCTGCGGGCCCCATAGGGAGGGGGCTCCCGCCTGAGACTTCCTCAGAATTCACTCACAGACGAGGCTCCCGCCTGAGACTTCCTCCATATTCAGGCTTGAGGAGCCCAAAAGTGACGACAGTTACAGGGTTCCGATGACCCGCTCGGATTACCAACATGAATCTGCGGGCCCCATAGGGAGGGAGCTCCCGCCTGAGACTTCCTCCCAATTCACTCACAGACGAGGCTCCCGCCTGAGACTTCCTCCATTTTCAGGCCTGGGGAGCCCAAAAGTGACGACAGTTACAGGGTTCCGATGACCCGCTCGGATTACCAACATGATCTGCGGGCCCCATAGGGAGGGGGCTCCCGCCTGAGACTTCCTCACACTTTACTCAACGATGATGAGGATGAGGATGATGAGTGGTGGTGAAGATGAGTGGTGAAGAGGATGATGATTGATTGTGGGTGGTGGTGGCGATGATGATGTTTGAATGAGGATGATGCCGATACCGATGATGACGATGATGTTCGTGAGCGTGTGAGAGAGTGCGAGTGATGATGATGTGTGTGTGAATGAGTGCGAGGAGAAGAGGGGGTGAGTGAGATCTCTCTCCTGCGCGGGGGTGTGCAGAGAAAACAAGAACCCCACTTTGGATGTGGGGAAAAACCTCACGTCGTGACTTATTTCGCAGCTCGAGGGGGTCTGCCGTCGCCTCCATGCCGGTCGCCACCAATTTGGCCCCACTCGGCGGTGGACAAACCTCCCTTTAGTAAACCTCCCCTTCATGAAAACGGCCTGGGACCGAAACCAACGGACCTGGACCCGCAAAAATGACGGCCGCGACGCCCTCTCGCGAACCGAAAACGGCCAATTCCTCAATCGACGTGTCAGGGTAGGAGGTCTGTCCATCTCGGGTCGGGCGAAAGGGGGGGATAGCAAAGGGGGGGTTTGAGAATCAGCTCACGTAGCTGATTTTCCCGGCGCCTCCCGGCGCCGGAGGCGACTATGTATCGAGGAATGGGCCCCTCGGTGGGGCCGAAACCAGCTGCATGCAGCAAATATCGTAACCCCCCCTTTCCCAATCCGCCCCTTTCGTCCGGCCCGACCATCCCCCTGGGGGGGGGCCGCACTCCTGGCGTGCTTGTCCGCCGAGTCGCCGAGCTCCTTCTCGATGTAGCTCATGCGCTCCTGGCGTCCGCCGGGGGCCCGTCGTCCCTCCCCCGCCCCCCTCGCCTCCTCCTCCTCCTCCTCCTCCTCCTCCTCCTCCTCCTCCTCCTCCTCCTACTCCTCCTCCTCCTCCTCCTCCTCCTCCTCCTCCTCCTCCTTCCTTCTCCTCCTCCTCCTCCTCCTTCTCCTCCTCCCTCCCCCGCCCCCCCTCGCCTCCTCCTCCTTCTCCTCCTCCCCCTCCTCCTCCTCCTCCTCCTCCTCCTCCGCGTGTGGGGGCCCAGGGGCACCAAAATCAATAGACGCCTCTGGCTGCCCCACGTCCCAGATCCGCCCCTCGCACCTTCTGCCTCCTGCCTCTTGCCCCTCCTACCTGGTGCCTAGAGCTGCTCCTGGTCCTGATCCGTGCTGGTCCCAGTCCTACTCCGACCCTCGCCCTCCCCCCCTCTCCTCCTCCTCCTCCTCCTCCTCCTCCTCCTCCTCCTCACCCTCCTCCTCCTCCTCTTCCTCCCCCCTGCTCCTCGTCCTCCCCCCTCATAATTTATCTTCCCTTCTTCTTGCTGTCCGTGCCCCGGCTCTGCGCAGGCGTGGGGCGGCTGGAGCCGCCCGCGCCCGGCACGGTGCCCCGAGGCCTCCGAGCAAGTGCCCCCCCCCCTGCTCGTCCACAAGCCTCGGGCGGCAAGCAACAAAGGAGGGCCTGAGGGGGAAGCCTTCTGAGAAATCAATACAGGCGGCGCGCCCAGGGGGGAAACGAGAAGGGGCGGGCCTTCTCAGAAGGCTCGGAAGTTTCCCGGCCTTCTGAAAAGTTTTCGAAGCCTTTCCCGAAGGCGCAAAAAACCTCTCGGAAGGCGCGAGGGCTTCTGAGAACTCCCGCCGCCTTCTGAGAAGGCCTTCCCCTTCTCCTTCTCACTTCCCCCCCTCGTTCGCCGCCGACAGCAGACACGAGTTTTAGGACTCTCCACACATTGTCCTATGCTTCCTTGAGTGTTTCGTCTTCCCCTCTCCACTTCCCAACTTTTCCCATCTTTTTTCGTGAGAGTCGGTTTTTGATGTTGTCTATGCCAATTTTTCCGTCCTGACCTCTGGCCGCCCGACATGGGTCCGGACAAAAAAGAATATGATGCCCAACAACACGTGATCGACGATTCAAGCCGGGTCTTACGCGAGATGACGTGGCGACCTTACACGGTGGCTTACGCGGGCCGCCAGCGCGACACGCCACGCTTAAACGAGCGCGCTCACGCGCGACCTTACGCGGGCAGCCTGCGCGCCAACGTCGGCGAAAACGACCCCGTTTTCTGGCGTCGCTTACGCGGGGTGGTCGGCCTTATCACGGCTCCCTCCCTGCCCCTCCTAAGGCGAGACGGGCTTCCTTGGGGGTTGCTCCCCTGGCCCTGCCCCCTCGTGCTCGCAGCCAAACCGTACTCGTCCTGGCCCCCCCTCCTTTCCCGAGGTGAGGCCCCCCCCCCAGACTGAGACGAAGCCAGGACGAGGATACAAACGGGTGAGGACCGCGGCCTTCCCAGAGCGTTCCGCAACGCTCTCAGAGCGTTCCGCAACGCTCTGTAACGGACTTATCCTCGTCCTAGCCCGTCCGACACGCTGCCGACAGGCGCGGCCCCAGCCGTTGGAGAAAGGTGGCACCGAGCAGCGGCAGCCCCCCCAAGCTCCGAGCACTTCCCCGAATCTCCGGCCCCCCGCGAGCCTCATGGGGGCCTCCTGCCCCGCGAACTTCATGGGGACCTCCTGAAACGTCTTGGGCCGATCTTGGGGGCCCGTATAGTCGTCAAGCACGGGAGTTGCGAAAATGAATGTTTTTTCCTGAAATTTTGGGACAGCTTGTGCGAGCTCTCTGGGGCGTCCTCTGGGAGCCCACTTGGAGCGTTTTGGGGGCCTCTTGGGCCGTCTGCAGGCTATCTTGCGAGTCGTCGAGCGCTCGTGGACCGTCTCGGACCGAGCCCCGCCCCACAAGTTTCTCAGTGAAGCGCGCGCTCCGGCCAGAGCTTCCGTAGGCGGACCCCGGCCGCGGCGAGCAGGACCTCCTGGGAGGCCCCCAGAGGAGGCTGCAAGCGCTTCAAGTCCCCTTCCCCTCCCCCTCCCGCCTCCTGCTCGGAGGAGGAGGAGGAGGAGGGGGAGGAGGGGGAGGAGGAGGAGGAGGAGGAGGAGGAGGAGGAGGAGGAGGAGGAGGAGGAGGAGGAGGAGGAGGAGGAGGAGGAGGAGGAGGAGGAGGAGGAGGAGGAGGAGGAGGAGGCGCGTGGCGGGCGTTTGTTCTGCGCGGGGCGGGCGGGCTCGCCGAGGTCCTCGAGGGTCGCGTGCCGCGCGTGGGCGTCCTGCGCCGAGGGGGGCCGGGCGGGCGCGCGCAGGCGGCGCGGGAGGGGCGAGGGGGCACCGCTGCGAGCAGGAGATCGACGACAGAATTGACGTACCCCCCAACATTTGACTTTTTCGTCGAGTCTACGAAAGAAGTGTAACATGTTCGTATACACACATATAGATATATCTATACACGAGTATACCGCTATACACACATATATATATATATATTTATTTATATAAAGCACTTTCTTATTTGTGCTCGACTCGACGAACATTTCAATTTTGGGGTACAGCGATTCTGTAGTCGGTCTCCTGCTCAAGCATCAGGTGGACCAGCCGAGAGGTCGGCGATAGGCCCTGATGGTAGCAAGCCCGCACGGCCACGGGCGAGGGGGGGTGGACCATCGGGCCCCCGTCGGCGACGAATGGGCGACGGAGGGGCGATGCATCCCGCCCCGCTCGAGCTCATCCCCCCCCCCCCCCCCCCGAACAGGCCCTTGAGGGGGGCGCCGCGCCGCGGAGACTGCGCGGGACACTGGACACCCTCGGGGGCCCGGGGGGCTCTCCGCGCAGGCCTCCCGGGGACCTCCCCTGTCGACCCGTACCACAAGGACGCACGGTGAGGACCCAAAGGCCATGGAAGGCCGTTTCGAGGCTTTTCGAGCGGGGCGCGGCCAACGAGTGGCCAAGGATGGACCGAGGAGGCAGGCATGCCACGGTGCCCATCGGCCGAAAGAAGTGGGTTGAAACGTGAAGTAGGAAGGCGTCGAGAGCAGGCTGGGTGCCCGCCCGCCCCCCGAAGAGGACGGCACAGGTGAAGCCACTCGATCATTGAAGTAGGAGGGCGCTTGAAAGTAGACTGGAATCTGGGAATCCAGGAAAACCTACTTCCAACGACCGATGGGTACGAATTGGGCAGGTTGCCCCTCCTTGCGCTGCGGGTGGACTGCACGCGGGAGAGCTCCGAGAGGAGGGGCCAGGAGGGGTGCAGGCACGAGGAGCTCCTCGTGCCTCTTTAGGGGGGGGCTCCCGTTTTGAGCAGGGACCGACCGTTCTGGGCATTCCTATAGGCCTACCACGAAGTGCCCTTAGAACCCCCAAACGGCCTAAGAACTAAAACTATGCTCTTAGAGCATGCGATCGATGTGTCAAAACAAGACAGTCTCAGCGAGACATGTTCTAATAGGACATGTCGTGAAGACCACAGAAGGTTCTCAGAACATTCTCTGGTGCGCCTATAAGCGAGCCAGGACGCTTCGCCACTGCTTGACCGTCGCCGCGGGCGGCCTCGCCCCGGAGTCCTGGCCAGAAGGTGCACCCATTAGGAGTGGGCGGGGGGTCGGGGCCGCTGGGGGCTCCAGCGGCGGTGCTGGGACGCGCGAGGCGAGCCTTCGGTCGGGCATGTAATCGAGGAGGAGGAGGAGGAGGAGGAGGAGGAGGAGGAGGAGGAGGAGGAGGAGGAGGAGGAGGAGGAGGAGGAGGAGGAGGAGGAGGAGGAGGAGGAGGAGCTGCTGCTGGCGGATTTCGGAAGAACTGGAACCCGCCCAGGCTCATGCAGAAATCATCAGAAGAGCCTGAAAAACCGTCCCCAGACTCCTTTTGCACCATTCCTGCATCTTCCTCCTGTAGCGGGACGTGCCCGACTTCAGGTCCGCCGCCGCGGCCGCCGCCGCGGCCGCAGCCGCGGCGCCTCTCGCGCCGCGGGGGCCAGGCCGACTGGCCCGTTGTCGGCTCGGCCCGTGCGGGCTCTCGACCACCAGCGCAGCGGCTTCCCCCGGCGCCTGCCTCGCCCCCTGCCCCCCTGCCTCCCCCCTCCTGCGGCTCCCCCGCCTCCTCGCCCTCGCTCGGGCGCCCGTTCCCCGCGCACTTCGTCTGCGGCGTGCGCGCGGCTGCGCCCTTCGCAGCCCGCTCCAGGATGCCCCTCGAGGGTGCTCGCCGAGCACAGGGTTTATGTCGGGCGTGTCCCCTTACATGGGGATTTTCGACGAAAAATAAAAAATACCAAAAAATACGCCAAAAAGATAAAACAAAAATACACTAAAAATAGTCCCCAGACTATTTTTGGAATATTCTTGGGGTGCTTTGGGGGTATTTTTTTAGTCTTCGTCGACAATCCACCCGTAGGGGGGCAGGCCCGACTTAACAGAAGGCGCACACGCCCGAGCGAGGCCGAGGCCTCCCCTCCCGGGGGGGGGGCCGGGGCGCCGGGGGGGAGCGCAAGAATCTCAAGGCCCGGCGGCGCGCAGCAGGAGGCGAGGCGCAGGGGAGGGCGCGGGGCGCAGGGCCTTCGAGGGGCGGCGGCCCCTCTCCGAGAGGCCGTCCGTCGCCCCCCCCCCCCCTCTGGAGGGGCCCCAGGACACACAAATAAATACACACAAGTAAAAAGATTGCCGATATTTTCTTAGGATCGTGGCCTCCGAGGGGGGGGCCGCAATCGACTACCCCCAAGAGCCCCCCAAGAGGCCCTGGGGGCCTCCAAAACGCCGCCAAGGAGCCCCAAGAGACTCCCAAGAGGTCCCCAAGAGGCCCCCAAGAGGCCCTAAAGAGGGCTCCAGGGCCGGCGGCATGAGCGAAGCGATTAAATAAATAAATACACACAAAAAAAAGATTCCCCATATTTTCATATATTTCTGGGGAATCGAGGATCAATTGTGTCTGTGTGTGTTGTCCCCTCCTGACCCTCGTGCGAGCCCGCTCTCTTCGCCGCCGAGTGACCGCAGGCACGAGCGGCCGGTGGTGGGCGGACCCTCACGGGGGGCGCGGGGTGGGCCACACCCAGGCGCGCAGGCCGCTGTCGCCGCGTCGCGCTCAGCGATCGGGGGGCCCGGGTGGGCCCGCACTGGAGGCCACTGCGGCGAGAGGTCACTCTTGCGTCTGATCGAAGGTAGCGGGCGGGTCGGTCCGGGAGGGGCCAGACATCAAAGCACGATGCCGCACCGAAGTGGCCAGCGAATCGGGCGGGCGGGTCGGGCGGGCGGGCCCTAACGGGCAGGACCCTACGGGCGGGTCGGGTCCGGCGGGCGGGACCTTCAGGCATGGTACCTCATCGAGGTGGCCAGCGAATCGGGCGGGTGGGTCGGGTCGGGCGGGCGGACCCTGACAAGGGGGGGTCAGGGAGAGAACGGCCGGGTGGTGGAAGATGGGCTCGGCGTTGCCCAGTGCATATTGGCCCAGTCGTGCGACCCATTCGCGTACCTCTTCGGGCCAATCGAAGTCTGGATGTGTGCTTCCGATCGGAGCCAAAGGGCATGAGTTCTGACAGCATCTGAGTGGAAGGGCAGGTGCAATTTTGCCAGGGTATCATCGCATTGGAAGAAACAAGACACCTACCTTGGGAAAGCCGCTCTCGGCAGGCGTGGGTTGGTGGAGCACTCAGCCAGGCAGCTCACCTCGCCATCCCCCCCTTCGCCCCCCCGCGCAGTGGACGGCAGAGGAGAGGCGAGGGGCAACCCAAGGCAATTCCCCTCCAACCCCACCCTACCGAAAAACGACCCACCCGCACGCAGACACACACACACACGTGCCTCTCTCTCTCTCTCTCTCCCGGGGCTTGAGTGGGAGGGACATGTCACGCGGTGTGACGAGAGTGGCTGGAGCCCAAACGGTCTCCAGACGAGTGGGTCACCAGGTCAGGGCGGAGAGGAGGGCCCCAAACCCATCCTTTGGGACCTTGTCGCGCCCGTCAACCGATTAGGGGTGACAAGGGGGACCTGCGCGCAGCGCCCTGCTGAGAGGCGCCATCCGATTCACTCCTTTCTGGGCGCTCTACTCTTGCCACCTCCCATCTGGAACATTGTGCAGTGCCAGATCGCTGGATTCAAGACCATGTGACTGCCTTATCCGCCGAGGCCTACGGGGAGCTGTTCTGCGGATGTCGCGGCGAGGGAACAGGCGGGGAATCCAGGAACGGATCGAGGTCAACAGGCGAGGGCAAAGGAAGACGGCGGAAGCCCACAGGGAAGGATGGCAATGCCATAGACCTGCTTAATATGCCCGCACGAAAGGGGAGGCGGGAGGCGGGAGTGGAGGGAGGGGAAATGTCGGCAGCAGGGTGAGGAGGAGGAGAAGGAGGAGCAAACGCAGGAGGAACGTTGGGCTCAGGTGCAGCGGTGTGTGTGTGTGTGTGTGTGTGGGTGTTTTTTTTTTGTGTGTGTGTGTGTGTGTATGTGTGTGTGTGTACAGCTGGACCTGCGAGACCCGTCACACATAACTTGACGGTTTTGGTTTTCGGCGCTTGCGCGCCCGGCGCTACTTCAATGCTGGCATGAGGTCTCTGGCCCACACGCAGAGGTGTCCGAAATTCGGCAGTCCCTCGCAACATTGAAGAACGCATTTTCTTACAAGTGCCCTCTTCAATTTATGTTTCACGAGGCTTGTAAGACATCATAACATCCTTCAAACACACGAGACCCTCCGCTGGCTAAACTGAAGAGAACTCGAGGACATCCTCTCCCAGGATGCGCAAGAAATTCCAACAAACACGAAGAACATTGGGGTACCCTCCCCGAACCGACCTCGATGTTATACGTTGGTCCGGCCGTAACAACGATCGTAACGGTACACATGTTCTCTTTACTCGTTTGATCGGTGCAGTCTGATCCTGTCTAGTCAGCTATGCAGGCTGGTGCGCACGAGCGATGCTGCTACACAGACGTGGCGGAGACAGGCTGCAAGCGAGGGCATCGTCACAATTCTACCTGTCGAGGAACATGGTAATGAGGATCATGTACACCTCGTTGCTCATTACATGCCCTCAGCGCCCGAACTGCAGGAAACTTATGGGTGAGAGAGAGAGAGAGAGAGCTCGCGCATGATCAAGTCATATGCTCGGGTCATGGGGGTTACATGCTGACAGATGATGGCCTCTTTACTGTGATCATAGCCCCAATATAAGATATACATGCCTACCAGTCGTCTGACGATATGCCTAAAGGAGCATGTAAGCAGGCCCCACGCTCCTTCATGTCGGACACTTGCTTGGCGTGCTTGTCGTGTGACTTTTTCAACTCGTCCACCTGCTTGGCATGCTTGTCGAACGAGTCCCCAAGCTCCTGGGAACGAAGTCAACAACACTTGAAGCCCTGCAGAAAACACAGGCAAAGGGTACGGCTTGGAAGCACCCGCCACTGCGCAGCGCTGCGGACCCAATGCTAGTGCGTTGGTTTACCCGATCACTGAGAGTTGACGGGCCCACGCTCTTGACCAAATGCGATTCGCTCCCATTGTTCTGCTCCAAGCCGCTAATTCGTGTCACGGCAACTTCCTGCGACAATAGACAGACAAAGCGAACAAATTCACGGTGGGCCAATCATCTAGAGGCCTCCACGATGGGGTCCGACCAGATAGGGTTGGAGGACCGCGCCGCATCGCCGATGTATCGGAGATGCGGCACGATCCTCTGACCCCATCTACTCCGACCCCATCCAGGAGGCCTACAGTGGGAGCTCGACCACAAGAAACCTTCCACAAGAAACCCAGCCCTGAGACCCCAGGACGTCCATTGATTTTGGGTGTCGTCGAAAAACCATCGAAGCTCAAGAAACCCAGGGCACCCCGGAGGAAAGCGGGGTGTTTCTTGGCATGGCTCTCCTCTGTTAGAGCATTGCCCCCCCCCCCCCCCCCCCGGACCTCCTCCCCCAGCCCCGCCCCCCTCCTCCTCCTCTTTCTCCTCCTCCTCCTCGTCCTCGTCATCCTCGTCCTCCTCGTCCTCCTCCTCCTCCCCCTCCTCCTCTCCTCCTCGTCCTCCTCGTCCTCCTCGGCCTCTTTCTCCTCCTCCCCTCCTCTCCTCCTCGTCCTCCTCGTCCTCCTCGTCCTCCTCGTCCTCCTCGTCCTCCTCTTCCTCCTCCTCCTCCTCCTCCTCCTCCTCCTCCGCCTCCTCCTCCTCCTCTTACCGCGCTCCTCGCCCCGTCGCCCCCCCTGGGTGGCGGACAGTGCCGTGGCGAAGCCCTTGTGCCCGCCCCCCCGGCCGCGGGGTGGCTCGGGGAGGCCGTGGGGGGCCCACGAGACGACGGCGCACGGAGGCCCCTCGCTCGCCGAGGCGGCACCGCCCGAGGCCGAGCCTCCGCTGGCTCCCCGTCCCCCTCTTCTTCTTCCTCCTCCTCCTCCTCCTCCTCCTCCTCCTCTCCTCCTCCTCCTCTTCGGTGCAGTCAACCAGTATAGTAAGGATGCGGGGTAAGAATGCAAGGGCCTTGGAAGCCCATTTCGAAGCTTCTCGAGCGGGGCGCGGCCAACGAAAGTGGCCAAGGATGGGCCGAGGAGGCAAGGATGCAAGGTTACCCTTGGGAAGGCCGCCCATCCTCACCATGTGGGTTGGCTGTACACGTCTGCATGCGTTTTCGGCCCAGGTCGATGGAGTAGCAAAATTTTGAGACAGTTGCAGCGACGCTGCCAACAGGAGCTGGCAGACAGGATGGCCTAGGGATGGGCCGATGGGTCCAGGATGCAAGGGTGCCCCTGTGAAAGCACTCCGCCCTCGAACACGAATTCTTGGGTGGGACAGTCAACGCGGTTCTGAATCGGAGGCTCGGCTCTGGGAGCCGAGCCTCCTGCGGCAAAGCCCGAGGCCGCGAACAAACACCAACCAGAGGTAGTCCTGGCTGGTCTCCACAGGAGGAGGGGGAGGGGGAGGAGGAGGAGGAGGAGGAGGAGGAGGAGGAGGAGGAGGAGGAGGAGGAGGAGCGCTGCCATCAGGAACGCCAAATGAGGAACGTGGGGGCTTTTCTGGCCAGAGAGAGCCTCGGTCACGAATAGGCTCCCCGACAAAATCTAAGAAACGGCCCAGACACCAGAGCCCCTCCTGAGCCCAGAGTGGTTCTTCTTTCCGCGCCTTGATTGTACAGTGGAGGCTGGTTCATGCGAAACCTTCCACAAGAATCTGAACACTGAGACCCCAGGACGTCCATCGATCTGTGGAGCAGGAAGGTCACGCGGTCCATGGCCAGACCATCGAAACCCAAGAAATCCAGGGCACCCTGGATTTCTTGGCAGGGAGGAGGAGGAGGAGAGGAGGGAGGAGGAGGAGGAGGAGGGAGGAGGAGGGGAGGAGGAGGGAGGAGGAGGAGGAGGAGGGGAGGAGGAGGAGGAGGAGGAGGAGGAGGTATCGAATGGCAGGGTGTCTCTTGGCATGGGCCTCCACTGTGGCTTCCCCGCGCCTTGACCGCGGTCCAGGGCGGCCTCGACACCCGGAGCCGGCAGCCGCGCCCCGCCCCCCCCCCTGCGCCCGAGGGGGCCCATCACGACGCACCAGCGCACCAACGCGGCGGGACCCCCTGGGACCCACCGGGACCCCCTGGGACCCACCGAGACCCCCTGGATTTCTTGGCAGGGAGGAGGAGGAGGAGGAGGAGGAGGAGGAGGAGGAGGAGGAGGAGGAGGAGGAGGAGGAGGAGGGGGAGGAGGAGGAGGAGGATGCCCCTGGAGTCCCACCGAATCGCACCAGGACGTCCCCACCAGGGCCCACCGGGGACCCCCACCGGGGACCCCGCCGGGCCACACGGGGGCCCACCGGAGCCCGACCTCGCCGTGGCTCGGACGTTCGCTCCCCGGGCACTCCTCGGCCTCCTGCGAGCATTCCTTCGCGAGGTGAGATCCAGCATGCTCCTCGCGAGGGCCTTGCCCAGGCAAAAAGCGCACACCTCCGCGCGATGCCACGTCACCCGCCAGGGCCAGGACCTGCACCCTCCCCGGGGCCCAGACGCACCCGCCACGACCCGCCCACCAGGCCCCACCCGCCGGGGCCCGCCCACTCGGGCCCGCCGTGGCCTGCCGCTCCCTCCCTCCGCGGGCGGGCCGCCGAGGCGCGCCTCGATGCGGCCGGCGCGGCCAGACCCCTCGGCGTGCCCCTGCGATTAGGTCGGGCATGTCCCCCTGCAGGCGGAGTGTGGACGAAAAGTAAAAAAAACACTTTTTCATGCGTGAGAGCATTGAAGAAATGGTCAACCACTCGTCCCCAGACTATTTTTGACTACGTATTTTTGAATACTCCTCGTGTAGAGGGACACGCCCGCCTTAACCCTACGACCCCCTTTGCTCGTCGCTCCTTCTCGAGGTAGGCGAGGCGCTGCTCGACGGTGCCGTGGTGATCCTTCACTTCGTTCCTGTGCTTGTCGATCGCCCCCTCGCAGGGAGCGCGCGGCTCTCCCCGCCGCCGCCCCCGCGAGCGGCGAAGCCCCGTGCCTGGTGCCGGTCGTCCGCTGCTCCTCCACTTCCTGCCGGGCACACGGTCCGCTGCCCTGCATGGCGGGCAGCAAGCGAGGCGCGTGAAAGATATCGGATCGTTGACTCAGATTGCGTGGCCAATACGCGCGCCACGGCGACGAGCATCAAGGTCTCACCTGGTCCAGTCAGTGTGAGATCAGAGCGCCGCGCGGGCAAGCTGCGCAGGTTCTGTTTCCCAAGACCTCTATCAACTTGTGCGAATGGAAGCGTGTGAATTAAGAACTATGCGCGTGCCTACAGTAACGCTTTTGATGGAGGAGGCGAAGGAGACGATGTGTCCGATGGAGGAGGCGAAGGATAACATTAGAAGGACAGGGTGGATGATATTGAGGAGTGATGGGAAAAGGAGCAGGTGTATGATGAGGAGGAAGGAAGAAGAGGAGTGAAGGGAGGATGATGAGGAGGATGAATGCGAGTATCAAGAATATTGACGATGATGATGATGAGGATGATGATGGTTATGATTATTATGCTGGTGGCGATATAGCGGTAATGCTGATGATGCTGTTGATGATGATGATGACGATGATGATAACGGTGATGATGATGCCCGGTCATCTTAGTGATGGTGATGGTGGTGAGGATGATGAGGATTCACGCGTCTAGGGAGGTCTGGAGCTTCCCGCTCGATGCACCCCTTAGGTCGCTCTCTCTGGCGCTGCGGTCGCAAGGCCCCGACCCGTGCCCTGTGGCACACTCTCGGGCGATCCACCTGAGAGCCTGAGAGGGCGCCCAACACTTCGGACGAGGCCGGCGGCTGGACGAAGACCGAACAAAGTGTACAAGCTAGCGCTCCCGCGACTGGCCTCGCGAAGAGGCTGCCATGAAACATGGCCGACCATGCCATGGCAGAGCAACGCAATCCCTTGGCTCAACTGGCTGACCATGGACACAGTAGCTTTGCCTTGCCGGTCGGAGGCGATCCTGAGCGTTGGTAGCGACCCGACTGCGCCCACGGTTCCACCCCCGCGATACGCGCGGTGAAAGCAAGCGGCGAGCCGTCTCGGATGGGGCGCCCGCGCGACAAGCGCCGTCGCCGTCCGTGCAGAGCAACCCGCTCTACTGGCATTGCTCGCCGCAAAGGGCACCGTTGCCTTGCAGGGACGATCGGGGTTCGATCCTGGGCGTCGGTAGCAACGCCAACCACTCCCACGGTTCGGCCTCCGCCTATCTGCGCGGGCTGGTGGGCGGTGTGCTGATGATGCTGATGACGATGGTGATGATGATGGTGGTGATGATGGTCAGATCAAAACCTATCGGGGGCAACCGTAACTCCCATCCAGCGAGCGTCCCTAACACCGGGCTGCGCCCGGACGCAAATTTGCGATGCGTGGCCAGACGCCGTCGCGACCCACCGCAAAACACAGCCCTGCAGCTGTTGCGGTGCACCCAGAAGACACAACGCGGCACCCATGTCGGAACCGCTCCACCGTGCAGGAATCCCCTGGGAGGACGGCGGGGCTCTTCCCTCCGCCTTCCAATGTCCTCCCTTCGTCACTACTGGTTGGGCTCCGTGGGGCCACGAGGCCGAGTGGAACGCCCCGGAACATCAGAAGTCTCCACGCGTTTGCTATCCGCTGGGCTTGCGCTCGCAGTGCGGCGGACGTGGGGCGGTCCACCCACCACCTGGCCCCTAGAAGCAGACTGGAGCAACAACTCAGATTGCATATGCGTCGGAGGAGGTTGAAAGACGGAGGAAGCCCAGAAGGGGAGGAAAGCACCTGGACAGTTTGTCTAACACTGCTTTGGGGGAGAGACGAGGTGAGAGGAGGCTCGAGAGGGGGATCAGTACGGGTTTCAAGGATCGGCATGCTGGCCGCTTGCTCCTTCTCACATCTGGCGGCTCATTCAATCTTGCATCCAACTCTCGAGATCGTGAAACCCAGTGTGAATCAGACGCTCCATGTGGCTTATCGGGCCGCCCCTTGCTTGTAGTCTGCCCCGACCTGGATCAGCGACGCCATCGCACTCGCCATGTTGCGCCATGCTGCGAGCTTCACCTTGCCCTCCTCGTGACAATCCGAGATCATCGCCAGCGGCGCCACCTCTCCCACCTCGTACGCCGCGAGGGCGTTATGCTGCTTGTCCCGCTCCTCGAGCTGATGCTGGTCAACGCGGCCCACCGAACTGGCCTCCGCGATCAGCCCTTCGAACGCGCCCGCGTAGCACGCCGCATATTATGCTCTTCCTCGGCCTCGGGTAGAAGCGCCTGGTGCGCCTCGGCGGCGCGGGCCCGTGCCTTGGTGCGAGCCTTCGCCTTCGCCGCTGGCTGCGTGCCCGCGACGTCGGGCGCGTCTGTAACTCTATCGACTCGAGCCTGCCTCAGCGCTATGCTGAGCATGGGCTTCGTCGTGACTGGGAAGTACTTCTGCGTGGTTATGACCTCGATCAGACCGCCGTCGAGCTCGGTCGTGCTCGCTATCTCGGGGCCCATCTTCTCCGGGGCGTCTTTTGCTAAGCTGGCCGCTGGTGCTGCCCCCCTCGGGCCCCGCGCGCGGGCTTCCCGCGCGCTGGTTCGTCGTCTGCCCGCGCCGCCGCCAGGGGCGCCTGCGGCCGCGACGCGCGGCTGAGTTTGTAGCGAGCGGGCCCCTGCCGGGCGCTGCTGGAGAGACGGGGGGCCAGAACAAACCTCTGCGCACTCGGAATGTGGGCGGGCAAACTGCTCCGGGAGAACGACGGGGTAGTTGAGGGTTGACTTATTGGCGGTGCGCCCTCCACGTCTAGATGCTGCGGTGGTGTGGTTGACGGCTGCGCGACGGCATGCGAGCGCGCGTGCGCGTGATGGGCGCTGATTTGTCACCGTGAGATTTGAACATGTTGAATTGGCCGTGGTCCTCCCTGCCGCTGCGCGCCTGATGTGCGCGCAGTGCATGTGCGGTGCGAAACCTCTCGCCGCGCTCCAGGACATCACCGTGGAGCAAGGTGGGCAGATTTCCACCCGTGAAACACTCCTGGTCCTCGTGCTGCCGGATGGGGGTCACCGTCGGGGCCGCGAGCCAAATCTTCGGAATCGTTTCGTCTTGAACTTTAGGGGCGTTGCGCGCAACTTGGGGACCTTGAAGACCCTCGGGAAGTCGCGACCTACGTCGCCCAGGAAATCGCCCCCCCCCCCATCATGCCCTCCTGGATAGAGCAGATCGTTCTTGAAATGCAGGGCCCATGGGTTGGCGCGGCCCATGGGGGCGGCCTCCGAGGGACAGGCAAGGGCCCGTGAAAACTGCCGAGGTGCCGCGTTCTTAATTGTATCCTTCCCAGAGACAGCAGCGAGCTCTGGAACGCGGCGGTGGGGCCAGCGCGCGAGAGCTCGTCAGCGGCGTGGCCGTCGAATGACCAGCGCGACGCTCGGAGGCGCGACCCAAGCTTTCTTCCGGGCGGCTTCCGCTCAGATGGTCGTGACTTTCCACCGCTCCCCCCCCTCGTTCAGCAGGCGATGCGTCGCGATCCCCTAGCGCGACGCACTCGCGTGGCGCGCCGCGACGGGGTTGAGCTTCCTTCTCTGGTCGCGCGTGGGTGCTGTCGCTTCCGGCCCCGAAGCCGGTGCGCCAATGACTCTGCCCTGGAAGATCAGCCTCTCGCGTCCGAAGAACGGGCGGGCCTCCAGAACTTTCCCATGCCGCGCCGCCCAATTCTCGCGGCAGAGCTCCTGGCGCACATCTCCTCGTCGTTCCTTCCCGACGTCTGCGCGCGAGATCCCACGGGGGATGACGCGGTCTGGGCTGCGCCTGAAATCTGAACAATGGTCGCGTTGAGCTCTCGTGGACATATCGGGGCCTCGACCCGCGAAGCACGGGCTGACAACTGTTTCCGCGACTCTGTGTCGGCCCCCCATCGATCGGAAGCCTCGTGGAGATGTCGGCTCGGGATCTCGCCAGCCACCGCTGCGCTGCGCGCGTCGGGGACGACGCGGGTGCAAATCAAGTCGTCCGCGTACCTGCGGAGGGCGAAGTCGCCGGTCCTCCGTGTGATGGGGCACCCCGCTGTTGCCTCGCGCACTCCGGAGGTGCGGGAAAGCGCGCGGTGGGTCGTTCGAACGCGACCTTGAACTCCATGACGGTGTCGGAATCGACCATCATGCAGTGCGAGTGGTTATGGGGGTGCCGTCGCCGTCCTGCGCGTGGACGACGCAGGCCGTCTGGCGGTGCCAGGTCAACATGATGTGCGTGTCCTCGGGGCGGTGCATGTGGTGCACCGTGGTGTCCAGATGCTCGTGGCTGACGCTGGCGAACGCGTTTGTCATGTCGTGCTCGGTTGTTGCGTGGCTCAGGTTGGCCCCCCGCTGTCTTCATTGCAGGACATTGCCGGCGCTGGTGCGCCTGCCCGCGATGGACCCTTCACGTTGCTATGATCTTCGTTCGGGAAAGGCAGATCATCGCGAAGCCGTCGAGTGCCGACCCGCGCCTTGCCGAAGCTGCAGAATCCATGGAAAGGTCGCGTGCCGCGCGTGCGTGGCTTGTGGTTCATCTTGCCCGCCTGCTAGGTCCGACGGAGGTTCCACCGTGCATCCAGTCGCTGACGCTGCCGTGCCCACGCTGATTGTGCCAACAAGAACTCTTGAAGTGTGGGGCCCTCCGCTGGTGCGCGCTGGATTCCTTGTCGCGTCTGTTCGGCGGGGGAGCAACAGGCGCCGCGCCTTCGTCGGCGCCGACCATGCTGGTGAGGCTCGCCGCCTGTGTCTTCGTGTGAACTTCTCGATGAGTTTGTCGACGTCCCGGTTCGCCTCCTCATAGTGCTCTATCTGTGGATAGAGGAGGAAATCCTGCGCGTGCGCCTGCTCGATTTCATGGCTCTGCTCCGCTTGTGTAGCCACGAGTCCACCTTCGCCTCTGGGCAGGGCCAGCTCCTCCGTCCATGTTTGAACATCAGGTTGGGCGTCAGGATGAACCAGTCAATTGCCTGTCATATCCAATCGTAATCGCCAGGCCACGTCTTCCCTGTGTGAAGTGCGGTTTCCAGCTGGTCCACCCGATCAAATTCGTGTTCCATTCGTGATCTAAAGCGAGCCTGCTTACATCGTCGCGTGCGCTGTCGTAAGTACCGCGACCTATCAAGTTCACCGTCGACTCAATATCGTCCAATTGTTCTCGCCCGAAGTGCCGCCTCACGCTCGTGAGCCGTTCTGACGTACCACTCTGGGCGACTGGGCGATCCTTGCGTTTCGTTGTATACCTTGTCTTCGCAAAACCCTGTATCGTCCACCATGTCAGACCACGATGCTTCCAATGTGTGTGCGTGTTTACGCACCCATGCCGCTGACTCTAAATAGCCGTCACGTTGAAATTCCGCCTGCGACGCCTCCTCTACGCTGTTCCTGAACTGTTCGGTCTTCTACTCGTTCTTCATGGCCTTGCGGAGCGTGAAGAAGTTCCACTGCAGGCCTGCCGGCGTTAGGGCATTGCAGGTGAGCTAGCTGATCGTCAACCCCTGCCCGTATGTTCCAGGATGGCTGCAATCGTACAGCGGTGTACTCGAACCAACCACGGTGCCGAAATCGCCACGTGATGAATGTAACTCGAGCTTTGGTGCCCGTAGTATGTCGGCCCGCAGGGATACCAACTTGTGACCACTGTCAATGCGCCATCTTCCAGCCAGTCTCGATACGTCGTACTAGACACATGTTCGACACTACGGGCAAACGTCCCGAGGCTCACGGTGTCGACCTCCTGGACCAGGCCATGGATGCCCTCGCCGTCGTTCAGACCCGTCGAAGCCAGGATGGTACTGCGATTGGGTGTGCCGTCGGTGAGGCCCTTGAGTCTTTTGGTCAAGCGCCTCACCGTGGGTGGCTTCGTACTTCGGGATGCCACGTGTCTCAACCTATCTCGGCGGGAAATACCTCCCGATCAACTTGAAATCAAACTGACATGATTTTACTCGCACTGCTCCCACTCTCCCGTGTAACGCACTGGCCAGACATGCGTACTATGTGATCAACGGAACCGTTGCCTGTGGAGGCAGATCCTACTCCGCAGCTCTTGTTTGACAGGCTTCGCCAACCAAACATCTTCATTGGAAAATGCTCGTGGTAGAACAGCTCATGATGTGTCAGATGATCCTTTCTTGGCCGTAGCTCCCGACAGCAAGACGACGTCAACGAACTTGGCCTGATGTGCAGACTCCAGGCGTCTGTCATAATCTTAAAGAGACTTGGGGTCCCACCGCACAGTTTCATTTGAATGGCCGCGCATCGCAATGCCGAGAGGAGGTTGAGAACTGTGAGAGCGTGCGAAAGGGCCCTCATGCCTCGGAACCTCGGGCCAGGGCTCGATGATGATGACGAGGATGCTGATGATGATGGTGATGGCGGTGATGATGATGCTGATGATGATGATGATGCTGCTGCTGATGATGTTGATGTTGATGTTGATGTTGATGATGACGAGGATGCTGATGATGATGATGATGATGCTGATGATGATGATGATGATGATGATGATAATGATGATCATGATGCTGATAAGGATTGTAAGGATGGTGATGATGATGCGGATGATGATGCCAGTGATGGTGATGGTGATGAGGGTGCTGCTGCTGCTGCTGAGGACAATGACTATGATGATAGCAATGATGACGATGATGGTCGTGGTGGTCGATCGAGCCCACCCGAATCCGAGGCCCACCCGGGGGCCCCAGCCCCGCCCTGCCCCGCCGCGAGCGGACGGAGGGCGGGCCGCGGGCCCTTGGCCCAAAGCCCCGGGGCCGCGGCCCCGAGGCAAGCCATTGCCCGAGCCGACCAGGCAGCCTGGCCTGGTGGCGTGATCGTTGACCCCTCATGAAAACCAGGACTGCCCATGTGACACATAAGCTGTCTCGCTTGGGAGGCCTCGTGGGGTGTTCTGGAGGCTTTGGGGCCGTCTTGGGGCCATCTGTGGCGTCTTGGGGCGATCGTTCGGCGACCCGGGGCCCTCTTGTACCGTCTTGGGGGCCTTTTGTGGCCTCTTGGGGCCCTCAGGGCTCGTGTTGGGGCCCTCAGGACTCTCTCTCTCTCTCTCTCTTTTTTTCCTCTCTCTCTCTCTCTCTCTCTCTCTTTCTCGCTAAATGGTACACTATGAGCCACGTCTACATCGCAGAGCGATGGGTGGGGCTGGGAAGGGGCATGCCGCTCCTCGATAATTAGCCTGGCGAAGGACCCAACCATATGCAGTTGTGAGTAATGCTGGTGTGAGTACCGTCTTCGGTGGATCTCCCTATGGGGCCACGAAACGTTTGAGGGGTGTGCCGAAATGGGTGTGGGGGCGGCATGCGAACGTTGCCACTGGGGCCTTCGGTGGAGCTCCTTATGGGGCCACGAAACGTGTGAGGGGTGCACCGAAGTTGGCGTGGGGGCGGCATGCGAACGCAGCCACTGGGGCCTTCGGTGGAGCTCCCTGTGGGGCCACGAAACGTGTGAGGGGTGTGCCGAAATTGGTGCGGGGGCGGCATGCGAACGCAGCCACTGGGGCCTTCGGTGGAGCTCCCTATGGTGCCACGAAACGTGTGAGGGGTGTGCCGAAATGGGTGTGGGGGCGCATGCGAACCCAGTCGCTGGGGCCTTCAATGGAAATCCCCATGGGGCCACGAAACATGTGAGGGATGTGCCGAAATGGGTGTGGGGGCGGCATGCGAACGTTGCCACTGGGGCCTTTGGTGGAGCTCCTTATGGGGCCACGAAACGTGTGAGGGGTGCACCGAAGTTGGTGTGGGGGCGGCATGCGAACGCAGCCACTGGGGCCTTCGGTGGAGCTCCCTATGGGGCCACGAAACGTGAGGGGTGTGCCGAAATGGGTGGTGGGGAGGCATGCGGACCCTGCCTGGGGCCTTCGGTGGAGCATCGGACCTGCCACTGGGGCCTTCGGTGGAACGAAACGTGTGAGGGGTGTGCCGAAATGGGTGGTGGGGAGGCATGCGAACCCTGCCACTGGGGCCTTCGGTGGAGCTCCCTATGGGGCCACGAAACGTGTGAGGGGTGTGCCGAAATGGGTGGTGGGGAGGCATGCGAACCCTGCCACTGGGGCCTTCGGTGGAGCTCCCTATGGGGCCACGAAACGTGTGAGGGGTGTGCCGAAATGGGTGGTGGGGAGGCATGCGGACCCTGCCACTGGGGCCTTCGGTGGAGCTCCCTATGGGGCCACGAAACGTGTGAGGGGTGTGCCGAAATGGGTGGTGGGGAGGCATGCGGACCCTGCCACTGGGGCCTTCGGTGGAGCTCCCTATGGGGCCACGAAACGTGTGAGGGGTGTGCCGAAATGGGTGGTGGGGAGGCATGCGGACCCTGCCACTGGGGCCTTCGGTGGAGCTCCCTATGGGGCCACGAAACGTGTGAGGGGTGTGCCGAAATCGGTGTGATGATTGATGATGATGATGATGATGATGATGATGATGATGATGATGATGATGATGATGATGATGATGATGATGATGATGATGATGATGATGGGAGGAGGGAGGGGGGGGGAGGAGGAGGTGGGGAACGCGGGGCACCGTCTCTTCAAAACGAGGACCCAACACCACAGGATGGTTGGGAAAAACCTTGACCCGATCTGAGGCTGCCGCGATCGCCGCGGCGACCTCCCACACTGACCAGGCGGTTTGGTCGGTGTCAGATATCAAACGAGCCAGCGATACACATACCCAAACTCTTGGAGGCCCGCGCTGACTTCTTGGCTCTGGGCTGGCCCCCCCCCCCCGGCCCGCGGAGCGCCAGAAGCGGCGCCAGAGGGGGCCCCGCGCCCGACAGCAGCAGCAGCAGCAGCAGCAGCAGCAGCAGCAGCAGCAGCGGCAGCAGCAGCAGCAGCAGCAGCAGCAGCAGCAGCAGCAGCAGCAGAGGCAGGCGAGGGCGAGGCTCTGCGGCCGCCCGAGCGGTGCGCGGGGGCCGCAGCCGCGGGCCGTGGCCACGCCCACTCGGCAAGCGCGGCCGCCGAGGTGGCGAGGCGCGCGGGGCGCCGGGCCGGCCGGGAGAAGGCGCGCGACATCTGCGCCGGACACAGGGCTGAGACGAGGCCAGGACAAGGATAACATCGGGCGAGGAGAAATCGAGAATCTCTGAGATCCAGCGGCTCTGCGCCCTCCCCCAGAACGCATGAAGAACACCCAACAAACACGAATAACATGATGGCATCCTCACCGGATCGACTTCGATCTTATGCCTCGGTCCGACCGTAGTGGTGATGGTGGTGGTGAGTGAGATGACGAGGAATTACGCTACCGAGGAATCCCACATATTCACTTCAAATATTGCAACACCCAACCCATGCGCAGTCTTCTGGCATCAGGGAAGCGCCACGCCTGCCACGCTTCGCGGGCCCGAAAAGGACAACGACCGCACCCCCAAAGCACCCCCTGTGCCGTCGAGACAATGCCACGCCTGCAACACTTTGCGAACAAGAAGCGGATAGCGATCGAGCCCGCGAACCCCCCCCTGTGGCGTTGAGAAAATGCCACGCCTGCCATGCTTGTCGAACCCGAAACGGACAGCGACCGCACCCCCAGCGCACTCCCGTGGATTCGAGGAATGCCACGACGACCACACAGGGCGAGCCTGAAGCGGACAGTGGCCGCGCCCCCAGCGCACGCCTGGTCGAGGAAAAGACACGCCTGCCACACTTTGCGAGCCCTAAACGGATAGCGACCGCACCCTCGAAGCACCCTCTGTAGATTCGAGAAAGTGCCACGCCTGCCACGCTGTGCGAGCCCGAAACAGACAGCGACCGCACCCCCAAGGCACCCCATGCAACGTCGAGAAAGTACCACGCCTGCCACGCTTTGCGAGCCCAAAACAGATTGCGACCGCACCCCCTGCGCACCGCCTGTGGTGTGAAGAACATGCCACGCTGTGTGTCTGCGTGCTGCATGTGTGCTGTGTGTATGTATGCGGTCCGCGTCTGTGTTTCTTGCATATGTGTATCTTGTGTGTACGGTTGTGTACGTGTGTCTCATGCGGGCGTCGTGCTGCGTCACACAGCATGTTCGTTTGTGCATGCTGCGCGCGCGGGTGAAGGTGAGAAAGAGAAGGAGATGGGGGAGGTGTGTGACCGTCGCGCGGGTGGGACGCGGCGGAGAAGAACGCCATAACCCCACGAAGCCTGTGGGGAATCACAACAGGATAATCATCAGCATGAGGCGAGCGACAAGAACATGAACGCACGAGTCCTGCACTGCTCGGGCTGTGGAGCCGACTGCAAGCGCCTTCGTGGTTGACGTCCTCACCATCCGTGGCACCTTGCCGAGGCTGCACAGAAGAGGGCACTCGCGGGGCAGCCGTGCAGAGCAGCATGGCTGCACCGCAACGCAGGCGCCTCGGCGCCGACGACATCGCCCCCGCACGCATCACCCAGCGTCCTGCAGCACCACATGCGATGGCATCCGAGAAGGTCGCTCGCCATGGGCCGACCCCGAGATCACCGAGGCTCCGCCGCGGCCGCCGCGGCAGCGGCCCTCGGCGGCGCGCACCGAGGAGGGCCAGGCCGAGGGCGGCCCGGCGGCCCCCCCAGGTGGGCGGCGGGGGCACGGCCTCGAGGGGGCCGATCTCTTCAAGCAAGGCCCCCCTCACCTCCTTGGAGGACCGACCTCCCTCGCCCGGCCCCGTGCTGCGCGCCGCAAAAGGGCGGTGGGCGGCGTGCGGCCAGAGGCCGAGCAGGCACGCCTCGACGCGCGGCGGGCGGCGCTCTTGCAGTGGGGCCTTGTGCGACGCCAGGTCCGCGGCGAGCTTGTCGTGCTTGTCCTTGGAGTCACCAGCAATCTGGGCGCGAAAAGCAAGATCAAACCGATGTCGGACATCGAAACTCACTGGCCGCCACGATCCGCTTCAGTCTCAGCCCTCCCTGAGGACCCTCCTGCCTACCCACAGCCACTCGCTCATGCCACGTCCGCTGCAAGGCTGCCCACAAACCGATGCAATCGCGAGTCGCTCGCGGAATCGATCCAGTCGAGTCGCACACTGCTACCCCCCCTGCATGGCGCCAACGATGCTGACGGAGCGGTCAAGCCGCGCGCCCGAACGCGAGGGCGCAAGCGTCGACGTGCAACGAGACTCTTCTCGAAAGAACGGGTGGGCAACGTCACCTGGCATGTGGAACATGCCCTTTGCCTGAGGTCGTGCATGTCCTCCTACAGGCGGATTTTAGGCGCGAAAGTAGAAATAGTCAAAACATGTCCAACAATAAGCAAGAATGGTCGCGAAATCGTCCCCCGACTACTTTTTGACTATCTTTGAATATCCCTCCTGCTGAGGGAGGGACATGCCCGACTTCACCTCTGCCCAGACGGGGCACTCGGCACTCCTCCCTGGCGTGCCCATTGGACGCCGACCGTCAGGGGCGAGGGTACGGTGGTGCTGAGGAGTGTTCGTTAGCGGACGGGGCCCGCTCACACCGGTGGTTCAAGCATGGGGTCCGGAGGGATGGGGGCCTAAGGACAGAAAGGGATCTCAGGGTGGATCTACGCTATTTGAGGCACCCCGTCCTTAGAACCCCATCCCGCAGGACCCCATCTTCGAACCACCGACCATCCTACAGCTCTTGATATCGATCGTGCCGCGGTCATACGATGCCGCGGCAACCGCGGCGAGGACCGAAGGAGCATCCACGATTGGATCGTCGACGGTAACGGCAACGCTCCCAAGCGGAAAGCCGTGCAGTGATGTTCCCTCGCCCTGCCCATTCCCTGATCTCCGACGACTCAGCTCTTTCGAAATCACACGCGCCAGGAGCCCCCTCGACTCGCTTTGTCCTCTCGTGGTTTTCGGGTCATAGCTCGGGCTTCCGGCGGCCGTTCGGGACGATCCAGGCAGCCCTGGTGCGCTCTTAGCGAGGCGCAGCCGCAGGAAGATGTCCCGAAGGCCGAAAGCCGCCAAGGACAAACGTAAACGTCCGAAGACCTGGAGCCTCCACCAGGCTCGATCCTCGTCCCGAGTCGCTCTCTGGCGGCCCCTTGGGTCTGGCATCAGGTCGGGCATGTCCTCCTACAGGCGGATCTTGGACGAAACATGAAACATAGTAAAAACATGACCGAACACGATAAAAGATAATCGAAAACTCGCCCCCACGCATTTTTTGACCATACGCTGATTCAGTTTTCGTTATGTTTGATGACGCATCGCCCCCATACATTTTTCCGTGAATCTTTTTGAATTTTCCTCGTGTAGAGTCAAGGGGACGTAAGACCTGGGTACAGGGGACTCGGAAATCCCCGACGAGGTCGTCAAAAAAATGACGAGGCCGAGCCTGCATTTTGACGAGGCCTCCCGCTGCAGACATCCCACGAACCTCCTCCTCGTCAAAATCCGAGGCGCGGTCGTCAAAAAACGATGGCGAACCCGAGTCCCGGCAAACCCGGGTCTTACGCTCCCCCGATAGAGGGACGTGCCCGACTTCAGTCTGGCAGCGGCCGGCGGGAGCACCGCAAAACCGGCCGCGAAGCGGGCGTCTCTCTCTGCGTGCGGGCCTGCTCCAGGTACCCCACGCGCTCGGGGAGCGAGGCGTGCGCGCCGCTCAGCGCGGAGATGTCCTCGCTCGCCCTCCTCCCTCCTCCCCCTCCCCCTCCCTCCTCCCCCTCCCCATCCCCTTCCCCCTCCTCGCCCTCCCCCTCCCCCTCCCCCTCCTCCTCCTCCTCCTCCTCCTCCTCCTCCTCCTCCTCCTCCTCGCCCTCCTCGCCCTCCTCCCCCTCCGGGGGCCTTCCGACCCGGCCCATGGGGGGAGACGGGGGAGGAGATGGTCGGGGACAGCGGCTCGGAGCAGACGCGGGGAGGGGGGGGGGAGGGAGGGACAAAGGGGGGGAGGAAGTGAGACGGGGAGGGGGTGCGAGCGGGGGGCGAAGGGATGGGCGGGGGAGAGGAGAGGGGGGGGAGGGGGAGGCCCAGACCCCCGACCTCGTGATTTCTTCACGAAAAGCAAACGCCCAAAGGTCTGGACCCCTTCACTGGGACCGGTTTTTCACCCTGCGTCGTTTTTTGATGGTCCCGGGGCCCGGTGAGGGCCCCTGGAGACCGAACATAGGGAAACACATGTTGTCGTGATTTTTTCACAGCGCGAGGGGTCTGGTGGGGAGAGGGGGGGGCGGAGGCGGAAGAGGTGCGGGGGAGGATCGAGGTCCGAGGCTCGAGGTCCGAGCTGCTCGAGGGTCGCAGGGGATCGAGGCTCGAGCAGCGCCCACGTCCTCCTCGCCTTAACCTTAGGTCGGGCCTGTCCCCCTATAGGCGGATTCTGGAAGGAAAGTACAACACATTGAAAACAAGTGTCCCAGAATAGCCAAACATAGTAGACAAATCATCCCCATCATATTTTTCGACTACTTTTGAATCATCCTACTGTAGAGGGACGTGCCCGCCTTAACCTCATCCTCGAGCGGCACGGTCCACCAGCCACTGGGACTCGGTGCACGGCTGCGGCCGAAGCGTGCGCGGGGCCCGTGCGCTACAGCGCTGCTTACAGTCAACCCGTATAACAAGTAATAAGGATGCGCGGTAAGGATTAGAAGGAAACACCTGTATAAACCTAAGCTTTCGGCGCTCCCCGCGGATTTCTTGGATCTGCGCTGGACCCCCCTCCCTGGATCATAACAAGCAACAGGGGTGCGCTGTAAGGATGCAGGGGCCTTGGAGGGCCACGTCAACGTCCTCCGAACGAGGCTGGCCAGCGCAAGTCGCTCAGGACGGGCCGAAGGGGGCAAGGATCCAAGGGTACAGCCGTCGCCAGCTGCTCGTCCTCACTCTGCGGGTCGACCGCGCACCACGCAGCCTGCACGCCAGGACTGGGAGGACCGAGTGGAGCAGGGACCGACCGTCCCGGCATTCCTATAACCCTACCACGCGATGTTCCTAGAACCCGAACGTGCTCTAAGAACAATGACGAGGTTCTTGGAGCATCAGCCCCATGCGGCAAGACAGGGCAGACTCCGCCAGAAATGCTCTGAGAACGTCCCGTGGGAGCCGCAGGAGGCGGAGGCGGAGGCGGAGGCGGAGGCGGAGGCGGAGGCGGAGGCGGAGGCGGAGGAGGAGGAGGAGGAGGAGGAGGAGGAGGAGGAGGAGGAGGAGGAGGAGGAGGAGGAGGAGGAAGGAGGAGGAGGAGGAGGAGGAGGAGGAGGAGGGAGAGGAGGAGGGAGGAAGGAGGAGGAGGAGGAGGAAGAGGGAGGAGGAGGAGGGCCGAGGAGGAGGAGGAGGAGGAGGAGCTCAGAACACTGCCTGGCAGGCCTGTGGGCACGCCAGGACGCCTCGCCACTGCCCGGCCGAGAGCCTCGACCACGCCAGGCGCCGCGTGCGCGTCGGGGGGGCGCGCCACGGCGCAGCGCGCGGGGAGGCCGCCCGCCGAAGAGGCCTCCCCCCCGCCGAGAGACTCTGGGACGCTGCCGGCCCCTCCTCCTCCTCCTCCTCCTCCTCCTCCTCCTCCTCCTCCTCCTCCTCCTCCTCCTCCTCCTCCCCTCCTCCTCCTCCTCCCCCCTCCTCCTCTGCCTCCTCCTCCTCCTCCTCCTCCTCCTCCGCCTCCTCCGCCTCCTCCGCCTCCTCCGCCTCCGCCTCCGCCTCCGCCTCCGCCTCCGCCTCCGCCTCCGCCTCCTCCGCCTCCGCCTCCTCCGCCTCCGCCTTCGGAAGAAGTGGGTAAAAACACGAATCGGGCCGGGCGAAAGGGGGGGACAGCAAAGGGGGGGTCTGAGAATCGGCTCGCGTGGCTGATCTTCCCGGCGCCTCCTGGCGCCAGAGGCGGCTATGTATCGAGGAATGGGCCCCTCGGTGGGGCCGAAACCAGCTGCATGCAGCAGATTTCGTAACCCCCCCTTTCCCAATCCCCCCCTTTCGTCCGGCCCGAATGAAGGAGGAAGGCGGATTAAGTTGATTGGGTCCAGGCCCCACCCCCCAGAGAGTCACAAAAAACACAGCAGAAGCGTGCCAATGCTTGCAGCAGGAAGGCGCTTGAAATAGAGTGGGAATCCGGGAATCCAAACATACCTACTTTCAACAACCGGCGTGTAGCTTTTCGAGGGGCCCGGCCTTCGCGCGCCAGGGGCTGCTCGCTGTGGGTGCCCCGGCCCAGGATCCGAGGCGTGGATTTTTGTCCATGTCCGCCGCCTGGGAACCGACGTCCTGGTGCCCCAGCGGGCGGTGGATCGGAGGCTGGGGGGTGAGATCGCGGTGAAACGGAGACGCTTCGTATTCGTGTCGTGCGTGCGGGCCAGGCGAAGCTGCGCGTGATCCTCCTGTGGCTAGGCCGAGGTTGGAGCGAAAGTCCGTTCCCGTCCGCTGG
>CAUYUJ010000544.1:92500-112306 GCA_963575745.1 Prorocentrum cordatum
ATGTCGGGCGTGACGTCGACCTCGTAAGACGGAGCCAAGACGAGGACAACATCGCGTGAGGATAAACCGAACATCTCGGAGCTCCGGCGGCTCTGGAGGATGTCGCGGGCGCCGCGGCCTCCTCTGAGCGTTCGGGAACGCTCTGAGAGCGTGACGGCACGCTCTGGACCGGATCCATCCTCGTCCTGGCCCCAGCCGACCTCGCCCGGCCGAGGACTGACGCGTGCGGTCGCTGATCTGCGGGTGGCCGAGGACACGCCCACTGGGGGCGCCTTGGCGGTGCTGGCGGCAAGATCGGCTGGCACCACCGGCACCATCGCGAAGGGCCCCGTGCCCAGACCGGCCTCGACGTCCAGCACCTCGATGTCATCGGATCTCGCGCGCGCTTTGGGCAGCAGCAGAGCCAAGCTCCGCGGGTCCACGAGGAGCACGGACGTGGGCTCCAGGGCGCGTGCCACGAGAGGCTGCGGCGCCTCGCCCAGGAGGTGCTCTGTGCAGAGGAGGTCGTTGACCTTCACGACCTGGCGGGTCTCAGACGTCGCCCGCCTCACCTCGATCGCCCCGAAGATGACAGAGATTATGGGCGACTGCTCGTCCACGAGCCCCTGGAACACCAGCTGGCCCGGCTGGAAGGTCACCAGGGGGGACCTGTCCGCCAGGTCCTGCGCGATGGCCTCGGGGATCCCCTCCAGCCCGTCGATCTGCCCGAGGTTCTCGACGGCCCGCCGCGACACGTGGCTGCGCACCTTGGCGCTCCGATCGACCAGGCGCATCACCTGATGCCCCGGGATCCGCAGCACCTTCGTGTTCCGAAGCGCCACTGCTACCATGCCGCAGCGCATGCCGTGGAGCAGCGCCATGTCCCCAAAGACCTTGTCTGGGCCGAGGTCCCACGTGGGCGGCCGCTCGCCCACGTCGGGAGAGCCCTGGCAGGGAGACGCCGATCTAGAACGCTTCAGGACGTCCAGGATCCTGTGGCATGAAAACAGCGGGCCCTGCGGGAAGCGGGTCTCGGAGCCCAGGGGCTTTCCCCAGGATGATTTTGCAACCCGAGCCGTTTCTGGTTCCCCGGGGCCCAGGAAGAACCCACCAGAGCCCATTTGCGGGGAAAACCCTCAGGACCTGTTGCCCTCGAGACCCGTCTGCTTCATGGCAAATCCTAGGGGAGGGACACTCCGCCAGGCCCCAGCTGAGGAGCGACGTCCCCTGGCGCTTGGGCTTCGTCGGGCTCGACCCCTCGGAGAGTTGCAGCCGAACGACGCCGCTGATCACGAAGAAGAGACCGCTGTTGCGTGCCTCCCTGGATATGATGACGTCGCCTTCGTGGTAGTGCTCCTTTAGAGGAACTGTGCACATGCACCGAATCTGGCCAGACCCATCCTGAGCCCATGATCGGTGCATACGCCCTCCTGCCTTGGCCAGGAAGGCATATGCACCGATCCTGGGTCAAGGATGGGCCTTGCCAGGATCGGTGCATGTGCATAATTCTCTTCGCCCGATCCTTGAACATTGCTGTCCGAATGAGTTCCACGACCTCCCGGACGTCCAACTCCGCGAACATGGGCACCTGCAGCAGCCGGTTGGCCAGCCTGCGGGCCATGATCGAGCGGAGGCTCTGGAAACGGCTCCTCGTGGTGGAGGACTTGCGCACGGCGGCCCCGTGCTCGTTGAGCAGCCTTCGGTGGGAACAGTTTGGCAACTCGTGATGACGTCCCATACCATCTCGCTGGCTCTTGCGCATCGGCGCTAATCCACGCTACTCGACGACAGTCGACGCGAGAGAGACGCTGCATCGACGCTGCTCGACGCTAAGTCTGCGGTACCTCATCGAATAACCGACGCTAATCGACGCCAGCGCACCCTACAAAGACGGAGCTGCGAAAGACACACGAGGCTCCCACGCTTTGCAAAGCCGAGTCAGCCGGTTCAGCCCCGCGAAGAGCAGCCCCCCCGCCACCGAGGACGCGAGCATCACCAGGAGCGGCAGCTTCTCGCCGCTCTCCTCGCCCCGGTGCAGCGCGTGCCCGAAAAGCTCGATGGACAGCGCGAAGATAGAAGAAGCAATGACGCCACAAACAGAAAGTTTTGGCGCTCCGCGCGGATCTCTTGGATCCGCGCTGGACCCCCTCCTCCCTTGCGCGCGGAGCGCGCGGAGCTGGGGGCGCCGCTGGGGGGCCCCCGCGCAGATCCAAGAAATCCGCGCGGAGCGCCAAAAGTTTGTTTGAGCAGGGACCGATCGTCCCGGCATTCCTATAGTCCTACCACGGCATGTTCGTAGAACCCACCCCCAAGTGTTCGAATCACAAGAGCAGTGTCCTTAGAACATAAGCCCGATGTGCTAAAGCAAGACAGCCTGAACCAGAAAAGGTTCTACCAAGGACACTCCGTGCAGATCACACAAGAAGCTCTTCGAACATCCTGGGGTGGGCCTGTAGGCGAGCCGGGACGCTTCGCAACTGCTCGAGTTTGGGGCGCTCTTGCTCCTTCGAGAAGAGGAGGGCGCCACCGCCGAAGGACATGAGCACCGCGCGCACCTGCTTCCGCGGCAGGCACGTCACGCCTGCGGCCGTGGCGGCTCTCGGGCCGCTCGGGCGGCCCGAGAGCCGCGCGACGAGCCCGGGCCCCCGGGCCGATTGGTGCTTTGCTTGTGTCTGTTGTCTGTTGATTGCTCTTGCTGTTCTTCGGCCGCGCTGTCGCTTCTGCTTCTTCTTCTTGTTCGGGAGCGGCAAAGAGGGGGGTGTCCAAGAGGGGGGGGTGCAAATCATGACCGGCGGCATGTGCGCGGCCCAGCGGGGGGGCCCGGGACGTAATGAAATAAGAAGAGGCGCCATGAAATCTGAGGAAATATCATGCCCCCCGCCATGATATCCACCCCCCCCTAGTCATCACCCCCCTCTTTTCCGCCCCCGACTTGTTCCTCTTACTCCTTCAGATGCCGGGCAGGGTGATTCCTGCTGCATGACATCTGATCCGAGGCAGGCCGATACGGTCGGTCCCAGGCCACAGCAACACTCCTCAGGGACATGAGGACCGCCGTCGGCCAAGACGAGCAGAACATCCAAGGGCACCCTCCCCAGGATGCACAAGAACATCCAACACACACGACGAACACGAGGGTACCCTCCGCGAGCCGACCTTTTCCTCTTCCTCCTCCTCCTCCTCCTCCTCCTTCTTCTCGTTCTCCTCCTTTCCCTCCTCCTCGTCCTCCTGCTCCTGCTCCTGCTCCTCCTCCTCCTCCTCCTCCTCCTCCTCCTCCTCCTCCTCCTCCTCCTCCTCCTCCTCCCCCTCCTTCCCCTCCCCCTCCTCCTGCTCCCCCTCCTCCTCCTCCGCCTCGTGCTCCTCCTGCTCCTACCCCTTCTCCACCCGCTCCTCCTCCTCCTCCGCCTCCACAACTCTACAATATTTCAATACTACTCTCCTCTCTCCCCTAGCGTCCGGGAAATATTTGCGCCCCCTCCGCGTACTGTTTTTTACACACAAGATCCCCGCGAAACGGGTTTTCGCTTGTTTTTGTTTTTTTCGGCATGCTGCTCTCGCTGAAGCACTGGCCTCATTTTCAGGCTACCACTCGTTCCGAATCGTGCTCCCGCTGCAACGCTGGCCTCATTTCCGCGCTTCCGCTCGTTCCGAGTCGTGCTCCCGCTGCAGCGCTGGCGTTATTATTTCCAGTGTCATGCCACGGCATGGTTTTCGGTCCTTCCAATCGGCCCCAACATCTAGAACATGGCCTCCCGAAGAAGCCATCAGACGTGATTCCACATTCGGTGTCGACTCGTTGATATTTGGGACCGCAGAAGCCGTGGGGCGTCGCCACGCCATGCTATGTCATGCTACGCGTTGATCTTCAACACCATGCTATGCCATGCAATGCTATGCCATGCTGCGATATCCGGTTGTGCGAATAGACAGGCGATCTACGCCATGGTACGGGATGAGAGAGAGGGGTAGGACGTCAGATATGACGCGAACGCACCTAGCTTGTCCTCCTCCCCCTCCCCCTTCTCCTCCTCCTCCTCCGCCTCCTCCTCCTCCTCCTCCTCCTCATCCTCTCGAGTCTTAGCGGGATTGGAGATCCCACGTGCGACGATTTCTTGTGAGCCCCTATCGTCCCAAGGTGCGGCCAGGCAGACACGGGCGCACATAACGCCCCCGAGGAATCGGGTCGGGCGAACCACAGAGGGGTAGTAAAGGGACGCTTCGCGAATCAGCTCATATAGTCCCACCAGCCCTCTGGGCGTATGTGGTCTAGAGCGGTTTCTCTTCAAACCCTGCCCTCTTCCCCTGGGGGGAGGGGTTTACCCCTCCCCCTCCACCCTCCCCTGGACCTGGAGGGGGGGGGGTTCGCGAGACGTTGGGGCGCACAAAATGGCCCAAGATGGCTCTTGGAGGGCTGCGAGGCAACTCGCCTGTGCATCGTTTCTGGATGGGCTGGTGGGGATACTTTTTGGTCTGCGGGCTCGCGAAGCAAATCGAAAGCCGTCCGATCACTAGCCGGGCCGCGACTAGGCAGCAAGAAAAGAGAGGGGCAAGCGAAGCGAGCGCGCGGGCAGCCACTCAGAAGTGCACCGGAAGCGGCACTCCCAACCCAGCGTGCTGGTGGGGATACGCGAAGCGTCAGAGGCGCCCGTCGGTGTCGGAGGCGCCCGTGTATCGGTGCGGACGAGGGGGATGACGGAGGAGGAGGAGGAGCAGGAGGAGGAGGAGGAGGCGGAGGAGGAGAAGGAGGAGGATGAGGAGGAGGATGAAGGGGAGGAGAAATCGGGTCGGGACGCTTCGCGAATCAGCTCACAAAGTTGCTTTCCCCGGCGCCTGCCAGCGTCGGCGGCGCCCGTGTATCGAGGAAGGCGCATGGCGTTAGGTCGGGCATGTCCTCCTACAGGCGGATTTCTGAGGGAAAATAGAACTAGTCGAGCGAAATTCAAAAATAATCAAAAGAGCACAAACAACAACGTCCCCAGACAATATCTATACCGTTCTCGAGTACTCCTCCTGTGGACATGCCCGACTTAACGCTTCGCGAATCAGCTCACGTAGTTGCTCTCCCCAGCGCCTGCCAGCGTCGGAGGCGCACGGGTATCGAGGAACGCTCCTCCTCCTCCTCCTCCTCCTCCTCCTCCTCCTCATCCTTCTTTTCCTCCTCCTCTCGAGTCTTAGCGGGATTGGAGATCCCACGTGCGACGATTTCTTGTGAGCCCCTATCGGGCCCAAAGTGCGGCCAGGCAGACACGGACGCACAGGACGCCCCCGAGGAATCGGGTCGGGCGAACCACAGGGGGGTAGCTAGCGTGGGTCTCCTCCTCCCCCTCCTCCTCCTCCTCCTCCTCCTTTGTCGTCCTTCCTCGTCCTCCTGCTTCTCCTCATCCTCGTCCTCGTCCTCGTCCTCCTCCTCCTCCTCCTCCTCCCTCCCTCTCCTCCCCGAGCGGCTCCGGGTATCGAACCACCTGCGCCGTCGGAATCGCCGCGACTGGACGGTCCACGCGGTGTCCGAGACCAGCGCGGTCGGCTTCGCCAATCAGCTCGCAAAGTTGCTTTCCCGGGCGCCTGCCAGCGTCGGAGGCGACCGTGTATCGAGGAAGGCGCTTGGCGGCGGGGCGCTCCAGACAAAGTACCGCACGTAAATCTGCGATGTCTTCCATTTTCCGAAACGACGCCTCCGGAAGTCTCGACACTTTCCCCAGGGAAGATTTTTCATCGCCATCGCCAGCAGCACGAGCTGTCTGAACTATCATGGGGCGCCTTCACACCTCGTGGCAAGCATCTGGACGCCTGCTGTTGAAAACTGTGGCCGAAAAAGTTTGGTTCCCTCGTGGTTGAATCCGTGGGTTGACGCTCTGGCCGAGGGGCTCTGAGTCGTTCGAGTCGTTCTTCATCCCGAGCCGTTTTTTGACGGTCCTGGGGCCCGGCGAGGGTCCCCAGAGGTCGACAGCGGCCGAAGACCTCCCGGTCGGGATCTTTTTTTTTAAATGCGAGCACGTCTGGACACGCCTCTCTTTTGGACGCCCGAGGTGGGTACGGAAAACATGGGTACACCTGCCCAACAACAAGTGTTGCCCCCAAACCAACAGCGGCCGCTGTTGGGCAGGTGGCCTTCTGTCTCAAGTGGACACAGGCCACGGCGGCGCGGACAGCAAGTCCTGTCCAAAGTGAACAGGAACTGCAAGGGGAGGAGGAGGAGGAGGAGGAGGAGGAGGAGGAGGAGGAGGAGGAGGAGGCCGAAGGAGGAGGAGGAGGAGGAGGCCGAATGAGGAGGAGGAGGAGGAGGAGGAGGAGGAGGAGGAGGAGGAGGAGGAGGTGCTGTTGAGCACTGTACCCGTTCTTTCCGTGCCCATCTCGTTGGTGCAGATCTCTGCCGCCCGTGGCTGGCCGCCAGGGGCCCCTTCGCCGGCCGCGGCCCGCGGGCCTATCGTGGCGCCGATCATGAGCGAGGTGGCGCTCAGGAGGCCCCAGAGGCACGACTCCCAGACCTGGGCGAGCAAAAGCAGCATTCGCCATCGCTCGGGCGTCCACTCCCCGATCTCGTTCATCTATGAAGGGGGGCCCCGGGGCACACAGATAGATACACACAAGTAGCAGGATTCCCCATATTTTTTCCCATATCTTCTGGGTTATTGTCTTCCCCACACCTCCAACATTTTCCAATCTGTTCAGGGGCATCGACGATTAATTGTGTCTGTGTGATTTCTTCCCTCTTGAGTCTAGTTCTCCGCAAGGTGATCTTAGAGGCTCCTCGATGGTCCTCGCCGAGGAAATCGAGCACACGTCCGAGCGATGCCAAGGCATAGACGAAATTTCCAGCAAGTCCGCGCGGATTTCTTAGATCGGCGCTGGACCCCCCGGCGCCGCCAAATGTTCCCAGCGCGGATCCAAGAAATCCGCACGGACCTCCGAGAAACTACGGCAGGTTCGTGCCGTGCCGACTTCGGCGTTGGTTCCTGACACCGCGGGGATCGTTCAACCTTGAACGATCGGCCGTTTCCGAAATGTTAGGCCGCTCAACATCGACCGATTCTGGCTCGCCGGCGGCGCCCAACGTTGAACGCTGGCGGCGGGGTCGCCATCAGTCGACACGACGAGAACCTACCGAATGCCCAGAGATCCGATGTCGTGTTTTTTTCCATACGGGGTCCCTGGAAGTCTCGACCCATTCCCGAGGATCGGTTTCTCATCCTGAGTCGTTTCTCGACGGTCCTGGGGCCCAGCGAGGGCCCCCAGATGCCGAAAGCTGCAAAAAGCCTCCGTCTTAATTTGTCAATGCGTGGGGTCTCTGGGCGTCTGCATGTTCTTTGATCCTCGAAGACCATCGGCTCGCCCGCCATGGCCGGGGCGGGCGGCGGGCGCGCCTCCGGGCGGAGGTGCGCGCGGGACGGCGCCCGGAGCGCGCTCGAGCCAACGGGGGAGGAATCACGTCTGACCGCGCGGCGGACACGTCCGCCCAGCGGACTTCGGGCCCCGGGCCCTGTCCTCCTCCTCCTCCTCCTCCTCCTCCTCCTCCTCCTCCTCCTCCTCCTCTCTCCCCCTCCCTCCTCCTCCTCCCTCCTCGTCCTCCTCCTCCTCCTCCTCCTCCTCCTCTTTCTCCTCCCTCCTCCCTCCTCCCTCCTCCCTCCTCCTCCCTCCTCCCTCCTCCTCCTCCTCCTCCTCCTCCTCCGACCCGGCCGCGCGGACACGCGGTCGCGCAGATACGCTCCGCGCGGGGCAGCCGCGAAAACGCGCCCCGTGTCCGCGAGGTCGCGGCTCAGGGGCCCGGCCCGCGAGGTCGCGGATGCGGATGTCTTCTTCGCCCGCGAGGGCGGGGGGAGGGGGGGAGGAAGGCTGGCGCCGCAGCTTGCGCAGGCCGCCAGAAGGGCGCGATACATGGGAAACGAGGGCGCGTACGCGGAGAGCTTACGAGTCCATGTCCGCGCAATCGAAACCCTTTTTCTGCGTCGCTCGGGTGTCGAGGCAGGAGTGGAAGGGGGGAGGGGGGGAGGAAGGGAGGGGTGGATTCGAGGGATTCGGCCATCACATGGTGATACAACTATCGAAAGAACAGGCACGCCCTAAGACCTCGAAGACGCACAACACGACAAGAAATACGAAGCGCTCGAACTGGAGGACCAACTTCACGAATACCGCGTTCCACCACTTGTGGAACAAACGCTGTCCCGCACTAGGGAGGATTGGAGGGGGGCGAAACAGGGAGGGGGGAAGGGGAAGCGATAAGTGATTGTGTGTGGGTGTGCGTCGTGGCACGCGAACCGTCGACTGCATTCCATCGAGGCGCCGGGGATATATATATGTATGTATGTATGTATGTATGTATGTATGTATGTATGTATGTATGTATGCATGCATGCATGCATGCATGCATGCATGCATGCATGCATGTATGTATGTATGTATGTATGTATGTATGTATGTATGTATGTATGTATGTATATATGTATGTATTTTTGAATATATGTATGTATGTATGTATGTATGTATGTATGCATGCATGTATGTATGTATGTATGTATGTATGTATGTATGTATGTGTACATATATACACATGTGCGTACTCTTCCCTCAGAGGTTGAGTGTGCCTATGTGGCGAGTTTGGGAAGCGTTTTTTCTGAGACGTTGGCGTCGGCAACAAAACAGTTCCCCTCGCGCGTGTCCGCAAAGGTGGATAATTCTCTGCGCGATACTCCTGGTTGTTTTTGCTGCTATCAGTTACCCACTGGCGCGTCGGAGGGTAAAGAGTGTGTGTGTGTGTGTGTGCGTGTGCGTGTGTGTGTGTGTGTGTGTGTGTGTGTGTGTGTGTGTGCGTGTGTCCTTCTACGCCTCGACGCTGCGCGCGAGGCCACGCCAACAAGTGTGTGTGTGTGTGTGCTTGTGTGTGTGTGTGTGCGTGTGTGTATGTGCGCGTGCGCGTGTGTGTGTGTGCGCGCGTGTGTGTGTGTGTGTGTGTGTGTGTGTGTGCGTGTGTGTGTGTGTGTGTGTGTGTGCGTATACCCTCCACCTCCTGGCCGCCGCTTGCTCCTCCTCCCCCCCCTCCTCCTCTTCCTCCTGCAGCCGGGCGCAGTTCCCGCCACTGGCGGAGGGGCGCCCGCGAACGCCCGAGCGCGGCAACGACATCTGTGCATGTCCACCGCCCCGGGGCCAGGCCGATCCTGGGCCTGCAACGCGCAATCCGCAGCGTGTCGACACGGGGCTCCACACGTGGACTGACTACGCAGGTCTGGCGCGATACGTTCGCCCGAGCGTGGGCCAACACGTGGAGAAGCCACGCGGCGTAGTCACACGGACGTCTTGATCACGGCACGTGTTGTGTACACGGACGTCTTGAACACGGCACGTGTTGTGAGTTCTGAACACGTGCGTCTCGGGGCAGCTGAGGTATACATGCATCCCTTGCTGAGCCAGGAGGGCGCATACGCCGCCCCTCGGCCCGGGACGGGCCAGGCCTGGGCAGTGTCCAGACTTTAGATCCCGCCGCCCTGCAGAGGCTACTGCTTACAGTCAAAACAACGTGTAGTAAGGACGGGTGGTGAGGACGCAAGACCCCTGGAGGTCGAAGTTGGGGATTTTGTGGGCGGCGGGCGACCAGTGAAAACGGCAAAAGGACGGGCCGCAAAGGCAAGGACACGAGGGCACCCTGGATGAAGGCGCGCGTTTTTACTAGGCGCGTTGACTGTATATGCATCCCTTGCCAGGCCAGGAGGGCGCATACACCGCCCCTCGGCCCAGGGCGGGCCAAGCCTGGGCCGAGGGGTATGCATAGATCCTGTCGCCCCAAAAAGGCAGCTGCTTATTGTAGGCGATCGACAGCTTATCTACGGTCGGGAGTGTCGCGGCGGCGGCCCCGGCGACACGGTATGCTTTGCAAGTCGAGAGCGTATCGCACCGCTCCGCGGGGCGGCAGGCTGGGAACAGCTCGGGGCGCTGACGTTTGGGAACAGGGAGGTGGATAGCGTGTCGCGCCGAAGCACCTGTGGGCCAGGACCGGTGGATCGACACGCTAAGCCAAAGTTCCCCACCGTATGTCCCGGCTCGTGCCTCAACCTCACCATGGGGCCAGAGCGGCGGCACGGCTAAAGTCTGGGCCTCCAGAGCCGTGCTCTCTCAATCCATGTCCTGCTTCCCCTGGCGCCCAGACGCGGAGGGCAGCGGCAGGAGTAAGGCTCGAGCGTCGATCGTCGATGCTGCGCGCTCTCCCCAAGGCCCTCCGACGTCGTGACCCTTGCCATAACCTCGACACCCAGAGACCTCGACCCTCGACCCCCTCCCCGAGGTCGGCCTCTCGTCCCGCGCCGTTCCCTGGACGGCCCCGAGGGCCCGGCGCAGGCCTCTGGAGGCCGAGGGCAGTCGAACGCCGCCCGCCGTGCCCTCTGCCCACGACGCCAGGAGGAGGAGGGAGGAGGAGGGAGGAGGAGGAGGAGGAGGAGGAGGAGGAGGAGGAGGAGGAGGAGGAGGAGGAGGAGGAGGAGGAGGAGGAGGAGAGGAGGAGGAGGAGAGGAGGCGGAGGAGGAGAGGGAGAGGAGGAGGAGGAGGAGGAGGAGAGAGGAGGAGGAGGAGGAGGAGGAGGAGGTAGGAGGCGGGAGGAGAAGAGGAGGAGGAGGAGGGGAGGAGGAGAGAGGAGCAGAGGAGGAGGAGCAGGAGAGGGGAGGGGTAGGGGAGGAGGAGGAGGAGGAGGAGAGGAGGAGAGGAGAGGAGGAGAGGAGGAGGAGGAGAGGAGGAGGAGGGGAGGAGGAGGGGAGGAGGAGGAGGAGGAGGAGGAGGGGAGGAGGAGGATGAGGAGGAGGAGGAGGAGGAGGAGGAGGAGGAGGAGGAGGAGGATGAGGAGGAGGAGGAGGAGGAGGAGATGAGGAGGAGGAGGGAGGAGGAGAGGAGTAGGAGGAGGACCCCCGCCTCCTCGGAGAGGTCTCGCAGAAGGAACCTCCCAGCGGCCGACGAACGGGGGCCGCGCCCCGGTCCTTCGCGTGCTTGTCGTGCCGTCTCTGCAGGTCCTGCAGTGTCCTGTCCGCCGTCCCGGCCCATCAGCTCCTGCTCCTGCTCCTGCTCGTGCTCGTGCTCGTGCTCGTGCTCGTGCTCGTGCTCGTGCTCGTGCTCGTGCTCGTGCACCTGCTCGTGCTCCTCCTCCTCCTCCACCTCCTCCTCCTCCTCCTCCTCAGGCGCGGGCTGGTGGCATGAAGGGCCTCCTCTGCTCCTCCTCCTCAGGCGCGGCTCCAGAGCGCGTGGTGTGTGGCATGAAGGGCCCTCTCCTCTGCTCCTACCGCTCCTCCTCCTCCTCCCCCCTCCCTCTGCTTCTTCTTCTTTTTCGTGCTTCTTCTTCTTTTCCTTCTTCTTCTTCTTCCTTCCTCCTCCTCCTCCTCCTCCTCATATCTCATTCCTCCTCCTCCTCGTCCTCCTCCTCCTCCTCCTTTTCCTCCCCCCCCTCCTCTGCTCCTTCTCGCTCTCTCTTTCCTTCTTCTCCTTCTTCTCCTTCGTCTCCGTCGCCCTCCTCCTCCTCCTTCTCCCCCTCCCCCTCCTCCTGCTCTTCCTGCTTACTGGTTCACTAGTGAGTTCAAAGCTCACGCAATGCAAAAGGATGAACGAACATATGGATGGGCGAGCCGCTGTGCCCTGCCGCAGACGGGGCCCGCCTCCCTGGGCGCCTCGTTCCACGAGGCCCGCCTCCTTGGGCGGTGCCTCGATCCTCCTCCCTCCTTCTCTGCTCCCTCAAGTACCTTCTCCTTGAGAACTTGGCAGGCTGTGAGAACTAGCCTGCTCTTGCATTCTGCGTCTGGGGAGGGAGGAGGAGGAGGAACGTGGCGAAAAACGTGTGGGTGTGACAGCTACCTGAAACTGCTGGCGTGACAGCTACGTGGCGAAAACGTGTGGGTGTGACAGCTACGTGCGGCAACTGCACGGGCATCTTCGTGCCTCTCCGCAGTAGCCCCCAGCTCTCCGTCCAAACCCAAGCCCCAATCCTCGAGACCCTACTCTTCTGCAGCGCAGCGATCGTGCCTGATGGAGGGGCGGGGGGTGGGTGAGGGGAGGGGGGATTAATAATGAAGGGGGGGGGGCGAATGAAACAGGAAGGCGGACGTAGACAAAACAGGAACAGAGTGTGCATATGCTGAACTCGTGTGGCTCTCATGTGTCGAAACCGTGGATCGCACTCAGCACGCCGAACCTGCTCCAACTGTTGCATATTCAGCCTCAACCGAACTTTCAGGCCGGCCCCGCACATCGTGCAGTACACCTGTCTCGATGGCGGGTGCGATTCGGCGATCGGCTGAGGCTGAATTCTGCCATCAAGCGGCCTGCGCCAATACTCGCTCCCGCTGTCAGAAGATCCAGTTCCCCTGGCCTGGCTGACGCCCTGGTCCACTTCCTTGTTAAGCAAGACGGTGTCGCACAGGGCATCGATCTTCGCCTCTGCCCACTCAAACTTGGCAGCGTGGTCCTGCTGGCCCTGCTCGAGCCTACGAGCCGTTCTGAGGATGATGTCGAGGTCGCGGGCATGCGCAATGCTGGTGTCCGCCGCCGTGGCCTCCATCGCTTCCAAGCGAGTGGTAAGCTCCGAGGTGTGGGACTGGATGGCCTGCGCATATTTCTGGAGCCGCATCATCTCTGCACCGAGAGAATTCTAAACACCCAGTGAGATGACAGCCATATGGTCCAGATGTGCCTCTGCACGTTCTTCATGCAGAGGGACGTCGGAGATGCCCACGTCCCCACTCGTGCTTGCAAGGAAGCCGTCGGCGGGACCTTCTTTGGCAGAAGACACGTCCTGGGACCACTCTTTCAGGGCCTGGTCCGACTTGTCGTCCTCCGCCAAATCGAAAAACTCTGTACAGGCGTGCTTTTGGGAGGGGTTGGCACCGCCTTGGAGCCAAGCAGCGAGGCGGTCGAGGACTTCGAGCGCGGAGCCCTGGTGTCGAAGGAGCGCCCCTGCCCCGTCCAGCATACGAACATCTCGTTCTAGATGAGTTGGTTAGCGACATCCTTGGAGACGGTGCTGCTTGAAACCCTTGGCAATCGTTTCCTCCCCGAGCATGGCCGTCGCCTCTGCGGCCGCGACGAGAATCTGCTGCGCAACACTGCTCAGGCACTGGATGGGCACCGCCTGGACACTGGGAAGATGCTCCACCTGCTTTGTCTCCTGGCTGGTCAGCTTCGCCATGAGCTCGGAGGCCTCCTCGATCGTGCGCACATGAGCCACGACATGGCCGTGGCGCACTGCAATGCCTGTGCGAGGCATCGACTCACCACTTACGTGAAATGACTGACTCCAGTATGCAGAAAGTGGGGGAAAGCCGATGGGCGGCGCCATTTGAGCCACAATGGCTACGGAGCTCCTCCTCCTCCCTCTCCTCCTCCTCCTCCTCCTCCTCCTCCTCCTCCTCCTCCTCCTCCTTCTCCCCCTTCTCTGGATGAGGAACCAGATGATGACGAAGAGGAGGGGGAGGGCGGATGGATGACCCAGAGGAGGATGCGGATGCGGATGCGGATGCGGATGCGGATGCTGCTGCTGATGATGATGCTGCTTCTGAGGAGGAGGAGGAGGAGGAGGAGGAGGAGGAGGAGAGAGAAAAGGAGGAGAAGGGGGAGGAGGGGAAGGAGGGGAGGGAAGGGGAGGAGGGGGAAGGGGAGGAGGAGGGGGCGGAGGAGGAGAGGAGGAGGAGGAGGAGGAGGAGGAGAGGAGGAGGAGGAGGAGGAGGAGGAGGAGGAGGAGGAGGAGGAGGAGGAGGAGGAGGAGGGAGGCGGAGGATGCGACAGCGGAGGAAGAAGCGATGACGATTACCACGAGGCGGAGGCGAAGGAGCAGGATGAGGAAGAGGGCACGAGGAGGAATTCGACCGCCCTGGGCCCTCGGCAAGCTCGCTCCGATCCCTTGGGCCCGTCGCGGGCGGGCATTCTCTCATGGCCGCCCCACGGCCCGAAGCTGTCCTGAGCAGAGGCCCGTGCTCAGGAGGAACGCAGCCGCCGCGATCCCCCACGGGCCGCGGGAGGCCCAAGGCCCAGCAATGTCGCGACCCCCACCCGCTCCTCGCCCTGGGCGCGCTCTGGCCAGGTCTCTCGAGACGCATCGGGCCGCGGCGGCGAGGACGAGGGCGCCCCACAAGGCCGCGCGAGGTCTCCAGTGAGTGGGGAGCGTTAGGGGGGGGGGACTGGCGCAGGGGAGGAAACGTGGACCTGGAATCGGCGATGCATCGCCGATAGAGCGGCGATAGGGTTACGTAAGTCGGGCCTGTTCCCCTTCAGGGGGATTGTCGACGAAAAATTGAAAAGACCCCCAACATACTCTAAAGTGTTCAAAAGATACTAAACAACAAATAGTCCCCAGACTATTTTTGGAGTATTTTTGGATCATTCTTGGGGTATTCTGTATGTTTCGTCGAAAACCCCCCTGTAGGGGGACACGCCCGACTTCACGATAGGCCCCCGACAGCGAATCCGCGCGCCTCGTGGAGGCAGCTGGCGTGGGCCATCGAGCCCCGATCGGCGCTCCGAGGGCGACTGGGGGGGCCGATGCGCCCCTCCCCGAATCCGTCCCCCCGTGGTTTTCGCGGGTCGCAGCTCGGGCCTCCGTCGGCCCTTCGGGACGCTCGGGGCGCGCCCCTCGGAGCGCCCCCCCGCGGGGCGCGGCTGCGCGAGAGAGCAGGTCGAGGCGAGGCGGGGAGACCGCCGAGAACCGCGAGCGCGCCCGAATCTGGCTCGAGCCTCGAGCGCACGAACAAACTCGAGACTCTCCCCGCCGTGCTGAGTCGCGGGCCCCCCTTTGGCGGCATCTCCGGCGCCGCGCCCGGCGGGCTCCGCGCGCCAGGGAGGGGGGTCCAACTGAAGGGGCCCTGGGACACACACATAAAGACACACAAATAACAGGATTCCCCACATTTTCCCATATTTTCTGGGTGTTTGTCTTCCCTCTCACTTCCCACATTGCCCCTATATTTTCCTGGGAGTGGACGATTCGTTGTGCCCGTGTGTTTCTTCCCCTCCCGACCAACGCCGATCCGAGAGATCCGCGCGGACCTTCCAGAGCTGCTGCCGGTGCAGATGGTGGCTCCTCCATTCTCAGGGGGACGTAAGACCTGGGTACAGTGGACTCGGAAATCCCCGACGAGGTCGTCAAAAAAACGACGAGGCCGAGCCTGCATTTCGACGAGGCCTCCCGCCGCAGACATCCCACGAAACTCCTCCTCGTCAAAATCCGAGGCGCGGTCGTCAAAAAACGATGGCGAGCCCGAGTCCTGGCAAACCCGGGGCTTACGCTCCCCCGGCATCCTGGGAGCGCCGTGGGGGGGCCGACCTGGGAGGAGGCCTCTGGGCCTGCCCCCCCCCCCCCGCTGTCTGGCACAGCGCCGGCTCTGGGCAGGCTGTGCCGCCCGGAGAGGGAGGGAGGGAGGGAGGGGGAGGAGGAAGGCGAGGGAGGGAGGGAGGGAGGGAGGGAGGAGGAGGAGGAGGAGGAAGGCGAGGGAGGGAGGGAGGGAGGGAGGGCGGGAGGGAGGGAGAGAGGGAGGGAGGGAGGGAGAGGAGGGAAAGACGCGACGAGCAGACACGACCAAGCAGGAGGAGAGGGGAAGCGGCAAAAGCAACAGCAGGCAAGCGCGCACGTCGGGGGCGGGCGGGGGGCGGAAGGAGCGTGGCCCCCGAGGCGGGAGCCGCCAGCCGAGGGGGGGGTCCTCTGGTGCCGGTCGGCCGAGTCGCCAATCTCCTTCTCGAGGAAGGCCACGCGCTCCGGCAGCGAGACGTGCTTCTCGTGGGAGGACCTGGTGCGGCAGGGGCGCAGCGACGGCGGTCAACGCCCCCTCGACGATGGTGCTGATGATGGCGGCGGTGGTGATGGTGATGACGTTGATGGTGATGCTGGTGATGATGATGATGATGATGATGATGATGATGATGATGATGATGATGATGGCTGTGGTGGCGATGATGGTGCTGCTGATGGTGATGATGGTGATGGTGGCGATGACGACGATGGTGGTGATGGTGGTGGCGGCGATGCTGGTATTGACGAGCGGGCAGCACACCCCCACCTCACATTGGGGGCTGACCCGCGCCTGGCTGCTTAAGGCTGCGCCCTACGTACGGGTGCGGGCTGTCGGAGCCTGCGAGGGCCCCCGTTCGGGCGGGGACCCCCCTCCTGCAACACGCACCCATAGCCACCTCCGGAATTCCAGCCCGATGAATTCGAAGGTCGCATCGGAGTGGGTCGCATTGTCGGATGGCGACAATGATTATGATCATCATGGTCATGATGCTGATGGTAATGGCGACGATGGTGACAATGAGAGAGGGCGCGGGAGAACAGATCATGCGTGAGGATGGGGACGGTCAGGAGGAGGAGGAGGAGGAGGAGGAGGACCGATGTAAACCCAAAGAGTCATCAACGATGTTTGAATTATCCCTCCTTCCAGGCTCCCTTTACAAGGGTTCATTATCACTGAGGGTAGTGTCCCGTTGGGAGACAATCCTTTGAACATCCTCAAGCGTGCCACAAGACCATTATTGGGACTCGCCACAAATAAACGCCATTGGTGCGTCTGGACGATCCTGAATTGCGCCAGAAAGCCATGCCTTGGACTTCAACACCGCGAATCAACGTAACTGTGGCGCCCTGACAACCCTGAATCGTTCCAAAACACTGTTTGTGGTACGTGATACATGAGAACCAATGAAACGCTTGCAATATTTAGAAACGAATGTGCGTGGCACTAAGGCGAGAGCCATTTTGAAAAGGAACCACCCTCAACCTGTGACATTACTACAACTTTTTTTCAACGAATGCGCGCGCCGTTAAGGCGAGAACCCCATTTTGAAAAGGAGCCGCCCTCACTCCGTGAAAATCCTGCAAACTTGTAGAACGAGTTTGCGCGGCGCTAGTGCGAGAGCCGCATGTTGAAAACGACCCGCCCCACCGTGGAAGGACCGACAGCAAGGCGTAAACATATCACCTGGAATGCTGGCAAACAGCACAGACTGGGATGAGATCGTGAGCCCAGGGCACCAGGCCCACTACCTCCAGCAGTAGCCGCAAGCTTCGTCCGATCAACAAGATGTATTGGATGGCCTCTGGCCGCTGGCACTGCATGATGGCTTGCGGCTCCCACGCCATGGTGTCCAGGAGCTATGAAGGTTTTGTACAGGGTTGCAGGCGGAATCCATGTCAAAATCCACTTGAACTATTTTACGTTGCTTCCAACTCTCAAGCACCTTGGTGAGTCTGTCGACAACCTCAGGCTGCTTGCCTGAGAGATCCGTTGTCTCCAATGGGTCGCTGATCACGTTGAAAAGCCAAACACCATCATTGCTTAAAGACTTCGATCCATTCTTCGGCCGCTGGAGGAAGAACCGGGTCACCGTTCCCTGGGAGAGGATACCGACCAATACACGGTCCCTGCTGGGAAAGTAGATACCGGATGATCTTGTATCGCCCGTCGAAATACGATTCCAAACAAAAACGAACACTGGATGAACGTCGGAACCTTAGATCATGGAACGCGTCGAAGCGCTTCGCGGCAAGATGAGGATCCGTGAGAACTTCCCACTGGTCCACACCATCGTTGGGGTACGCATACTCATCGTTTTCCACCTTCAACCCCACCACGCCGCCGGCCAATGTAGGCAACCAATCCGATACATGGATCAACCGTTCACTCTCAGTACCTTTGAATGCTTTTGAGACGCCTGACTAATAAAACAACGCAAATACTCGCACCCCTCCCTCGTAAACCGTAAACCGATCCTTTTCCTCCGCGCAATGGCCAATTATTGCCACCAACGCCAGGCTTGAGGCTACCGCCATTGTCGAGTGCCAACATCATCCACCATCCCTGCCAAAAACAATCTCAAGTACGCTTTGGGGCAAAGTCTTCAGTCATGTTCGTGAGGCCCGCGACCCCTTTGTATTGTTTTTGTCAAGGACGGGGGGGGTCAGCATACTCCCTGCTGTACGCAGAGCTACCATCACTGACAAAAGAACAATGCAACATGCACCTCGCGGCTAAATCTGGATCGTGCGCGGCCATCCCGCGATCACTGTCGAGTGGTTTTTGACAGGGACGGGGGGGGGGCGCGTGGCCTGCTGTGCGCAGGCCCACCAAACAGAATCATGGGCATCGGTTTTCGACAAGGATGGCGGGGGCCGACATGTTTCCCGATGTGTGCTGTCACGCGCGCAGGCGCACCCTTCGCACTCTGCACGTGCCCCGAACGCGGCGCACTCGGAGCACGTGGCGCATCTGGCGCACCAGGCGTGCCTGGCACGCTCGGGCCCCAGGGGTGCCTGGCGCGCGTGGCGCCCCTGGCATGCTTGGCGCACGTGGCCCAAGCGTCGCGCACCTGGGGTCGGCTTTGGTTCCCAGTAGCTGTCCATCCAATGACGACCGTTGAACATGCTCGGGCTCGGGTGTTACTTGTGTGTAGGGAGGGCTAGACGGCTTGCGGGCGGGTGGGTAGCATGACCCCTCCCCCTACCCCCTCCTCTGGACCTGGACTGGAGGTTTCGCGAGGTGTCAGAGGGTCCTTTTTCGCCCAAGATGGCTCCAAGAGGGCCTGAGAGAGCCCGATATGGCCTCCAATATCGCTCAAGATAGCCCAGCATGGCTCAAGATAGCTAACAACATGCCTCCAAGAGACCCCAAGAGGGCCACAAGACGTTTCCAGGTGCTTTTGGCGACCCCTCAGGACATCCCCGGGAAGCCGAAATTCTTCAAACACCTACGGACAATCATTGATTTTTTGCCTTCTCTCCTGATCGCTTCCGATGCGCTTTTGAGTCTTCAAGATGGCCCAAAAGAGCCCCAAAAAGGGCCCAAGAGGCCCCCAAGACTGCCCAAGAGCGCCCAAGATCGCCCCAAGAGGACCCCAAGAGCACCCCAAAAGGCTATTTCGATGGCCCCGGAGGCAAGGACCCCCCTCCTTTGATCGATGGTCTCAAAGATGGCCCCAGGAGGCGCTCCATAGCTCCCAAGAGGGCTCCAAGAGAGCTTCAAGAGAGCCCCAAGAGGGCCCCAAGGCGCCCCAAAAGAGCCCAAGAGGACCCTAAGACCCCTCAAAGAGCTCCAAGAGGGCTCCAAGATGCCCCAAAAGAGATCTAGGTCCTGGGGATGGCCCGAAGAGGCCCTCCAAATCCACCCCTTTGCTCTCTGAGATCTCTCTTGTTAACCCTGGTTGCACATTTTGTTTAACTATATGTGTCTTTTCGTCCCTTTCCCCGTCAGCTCTCATGGGCAGGGCTCCTGAATGGGCTGGTGGGGACTCGGGAAGCGTAAACAATTTCGGTTCATGCCCCCCATCTGGAGGCCATCTTGGGGCCATCTTTAGGGCCTCGTGGGCCGTCTTGGGCGCAGCCTTGCTAGGCTGTCCCGGAGCCTTCATGGGGGCCGCTGGGCCGGTCCTGAAGCGGTGTTGAAGGCCTTGGGGGCCGTCGTGGAGTGTTAGAATATTGACAAAGAGAGGGCACCGAAAAGGTTGACAAATCCTAGCGACATCAATGATTATTGTCTTTCGGGGCACTCGTCTGGGGCCTCGAGCGCCCTCTGGAGCCTGCCCGGGGCCGTCCTGGCGCCTTCTTGAGGCCACCAGGGAGCTTCATGTGGTGAAAAAATATAGCAATTTCAAGTCGTGCACCCCCTCTGGAGGCCATCTCGGGGCCGTCTTGAAGGCTTCGTGGGCCGTCTTGGGCGCCCCTGGGGGCGTTATGCAGCCCTGGTATGCCGTCCCGGGGCCTTCCTGGGGGCCGCTGGGCCCGTCCTGACGCGGTGCCGGAGGCCTCGTGGGCCGTCGTGGAGTGTCAGAATGTGTACAAAGAGAGGGCACCAGAAACACTTGATTTTTGCCTCTTGGGGCACA
>CAUYUJ010000545.1:5000-12500 GCA_963575745.1 Prorocentrum cordatum
CAAGCGAGCATGAACGACTCCCTTTTCTAGGCAAGCCCACCGTGGGGAAACGCCAGACATCGGATGCCAGAGGACCTAGGAGGAGGACGCCGAAGAGCAAGGAGGTCCGGATGAGGAGGCGAGGGGGCGCGAGGAGGTCGAGGGGCAGGGGGTGGGGGGAACGTGAGGATGGTGACGCCGCTGCGCTGGGCGAGATAGCAAATTGGCGGGGCCTCAGCCTGCCGGGGGCGGCTTCCGCCGGAGAAGGGGGGGGGGGACGAGGAGCGAGGGGAGCCAGGAAAGATGGGGGGGGAGGGGGGGGGGCGAGGAGGGGGAGGGGGGGGGGGCGAAGAGGAGGGCCAGGACCCCCTCACGCTGTCAGAAAGGACGCGGCGGGAGACGCTCTCGGCCGCCGAGAATCCTTGCCGATCCCCGGGACCGTGGAGAAAACTGCTCGGGAGGAGGAAGCATGAGCGACGGGGATGGGGCAGGAGGAGGGGCACGAGAGACGAGGAGCGAGTAGGCGAAGGAGCGAAAAGGAGCGGTCACATGAGGGAATGTGTCGTCGTCGTGTGCTGCGTGGCCGCCACGGGTTTCATACTTGGCATTTCGGCATGGATTCGGAGAACCCGTTGTTGCACCTGTAGGCAGCATACGCGAAAGCACACACGGTGCACGGGCGAGAGGCCCGCCTGGTAGAGGAGATCGGGAAGAGCGTCGGCGTTCCCACCACGCCCACGACCTCTGCTGAGTTTCACTTCGCCACTGCGTCCACTCCTGGCCATCGCTCAGACGTCCATTCCCTGTGCTTTTCTCGGTTTCGTGCGTGGTTTTTTTTTCGACGGATGATCCAGGATGCTCCTTACTAATCCCCGCCGAGAAAGAAGTGCACACGTCCGAGGTGCGCTGCCGAGGTGGACTCTGAACGCGCCGACGTCCGACTCTGCAGTGGCAGGTCTCCCGCGCAGACTCATCGTGCGGGGAGGCGGCCCGCGTGAAGACCGTGCCGTCGGACTTGTTCTGCAGCCTCGGCCCCCGCGCCTGGGTTCTGCCAGTCAAGATGCCAGGGGATGTTGAGCAGGGACCGGCCGTCCCGGCATTCCTATAGTCCAACCACGAGATGTTCTGAGAACCCAAGAATGTTCTTAGAACAAGAACAATGTTCTTAGAACACAACCCCGATGTGATAAAACAAGACAGACTCCACCAGAAATGTTCTAAGAACATGTCGAGGAAACCACGAAAGGTTCTTAGAACATTGTTTGGTAGGGCAATAGGCGAGCCAGGACGCTTCGCCACTGCTTGTGTATCAGCTCAGTCAGCCCGCATGGCAAGAATGGGCAACCTTCCCAAGGGTACCCTTGCATCCTTGCCTCCTCGGTCCATCCTTGGCCGCTTTCGTTGGCCGCGCCCCGCCCGAAATAGCTTCGAAATCGAGGTCCAAGGCCCTTGCATCCTTATCGCGCATCCTTATGATATGGGCCGACTTTAGGACTCAGGAGTCTGTTTCGAAACAGGCTCCAAATCATTCGTATGACACCCGGCCTTCGAACGCAGTGGCCAGCGCCGGAGAGGTCGAATATCCAGGAGGGCGGTTGTGAATTTCGCAGAGTCGTGTCTGAGTGCGGCGAGGAGAATTAGTCCTCCGCCTCTTCTCTCCGCCGCCTTTTTCTCCCACCCTCCCGCCTCCCTCCTGGCCGGCAAGCTGCTCAGTTCTGGATTTGTCCTCCTTCTCCTCTCCCCTCCTCGCCTTCTCATCCCACCCTCCCGCCTCCCTCCTGGCCGGCGCTCTGCTCAGCTCCCCGACGCCTGCACAATGGGGGAGTTCAAATCTCTTGCGACTGCATGGGATCTGGGGCCAGCCGGCCCATCGCCATTCCTCTCTTCCTCCTCCCAGCCCCGGAGCGCCAAGTCCATGGTCCTCCTCCTCCTCCTCCTCCTCCTCCTCCTCCTCCTCCTCCTCCTCCTCCTCCTCCTCCTCCTCCTCCTCCTCCTCCTCTCTTCCTGGGCGCCAAAAGTCCATGGTCAGGGGGGCGCAGGCTTTCAATTTCCATCCGACAGGGGTGAGCGGGGAGGAGTCGCTGGGTAGCAGACGAAAGAAGGGAAACCATCGAGAGTCGGAGTGCAGCGGCAAGCACAGAATACCCTGCCAGATGTCGGTTCCCGGCAGACTGCTGTCTTACTCTACCTCTTTTTCTTCTATCTCTCTCTCTCTCTTCTCTATGGTTGTCTTTCTCTCTCTCTCTCTCTCTCGTTCTCTGAATGATCTCTCTCTCTCTCTCTCTTCTCTCTCTCTCTCTCTATTGTTGTCTCTCTCTCTCTCTCTCGTTTCTCTCTCTCTCTCTCGTTCTCTGAATGATCTCTCTCTCTCTCTCTCATCTCGCCTGCCGTCTTCTACTGTGGGCCTGTCCGTAACTATTGGGCTCTGGCACGCTGGTGGCGCACAGTGCTCAAGTCATAAGCGAGGGCCTCGCTGCAGAGCCGATTGGGCGCATCTTAGCCGAAAAGGAATCCTCCTCCTCCTCCATTTCCTCACCATCCTCCTCCTCCTCCTCCTCCTCCTCCTCCTCCTCCTCCTCCTCCTCCTCCTCCTCCTCCTCCTCTTCCTTCTCTCCCCCCCCCCCGCCTCCTCTCCTCCACACCTCCCGCTGGGGGGGGGGAGGATGAGGATGAGGATGGGGAAGAGCAGGATGAGAAGGAAGGAAGCATGAGGGAGGAGGTGGTGGTGAGTAACGGCCGCCGTGCTTGCGCGCAGGTTGTGCAGCGTGGGGGGGGGGAACAGCGTGCACAAGCGGGCATGTGAGCGGACAGGGTCACCACAAGAGGCCCAGGATTAGGTCGGGCATGTCGTTCTACAGGCGGATTTAGTGTTTTGAGAAGAAAGAAACATAATTTCAAAAAGCTCAAACATAGTCAAACAATAGTCGAAACATCGACCCCATACTATCTCTAAAACTATGCCTAAATTTTCCTCTTGTAGGGGGACATGCCCGACTGAAGGGTGTCACAAGAGACCCAGGACGAGGTACACGCTGCGCGCGAGCGTTCTGTGCAGCTTGCCCTGCTGGGGCGCGCCGATCCTGTGCGAGGCACGGGGCGAGACACCCGGGCGAGGCACCCGTCATCCGTCCGTCGGTCGGTCCGTCCGCACTTCCGTACACGTGGTCCACGTCGTCGTCGCCGTCGTCGTCGTCGTCGTCGTGGTCGTCCTCGTCGTCGTCGTCGTCATTGTCGTGGTGGTAATCGTCGTTGTCGTTGTCGTCGGTCGTCGCCGTCGTGGTCGTCGGTCGTCGTCGTCGTCGTGGTGGTCGTCGTCGTCGTGGTGGTCGTCGTCGTGGTGGTCTGGTCGCCGTCGTGGTCGCCGTCGTCATCGTCGTCGCCGTCGTCGTCGTCGTCGGCGCCGGTCGTCCCCAGCGGCGGCAGGCCCCCGGGGGCGGGGCCGGCCCCGGGCGCGCCTCGCGGCGGTCGGCAACCGCGGCGGAGGCCCTCCGCTGCTCGTCGGGCGTGGACGGGGGGGCCCGCGCCTGGCCAGGGGCGGGCCGCGGGCGGCGGGAGCGGGGGCCCTGCGAGCGAGCGCGAGCGACGCGCGAAGGGGACGCAGGAGGGCGTGCTAGCTCTAGGAAGGGGCCCAAGGACACACAAGTACATACACACAAGTAAAAATATGCCCCATATTTTCTCATACTTTCCTGGTTTTTGTCGTCCCCCCCACTTCCCATATTTCCCCATATTTTCCTGGGAGTGGACGATGAATTGTGTCTGTGTGTTTTTTCCCCTCCTGGCGCTAGGCCTCTCAAATGGGGTCCGAGCGGATGGGGTCGGAGGATCGCTCCGCATCGCCGGTGCATCGGCGATGCGGCTCGACGTGGGGACCGACCGATCTGCTTCGCGTCGACGTCGCCGATGCATCGCCGACGTCGACGACGACGGTGCACCGCCGGTGCATCGCCAAAACATCGCCGATGCATGGCCGAGTTGTGGGCGATGCGGCGCGAGCCTCCGACCCCATCTGCTCCGACCCCATCTAGGAGGCCTCTGCTAGCACTGCGCGCCTCTGCTGGAGAGGCACGTCCGACTCGGAGAGGCCTCACGGAATCCTGCAGCAGGTCGTTTCCCAAGCGGCATGGCCAGGATTAGGTCGGGCCCGTTCCCCTACAGGGGGATTTTGGACGAAAACTAAGAGATAGTCAAAGGTATCCCCAAACATTCAATTCAAAAATAATCAAAATATCGACCCAAACATTCAAACATGGTCCAAATAAGATCGCCCCCAGACTATGTTTTTTGACTATTTCGGAATATCCCCCCCCGCAAAGGGACACGCCCGACTTCCGGCCAGAAGGCGCCCGCCACACAGCCTGTGCCGTAAGGATGGCCGCACGGTGCGCCTCGCCCTGACGTGGGCCGACGCGCACGCGTGGCATTGTAGGGCACGCTGCCTGGGTGGTGCCGAGTGGCGGGCTGCGTGCTCCCGAGCGCGGCGCCGTCCTCCTCCCTCCTCCTCCTCCTCCTCCTCCTCCTCCTCCTCCTCCTCCTCCTCCTCCTCCTCCTCCTCCTCCTCCTCCCCCTCCTCCTCCTCCCCTCCTCCCCTCCCCTCCTCCCTCCTCCTCCTCCTCCTCCTCCTCCTCCTCCTCCTCGTCCCTCTTCTCGTCCTCCTCCCCCTCCCCCTCCCCCTCCCCCTCCTCTTCCTCCCTGCTGCCCCATATCGCTCCCACATCCACGCCTTCCTCCTCCTCCTCCCCCTCCTCCTCCTGCTGCTCCTCCTCTGCCTTCCCGAAGATCGGGGCGTCGCATGCTTGCTCGCCCTGGGCGGCCTTGCCCGGCGCCTGTGCCCCAGGACTGGTCGATCCGGCCTGCAGGAGGCCGCGGCAAGATGGGGTCGGGGCTCCCTGTGCGTTTTTTTTATATGTCGCGAGGCCGATGTCTGCCCGCAGCGTCGGATCTCAGGGCTCCTCCAGCAGCTGCTGCCAGAGCCGTCGTGTCCGACGCTGCGGCTGGCCAGGAGCTCGGCGCAGACGTGTGCTTGCCCATCGAAGCCCTCCCGCGCGGGCAGCGCCACAAGGGCCGACGCAGGCCGAGTGGGAGAGACACAGCACACGCGTTCCTCCCGCGCACCAGTGGAGCCAATCAGCGAGCAGAGCTGATGGGGATGCTGGCCAGGGGGCGAACTCGCGCGCACACACGCAGGGCTGACGCGCGCCCTGAGGATCATCGACAGGAGTTGGCCCAGGCGGCTCTCCCCTCCCTCGAGGATCGAGGCTCGAGCATCGGTAGAGGTGCACCGGTAGGAGGAGGAGGACGGGTCGCCCAAGCCCTTCGGAGAAGCCCTCTGCGTCCAGCGAGGCACCGCACCGGAGAGCCAGGCCCCCCCCACGGGGGGTACGGGGTCCACACCTTGGTGGGCCCCCGAAACGGCAGGGCCGTTTTTCCACCTTGTTCGCGCAAATGTCCCTCTTGAAGACGGAAGCGGTACAAAAAAAAACGGCGACCAGAGACGGCAGAAGAACGGCTCCGCGACTGGCACCGTCACCGGCACCGGAACCGAGCAAGAAAAACCGGGGCGGATACAATAACAAAGCGGAGACGGAACCAGCCAGGAGGCGGCGAAACGGAACCGGTCACAAAGCGGCCCTGTCACTCCCAGGGCCCACCAAGTTCCACAAGTGCTCTTCTTGCCGTCGCTCGGACGTCCATTTCCCGTGCATTTTCCGGTTTCGTGCGTGTTTTTTGTTGCTCGGTGTTCCAGGATGGTCCTCGATGGTTCCCGCCGAGAAAAAAAGTGCACACGTCCGAGCGATGCCAAGTCCTGCAACGTTCCCCGACGCCCCCACACTGGGAACGGAGGGCGGCGTTAGGCTGTCGGGCGGGGTCGGGGTGGTTTGGTGGGCCGTGGAGAGCGACGAGGGTTCAGTCGGACCTGTCCCCCTGCAGGGGGATTTTCGACGAAACAATAATAAAAAAACATAAAAAAAACCCAAAAAGGAACAAAAAAAACAAAAATACCCGCAAAATACCCCAAAAACAAAAATACCCCAAAAATCCCCAGAGTATTTTTTGATTATTTTGTTTTTTTTATATAATTTTTCGTCGAAGATCCCCCTGGAGGCGGACAGGCCCGACGTAAGACGAGGGCGGAGGACTGGGCGCGGGCCTCCTCCCTCCCAGGGGCTCCCCGTCTCCTGCCCCCCTCCCCCCCTCGGGCTCGAGGCTCGCAGCCCGAGGTGCTCCTCTGCGGTGCCTGCCGGGGCCTCCGCGGGTCCTGCCCCCCCCTCCAGCTGCTCTTTTGCGCCTCTGGAGGAGGGAGGAGGAGGAGGAGGAGGAGGGGGAGGAGGAGGAGGAGGAGGAGGAGGAGGAGGAGGAGGAGGAGGAGGAGGAGGAGAAGGAGGAGGAGGAGGAGGAGGAGGAGGAGGAGGAGGAGGAGGGTGAAGCGGGTCCGAGGTCGTCGGGCGTGCGTGAGCTAAGAGATCACCGTGCTCCCACCGGGGCGGCACACCCGCACGCAGACGCGTGCAAGCGTTACCGCACGCCAGCGACGGGCAACTCACGGCATGGGCCATGGCAACGCCGGGCGTGAGCTTTCCCCTCTGATCGCCATATGCCCGCTCTTGGGCGTCTGGCCGCCCTTCGCCTCTCCTTGCTCGCTGACACATGGCCAACGTAGCACGGAGGGCAAAGCATTTGACCTTTGGCCTCTGGCGTGACACGTTCTGGATATCCGTTCGAGGTCCACAGGCCTTCCGACAGCGACCAGCACAAATAGTGCCCCCGAACCTGTCAAAACTGCAACCGCGCTCGAGCGTTGTGACGCATCGCGGAAACACCTGCAACTGGCATCACGACTCGTAACGGGATCACGTGAATGTTTTCCGCAATCATATCGCCGCGTGGTCTCAGCCTCTGGGCACCAAAGGAGTGGAGCATGCCCCTGGAGCCACCGTGGTATCCGATCTCCAAACTGACGAACCTGCTGCAAGCGAGCGAAACGAAAGAAGACGGACGGAAAGAGACAATGGAGGAGGGCGGGGGTGGGGGTAAAATCCGATCGCAAGTTGGGGGGCATGGCCACCGCTACCCCGAACATGTGAGAAAAACGCCCCGAGACACTGCTGCTGACCCTCAACTCCGGAAAGGCGCTTCGCTGAAACAATGCAAGAATGCACACGCCACATTCACGCGGATCTGCCGCTTTTAAGGTGCCAGCGCGGGCAGGCTGTCTACGGCAGGGCGAGGTAAAACTAAGGTGAAACGCGCTGCACTGCGCACGGGATCCTACAAAGACGTCGGGAAAAACAACGGGGCACGGCACCCCGCGTGAAACGGCTCTGAAAAGACGGGCGGGTCGTGACAGCGCGGGCCGGAAAACCGCCTTCAAAATTTCCACCAATGAGGCGCGAAACCTGCCCCTGCGGATTGGTGTATATCTGTTGGCCAAATGTTGCAAAAAAACAAATCAGAAAAATATACACCAATCGAAAACACATTGGAACATATCCGCCAATCCCCAAAAGAACGCCAGAATCA
>CAUYUJ010000545.1:17500-52500 GCA_963575745.1 Prorocentrum cordatum
GATGATAGTCTGGATAACTTTGGGCACCGCCAGGCGCTCGAGAATACCCGTGCCCACTGCCTCCCTGAGGTCCTCGGACATCGGTACCCCAGGCGGTGGAAGCTGAAAGAACTCCAGCCTCGAAGCTGAGATTCCAGAACACAAACACGCCGAGCATCACAAAAAGTATGAAGAAGAAGCCGGACAAGGGCGCCGTCGCCATGATCGGGCGAATGACCGTAATGAAGTACGTGTCCAGCGTCATGATCTGAAACATGGTTGATGGGCCTGTTTTCCACCACCACCACCTTAAGTTGGAGGGGGAGGGGGTCCTCCTCCTCCTCCTCCTCCTCCTCCTCCTTCTCCTCTTCCTCCTTCTCATCCTCCTTCCCCCCTCCAACTTATGGTGGTGGTGGTGGAAAACAGGCCCATCAATCGTGAACAGAGAGAGCAGCAGGTCACCGAACAGCTCCTGCACCTCGTGGCGTGGCGGGGCCGGGGCGAGGGGGGCGGACCGCTCGGAAGCCGGGGGGGTGCACAGTCGAGCTGCCACACTGCGAACTGCGAATCGCGCGCCAAACCGCGAGCCTCGCTGCTGCTTGTTTCGCGAATCTTGAGATACGTGTTACCTATAGGCGCATGTGTTTGTAAGCACATGCATGTGTATGTCTATCTTCTTGACGGCACAGGCCAGGCTCCTTCAAAACAGTGCACCCCACGACTTCCAGAAAGGCGAGACTTCCTGGACCCCCCCCGCCCACCACACCCCGTTCGGCACGCCGTGAAACCTCGTCGTTGTCGCTAAACTCGTCGGCCCTCCCGAAAAGCTCAGTGGCAATCACCGAGAAAGTGAACAGGGAGGAGGGATGGGAGATGACGACAAGGCAGGATCAATCAACATCGAATCAGGAAATCGGATCGACTCGAAACGCGCGCCAGATCGGATTGCATCGGCACGGAGCCAGAATCGAATCGGATCGGCCGCACCAGGGTGCACAATAGCGCCGCCATGCAAGCATCGGGCCGCATGGGGAAGTCTGGATATCGGAGTCGAGTCGGATCGGGTCGGCCAGAATCGATATCGAATAGGATCCATCGGATTCTAATTGACCCTGGAGGGATGAGACAGAACGACGAGGGGGAAGGATGAGTGAGAAAAATGAAGGGAGGAGAGAGGAGATCCCCGCAAGTCTCAAGGCCTGATTCGATGACCGCGATCGCCAAACCTCCAGGATTGAGGAGGAGGAGGATGCAGGAAGGAAGAGGAGGAGAAGAGAGGGAGAATGAGAGGAGGGAAACGGTGAACAGGAGGGAGGAGGGAGAGGAGAGGAGGGAAAAGGAAAGGAGAAGGGAGGGAAGAGGAGAAGGAGGAGGAGGAGGAGGAAGAGGAGGAGAAGGGGAGAGGGAGGAGGAGCATGAGGAGGAACATCAGGAGAAGGAGGAGGAGGAGGAGGATAGGAGGCTGGAGGTCGCCGAAAAGGTGAAGAGGATCATCATCGTGATGATGCCCGTCCACAGCAGTGGTCTCGCCGAGGTGGCGAGCCCGTAGATGAGGACCCACAACTCCTTGCAGACTTCTCGGGCGCCGTGCTCCTCCTCCTCCTCCTCCTCCTCCTTCTCCTCCTCCTCGCCCTGCTCTTCACACTCTCCTCCTCCTCCTCCTCCAACTTCTCCTCCTCCTCCTCCTCCTCCTCCCTCCTCCCCTCCTCCTCCTCCTCCACTCTCCGCCTCCTCCTCCACCTCCTCCTCCTCCTCCTCCTCCTCCTCCTCCTCCTCCTCCTCCTCCTTCTCCTCCTCACCTCTCTCCTCCTCCTCCTCCTCCTCCTCCTCCTCCTCCTCCTCCTCCTCCTCCTCCTCCTCCTCCCCCTCCTCCCCCTCCTCCCCTCACGGCGAAGGCAGGATGAAGGCAAGCTGGAGGATCGATACCAATGGGGAATCTCTCAGAACTGGCGGGTCTGGAGGATGTATCGGGCGCCGCGGCCGCCCCGAGAGGGCTCCGGAACGCCCCGAGAGCGGTCCGGAACGCTCGGAGCGCTCCCGAACTCCTGCGCCTGCCTGACCGCCCGAGCCCTGGACGGGAAGAGCTCGGTGCAGACTTCGCGAGCTCCGTTGTCGTCGTCGTCGTCGTCGTCGTCGCCGCCGCCGCCGCCGCCGCCGTCGTCGTCGTCGTCGTCGTCGTCGTCGTCGTCGTCGTCGTCGTCGTCGTCGTCGTCGTCGTCGTCGTCGTCGTCGTCGTCGTCGTCGTCGTCGTCGTCGTCGTTGTGGACCCCCGCCCCCTTCGGGCGCTGCCCCATGGGGGGCAATGAACGACGGCGGCGAGCGAGGGGGGGAAAGGAGAACGAAAAGGCCTTCTCAGACGGCTCGGAGGCCCCACAGCCTTTGGAAAGTTCTCTAAGCCTTCCATGAAGACGCTGAACACTTCTCTCACTGAGGGCCGGAAGCCTCCTGAGAAGTGCCGCCGCCGTCTGAGAAGGCCTTCTCCTTCTCACTTCCCCCCCGCGCTCGCCGCCGAGAATGGAGGGGGCTCTTTTCCGGGCCACATGAGGAGCAGGAGAAGGAAGAGGAGGAGGAGGCGGAGGAGGAGGAAGAGAGGGAGTGGAGCGACGCCGACGACGAGGACGTCGACTTCGCCGATGCCCCCGAGATTTCCGGGAGTGACTGGAGGTTCTTGTCGCCCTCCTCCTCCTGCTCCTCCTCGTCCTCCTCTTCCTCCTCCTCCTCCTCCTCGTCCTCCTCCTCCTCCTCCTCCTCCTCCTCCTCCTCCTCCTTCTCGCCCTCCTCCTTCTCCTCCTCCTCCTCCTCCTCATCATCCTCCGCCTCCTCCTCCTCCTCCTCCTCGTCCCCCTCCTCCTCCTCCTCCTCCTCCTCCTCCTCCTCCTCCTCCTCCTCCTCCTCCTCCTCCTCCTCCTCCTCCTCCTCCTCCTCCTCCTCCTCCTCCTCCTCCTCCTCTCCTCCTCCCCTCCCCTCCCCTCCTCCGAAAGAGAGGCGGCATCTCGTGCACACTCGCCACCCCGGGGGGGCCCTCTCTCGGGCCCCCTCCTGTCCTGCAACCCTTGGCTCCCCGCGAGAGGTCGCCCCCCCCCCCCCCCTCAACAGGCGCACAGAGGCCCTCGCTCTTCTCGAGGCCACGGCTGGTTTCCCTTCAAAATTCGGGCCCGAGCGTCGTCTCTCCATCCCTCCTCTTCTTCCCGAGGCCTCCAACAAGGATTGGTTCGAGGTTCGAGGTTCGGCGATGTTTTCGACTTTTCTGGGCCCCGCCCACGTGGCCACAACCGGTCTTCGGTCTCCCTCCAACGTCGTGCTGGAACAACCCGGTCTGGGGTGGACGTTGTCACCCGACCCAGACCCCCGACTTCCTGAAACCAATCCGCCGACCCCTTTCCCCCTCCCCTGATGTGTGAAATCAGCTTAGAGGGGCGGGGGGAGACCCCTGGGGTGGGGTGGGGTGGGCTGATGTGTGGAATCCGCTTAGAGGGGCGGGGTGGGGGGTGGGGGGCCCGAGGGGTGGGGGGAGCTCCCTGGGCTCTTCAACGCTCCGCCGAGGTCTCTAGAGCCTCCATTTCTTCACTGCGTGGCCTCCAAGATGCCCAAGATTTCGTGGAAGCTTGCTCCAGCTGGGCTCCAACACGCCGTAGAGGCCTCACAAATAACCCAGTACAGCCTCAACACGGCCCAAGAAGCCCAAGACACTCCAAGACAGCTCCAAGAGGACCCCAAAGAGAGCCCCAAGAGGCCCAATTCGCTGCAACTCCAATGGGGAACTTACATGTTTAGCATGTTCACCCTGTTGGCTTCCACAGCGTCCAAGGCGGCCCCAAAAATCGCTCGAGGACGACCCAAAAGGTCCCTACGAGGCCCCCAAGACGGCCAAAGGGAGCCACATTACGGCCCAAGAGGCGTCCAAAGACCGCCCAAAAGGAGCTCCGAAAGAGCGTCGAGAGGGGCCCAGGAGGGGGAGCCCGAAGTGCCATCTCTAGCCCTCCGCACCAAAGAGGACCCCCGAGACCGCCAGCCAGCGCTCCACAGGCTCCCACGATGCTCCAAGGCGGCCCACGAGTGGCCCAAAGTGAAGGGGCCCTGGGACACACACACACACACACACACACACACACACACACACACACACACACACACATAAATAGACACAAAGAAAAACAGGATTCCCAGCATCTTCCCCAATTTTCTAGGCTCTCGCCTTCCCCCTTCCTTCCCATGTTTCCCCATGACTTCCTGGAAGTCGACGATGAATTGTGGGTGTGGGTGTGTGTTTTGTTCACCGCCTCACAGCGAGGCCCTAATGGAGCCCCCCCCGAACGGTTCCCGGCAAGCAGAAGGCCTCGCTCGTGGGTTCCGTGTTCCTGCCCCTGGGGGCGGGGAACGACGCCCCGCGGGACCGCAAGAGCCATCCGACTACCGTGGGGCGAGAGACCGGTCCGCAGGATGTCGACCTCCTCCTCCTCCTCCTCCTCCTCCTCCTCCTCCTCCTCCTCCTCCTCCTCCTCCTCCCCCTCCTCCTCCTCCTCCTCCTCCTCCTCCTCCTCCTCCTCCTCCTCCTCCTCCTCCTCCTCCTCCTCCTCCTCCTCCTCCTCCTCCTCCTCCTCCTCCTCCTCCGTCCCGAGCTCTGGCATTCGTGGCACGTTGGTGGGCGCCCAGGCGCCCCTGGATGCCCTATGGGGGGGACATCTCCCATTCCCGTTCCCATGCCTGGCCCTCGTCCTGCTCCTCCTCGTCCTGCTCCTCCCCTTGGCCGTCACTCCTGGCGCAGGAAGGAGGAGGAGGAGGAGGAGGAGGAGGAGGAGGAGGAGGAGGAGGAGGAGGAGGAGGAGGAGGCCTCCCTCCAAGTTCCCTCTTGATGAATCCCTACAGAAATCCATGTTCACTAAGACAACCGCTGGAAATCCTGAACTGTGCCAGAAACTCTTGTACATGCTTGAAACAAGTGCGAGCGGCGCTGAGGAGTGAGCCACATGTTGAAAACCAACACCCCTCCGTCCGCGAAACGATCGTGAATGTTTACGACGAGTGCGAGCGGCGCTAAAGCGTGAACCACATGTTGAGAACCACCCGTCCTCCATCCGTAAAACGATTGCAAATGTTTAAGACGGCGCTAATGAGAGAAACACATTGTGATAACGGCCCACCCTCCATCCGTAAAGTCCGTAATGCTCTTGCTATTTGTTTAAACGAATGCGCACGGCGTTAAGGAGAGAACGACATTTAGAGCATGGCACGCACACTATCCCTGAAATTCTGGCAGATCTTGAAGACGAGAGCGCGTGGCGCAAAAGCGATAATCACATTTTGACAACGAGCCGCCCTCAATCCGTGAATCTCTTGCACGATGTCAGCAAGCGAAACGCACGGCCCGCCCTACTGACACGCCTCGGGGTGCGACACGGAAGATCACTTACAAGGAAGAACGAACGGAGGAGCACGAGGAGGAGGAGGAGGAGGAGGAGGAGGAGGAGGGGGAGGAGGAAGAGGCGGAGGAGGAGGAGGAGGGGGAGGGGGAGGGGGAGAGGAAGGAGGATAATATAAGATAAGACACATTTACGATCCACTGATCTGCTACACATGGCAATGCAAAAAGAGAAGCGGCGCCTGGAAGTTGCAGTCGACCTATTCTGGATCTGTGTACGCTTCTGTGAACGTCTGTCTAGATCGCTCTGCTGGGGGGACACCACTGGCTCAATCCGAAAACCTCCTTTCGGGGGAAACCTGGAGGCCTCGGCTAAGCACCGCACCACAGCTGAACGGATACGCAAGCGAGTCGAGAGGTCGCTTGCATGCATCATGATATGGAAAATCGAAATGCACAACCGATGAAGCAACGTGCACACACACACACATTGCACAACATGGAAAATCCTGAGTGCAAGGCAACTGGACTGGCAAGGCGACAGAGAGACGGGCTCGGAACAGAAAATGACTTCCGTGCCCGATGGCCACCCAGTCCTGCCTTACGGCTGGGGATTGGAGGTCCTGTCATCATCGCCCGAGTGATACAACTCATGGTTTACACGCGTGCTCACAAGTTGGCGATGAGCCTGGTCGTCAGAAGAGACTATGGCAACCTGTGGGTCAACTCGCATTCTCATGGATCGAACGTTCGAGGCCCGCCGAGCCAAATCCACCAGAGAAATAGTGTGCTGCAACTCATCTGCATAAAAGACTCTGAACTCCTGTCCAGTGGGCGTCTGATAGCATAGAATCGGTTCTGAGCACCCATTCTGCAGATTGGATAAGCCAGCATGCTGTAATAGGCCATCTCTCGCCATCTGAACCATTCCAGCTGTCCCCCTGATCGTGATCAAAGTAGCTAGCCCTCGCTGAGCTCGTCCTCGCTGAGCTGCTCGTCCTCGCCCCTCTTCATCCCGAGCTTCCCCAGCAGGCGCTCCGCTTCGCGCTCGAGTCCCCCCTTGGGGGGGCCTCCAGGCTTGAACTGGCCCCCGTGCGAGACCAGGCTGTGGAACAGGGCTTTGTGCACCGTGCCGACGTTCTCCCCGTCCCAAGCGATCGTCGATGTTTGAAGTTCGGACGACAGCATGTACTGGAGCTTGAAGAACTTCGGCTGCTCTTTCTTCTTGCGATTGTAATACGTCGGCCGCATTCTGCAGTATCTCACCTGATCCTGCAGCACCTGTAGGTTCGACTCGGGAGTGTTGATGTTCCCGTCCCAGTAGACCTGCAGAGCTGCTCTGCTCTTGGCGGGGGTGTTCGCGTGAGCCAAGAGCGCCCTGATCAGCGCCATCCACATGTGAGGCCAAGGCGGCCCCAGGCCGTGCTCCTTGCCCTTCTCCTTGCACGTGCGCGAGTAGAGCTTTCCCGCCTCTTGCAGCGCAATCACGATGAAGTGTGCAGCGGGAAGCAGAAAACAACTGAACGAGGCGCCAATCAGGTCGGCTACGTCGCGCGAGTTGGCGATGCACAGTCGGGTCAGGACGCGCATCAGCGACTTGAAGGGGCCGAGCTTGGTGATCTCCATGGTGTTCTGCGTGTCCTTCTTGAGCTTGTCGAGCTGAGCGGACTTGCGGGGGCTCTTGGGTGCCAGCTCTCCGTCGTCGTCGCGAGGCCTGCCGAGCGCCAGACCCCAAGCTGGGACCGTGGGGCCCTTGTTCTGCTGAGACGAACCCGACCCCGCTGTCGCTGGCTGCTCCACCGCTGGTCCGTCTGGCATCGCACACAATCGGAAGCAGTGTGAAGTGTTCACGGTAGTGTAGATGTAGTGATTCACGCTCGAGCCCAGACGTATTACATAATCTGCATGTGTAAGTGGTGTGGTCTCCATCTCCTGCTACCCGAAATGTATTAGATCGGCCCATGATACATATGCCCGTGCGGAACGATGTCTTAACGTGCTTGTAGGCCGAGTTCCGAGCCTCGAAGACCTGGCCGCATACGAAGCATTGATTATCGGTGGTGAGGAGACCCAGGATACTCTGGAGGCCATGCCCTTGCTGGAGATGACTAGTAAGCTGCCGTTGCGTTGCGAACTTGCGACCACAACCTCGGATACAGCATGCATACTCGTCGTCGTCACCATCTCGTGGATCTTGTTGGGGCTCTGCAGGGGCCTCGGGAGCCTGGAACCCTGGGGGAGGAACACTTACAGTCCAGGATGCCGCTCGATGTTCACTCATATCAATTCTACCAAACCAGTCAGACAGATCAGGATCATCAAAAAGCGCCAGAGGTCGGGAGTCAGAGGAAGGAGGAAAAGGAGGAAGGAGGAGCAGGAGGAGGAGGCCGGGAGGGAGGACCTCCGCCCTTCCTCGGCGCCGTGCGCCACTGGGGACCGAGGCGAGGGCGGGGCGGCCCTCTCCGATGACCTGGGGGGGGGCCGAAGGGCAGACCCGGAGGGCCCTCGGCTCTCCCGGGGCGCCCTCTTAGCGAGGCCGCCTCCGCGTGGCTCTGCCCCCCCCCCCCCCTGCGCGCCGCCGATCCCCTCCTGCGGAGGTGGGGGGGAAAGAGGCGGGGGGAGGGCATGGAGGAGAGGGGAGGGGAAGGGGGGGAGGGAGGGCCGGGATGAGGCGAGAGAGGAGGAGGAGCGGCAGCAGCCGGAAGAGGAGGGAGGAGGAGGAGGGGCCACCCGCGGCCCCGTCCTTGAAAAAGGGGAGCAGGCGCACACGGCGGACGACCCGCACGAGCCGCAGGGACCGCAGCACCGTGAGGGTGCGTAGGGCGGAGACGTCGATGCCCATCGGCTTCAGCACCCACATCACCTGCCCCAGGGTGACTCCGATGCAGGCATAAGGGGGGGGTGCTTGGGGACGGCTCCTACCCCTCCCTGGGGCCTCCTAACAGCACGGACAGCGTGGCCCGGCGCAGGTGGCAGCAGGGACGCAGGGCGCGCGGAGCCCCAGCTGCACACCCGAGCAGGGCATGCTGGCGGCGCGCGTGCGCGCAGTGGGTCTGAATTCCTCCGCGTGCGCTCTCTGCGAGCGCGCACGCGCGTCTGCGCCACGTGCCTCCGCCGCTGATGCCGCTGTGTGCTGCCGCTGCTGCTGCTCTGGCCGCGCGAGGGGAGCGGGGTTTGCGCCTGGCGCTCCCCGCCGCGCTGGCCCAGATGCCCGCTCAGGGCGGTGGCGCTCGCGGTGGAGCGTGCGACCAGCCTGCGGGACACTTGACAAAGTTGCCTCGACCAGAAACTGCGCCAACGCCCCACCTTCCTCCTCCCTCTCCTCCCCCTCCTCCCTCTCCTCCCCGTCCTCCTCCTCCTCCTCCTCCTCCTCCTCCTCCTCCTCCTCCTCGTCCTCGTCCTCGTCCTCGTCCTCCACCTCCTCCCCCTCCTCCCCCTCCTCCTCCTCCTCCTCCTCCTCCTCCTCTCCTCCTCCTCCCATCCCTCCCCTCCCCCCTCCCCCTCCTCCCCTCCCCTCCCCCCTCCTCCTCCTCCTCCTCCTCCTCCTCCTCCTCCTCCCTCTCCTCCCCCTCCTCTCCTCCTCCTCTCCTCCTCCTCCTCCTCCTCCCTCCTCCTCCTCCTCCTCCCCTCCTTATTGCCAGTCTGAAGACATCATCATCTTCCCTCCCTCTTATCCTCTGTCATCCCTCCCCCTCTGACCTCCCTCATCCTCCCCCTTCTTGCTCTCCTCCCCCCTCCTCCTCCTCCTCCTCCTCCCCTCCGCCTCCCTCCTCCTCCTCCTCCTCCTCCTCCTCCTCCTCCTCCTCCTCCTCCTCCTCCTCCTCTGGCTCCTCCTCCTCGTCTTCCTCTTCATTGCCAGTCTCTCCTCCTTCATCATCAACATCCCCTCCCTCCCTCATCCTCCTCCTCCTCCTCCTCCTCCTCCTCCTCCTCCTCCTCCTCCTCCTCCTCCTCCTCCAGGGCCGAGCCGTAGCCGCAGCTGTGTTGTCCCCTTCAGCACACGCTCTTTACCGGCATGGGCCCCCGCGCGTCGCCCGCCGAGGGCGGGCGACCGCGACATGGCATGCTGGTGGCCAGAAGGTCCGCGCCCCCCGCCGCCGCCCCCGCCACCGCCGAGAACACCGCCTCCGCCGCCGCCTCCTTCTCATCTCTGCACGGTCCAGTGCGGTCCAGCGGTTATGGTTCTTCCACCACTCCCGCCTGCCCCGGTTCGAACCCCAGCAGCATGCTTTTCCGTGTGCGGCCCTCGGGCCGCACGGTGAAGGCGGCGAGCGCGCCCCTTCTTCCTCCCCTGCGAGAAGATCGCCCCGTAGGGTTCACGTCGCTTGAGTCGATGGTCTTGGCTCAGCGCTTTGGAGCAGCAAGCTCGGGCCGAAGCTCACACAGAGGCTGGGCAGGCTCTCGCAACTGTTCCAGAAGCAGGGCACGTTGGTTACTCTGGCCGCTGCGACGCCAGCAAAACTGCGCACCCTGCCCCCGAGCCTTTCGGGTCCCCCGTAGGCCTCGTGCCGGGATGGTCCCCGTGCCCATCCCCACGGGTCGCCCGCTTTCGCGCTCCCGCATCGGCGACATCGCCGCCCGGCTCAGAAGAGGTGGGACCAAGTTGGTCCGACCAACAGGGTGCACGATAGGTCCGCGTCTGCGCCGCGCACAGTCTGCCCCCACCCACCCCGCAATCCAGGCACGGCTGACGGCGGCAGCTATTCGTCCGCTCACAGCTCCCCCGAGCCAGCGCTCGGCTCGGCCGAAGCAGACCGTCGCTGGCTGCCGCAGAGTCACCGCGACAATTCGCGTGCGCTCTCCACTCCTCGCCCCCACAGCGACATTCACGCCTACCTGGCTGCTCGCGCCGCAGCGTTGTCTCTTTCCTCGGACCCTCGCTCTCTCCCTCTCTCTCTCTCTGGAACTGCCCATCGCGCTTTAGGCTTAAATGTCCGTGGCCGGCGGGATGCCCAGCCCCCTTTGGTATCTCTCTGGCGCTGCCGGAGAAGGACCGCTCATCTCTCCCCCTTCCCTCCCGCTCTCATGCCCGACGGCGGTGCCGACAGCGGTAGCCGGAGCGCGAGCAACGCGGGCCAGGGCGGCGAGGGGCGGGTCCCTTGGTCCAGGGGGTGGAACGCGTCAGGCTGGGGCTCAGCTCGAGAGGATTGGACGCCTTCGGCGAGATGGAGCTCGCAGACAGAGCGCTCACGAGACTTCAGCGCACCCCCCCCTCTTCCTGGTCTGGAACGCTTGGATCTCTACGCTGTGAATCTGAAGGCGAGGTCACGACGTACAGGGATCCAGCCAAGCCACCAGTCCTCTAGAGTATAAGAAGGTTTCTCAATTGAGCTGCAAGCCAAACTCAGGAACATCCGAGACGAACTGGACGGTGAAGATGGCATCGATCGAAAACAATCGCATCGTAACTTTCTGAATGGTGAACGTCCGGGAGATCAACGTGAGGCTCAAGGAGCAGCATGGTCAGGGTTTTCTGGAAACCGTGCAGGCGAGATTCTACGAGGAGGGCGCCCAGCTGAGTTAGCAGGATCGTATCAACCTGCGCACACCGCTCAACGGTGACCGAACGGCATCTTCAGTGCGTCGTGCTAGTTTGGAGCTGGACGTGAGAGAAAAGCCCTTGCTGCCAGCCCAACAGAGAGCGAGTGCACCAAGGAGCTTTCTGGCCACAGAGGAAGATGTGGATGAGCAGGAGATCGGACGGAGAGCTCGACGTCTGTGAGGTGGAAAATTCCCAGAGGACGATGCCGAGCTCTTCTTGAGGACGCTCGACGAGCGCAGCCTCTCTACGAGGACGAGGCGGTGCAGGTCTTCGCGAAGTTGGCGGAGCAGCAGGAGGAGAACGTGGAAGGAGCCACGACTGCCGAAGGCCGCTCGCCGGGTCGACAGAGACGTGTTCGAGCGCCGGCGAGGCGGACAGGGTCGGCCGACCCCAGGCCGCAGGCTGGCTGCCGACGGGTCCCGAAGCAAGACTGGAGGAGACGCACCCGGTGCGCGAGCTGCGGCGAGAGAGGGCACTGGAAAGAGGGCGGCAGGAAGCTTTACAGGCCGAAGGCGGATCGCCTGAACGCCGAAGGCAAACCACCCGCTGGACGGGCGGCGCGAGCATCGCATGGCTTCCTCTGTGAGTTCGACGCATTTGGCACCTCGGCCCCGTCAGGGGCCACGCTCGTGAAGTAGTTGACCGACGCGCTGTCCCACCTGGAGTCAAGGAGTGAGCATGCGTCCGACGCGGGCGCGACCCTGACGGACATCGGAGATCGCGCACTTGTCGACACGGCAACCGCCCAAGCTCTTATCGGCGACCCAGCCTCGAACGTGATGGGGTTAAAAGTGCGCGTGATGTACCAGGACGACCTCCCCTACGCCAACGGAGTGGGCGGTCGCGTCCGTCCGGTGACGAAGGCCCTTGTCTTTCTGAGTCTCTACAAGTGCGGCGTGCTGGAGTTCTTGGTGTTGCCCCACGCCTGTCCTCCTCTCCTACCAGCTGGGTTATTGGGCTTCCTGGGGGCCAACATCGACATGCACAAGAACAAGATCACCGTGAGTCGCGCGGATGACGAGCCCGTGACTGTCCCGATGAGCGCGCTGGGATCGGGCCACCGGACTGTGAGCCTGATCGGGTGCGACCCGGCCGATGTCAAGCTAGATCCCGAGATCGCCCGGAGATTCCCGAGCTTCACGACCGAGGACCGCTCTCGGAAGACGCCTGAGACCTCAGGGTCCGCCGGCTTCTGGGAGATCGGAGAAGAACAAGGCCAGGCTCGTGCGAGTGCGGGCGAGGAGGCCGCTCGTGAAGCCGTGCGACCTCAGCGACCTGCCGATCCCCCTGGAGCAGCTGAGCAGCATGACGACGACGTGCCGCAGGTTCCGAGACGAGAAGGACGTCAAGACCGAGCACTACTGCGAGACTGACTGGCGCCAATACGACATCGGGACCATGCCCGACTGCTGGATCGGCTACACCGAGCCCGCTATGCATAGGGGAACGAGAAGTGACATAAACATGACAACTCGGAGGTCCGCGCGGAGTTCCCGGGGGGCCCAGCGCCGATCCGAGAAATCCGCGCGGACCTCCGAGTTTTTATGTCTATGCCATCGTTCGTTGACCAAATTCGGACCGGGCGAAAAGGGGGGATAGCAAAGGGGGGGGCTTGAGACTCAGCTCACGTAGCTGATTTGCCCGGCGTCTCCCGGCGCCGGGAGGCGCCCATGTATCGAGGAATGGGCCCGGCGGCGGGGTCGAAACCAGCTGCATGCAGCAGATTTCGTACCCCCCCCTCGAAACCCAACCCTGAGAACCCGTGCGCGAGGTACACCTGAGGGGAAACCTGGAGCACCCTGAACGCAGCGGCTCCCCCAACGGCCGCGGGAAGTCATCGCGCAGCGCGAAGGAACCCAGGATACCCTGACGAAAAGCAGATGGCTTCTTGATGCGCGCTCCCACTGTATGTCAGTGCTCGTTGACCTGATGCAGTCCGCGGGCGAGGACCGAGGGAGCCAAGCGTCAGGGAGCGAGCGCGGCCCGAGCGAGCAGCCTCTCGCCTCTCCCCGCCTTCCTCCGTCCAGCCAGGGGGCTGCTCTCGGGGAGCTGCCGGGGACTGGGGCCTCCCATCGATTCCGTGGCCTCTCCGGGCTCCGACCAGCCAGATTCTCGGTTCGTGCTCTCCCTCGTCGCCTCTCTCGGGGCGACCTCTGGCCGCCTTGGAACCCTCTTGGCCCGTCCGTGGGCCCTCGTAGAGGCCTCTTGGGCAGTTTTGGGGCGGTCCACGGGGTCTCTTCTCGCCATCGCTCGGACGTCCATTCCCTGTGTTTTTGTTCGGTTTCGTGCGTGGCTTTCTCGCCAAATGATCAAGGATGCTCCTCGAAGGTCCTCGCCGAATAAAAAATGCACAAGTCCGAGCGATGCCAAGTCTCTGGCCAGATGCCCTGTCCACACCTTCCCTCGGGCCAGCCCTCCAGGGAGACGCGCACCAGGGCGAGGCGCTCGACGCCAGCCAGCCAGTTCGGCAAGCAGGCCACCTCGTGCGGTGGGATCCCTCCCGAGCCAGGCCAGGGCACACGCTCCATCGGCGGGGCTCGCAAGAGAGGCCCCTCTCCATCCACCTACAGCGAAGTCGGGCAAGTCCTCCTACCGGGGGATCTTGGCACAGATGCAAGCACATCATCAAAAGAGCACGAAAAATCGTCCCACATTCATGTCTCTCTATCCTTGAAGTTTCCTCCTGTAGAGGGACATGGCCGACTTAAACCTGGAGGACGTCCAGTCAGAGGTGGAGGCCAACTGGGACTTCGCGCCAGGCCCCTGGCACGACTGGAAGCTGGGCTCGATCGACTCTTCCGACGTGGAGCCGCCCGAAGTCGAGAAGAGCTTGGTCAATGAGGGCGCCGACGACTTCTCTCCAGGGGCTGCGACGTGGAGACGGTGGACTCTGAAGCTAGAGGCATCCTAGATGGGGTCGGAGTAGATGGGGTCGGAGGATCGCGCCGCATCGCCGATACATCGGCGATGCATCGGAGATGCACCAGCGATCGTCGACGTCGGCGATGCATCGGCGACGTCGACGTGAAGCAAACTGGGCCCAACGTCGAGCCGCATCGGCGATACATCGGCGATGCGGCGCGATCCTCCGACCCATATACTCCGACCGGAGGCCTAGCGAAGCTCCTGTCCGTGCCCCAGTCCTGCGTGATGTCCAAGATACTCGCTGCGTTGGCACCAATGGTGGCGTTGGCGAGTCCACGAGTCCAAATCGGATCCAGCCGACTGTCTGCATCCTGGGGTGGCTCGGTTGCGCCACGGCAACCCGCTCGCGCCACAGCAACCAGTAACGCCTATCTCACCTACAGCTGTTCAGTATTTTTTCGATGCTCCATGACGTGACGAGTTTCGCCCGCAATAGGGCAATTCACAACCTCGGCGCTGCTCTGAATCTGTAATTCCTTTGCCCCCTCGTCCTGGGTCGTCCCCATTCGTCTTCTAGTTCTGGAAGGCTTCCACGGCCAGCGCATGATGATTGCATCGTTCTGCGAGGCATCCTCGCAGGTCGCGCTTTGTCTCGTGCTTGGATTATCCCTAATACCGTCTCTCTGTTGTCAGACTAGGTGCTGACTTCCTCAGCCCGCTGCCACGCTGTTCCAGGCCCTGCTTCGCACAGATGTACCCCCGCTCAAGAGGGTGCTTCCCACTGCATGTGAGCATGCGTAGTCGGCTCACTCTCGGCTGGCCAATGTACTGCCTGCCTGTGTCTATTCGTAGATGCTCTGTTGTTGCTCAGCGTGCCCAGACCTGCTTGCTCAGCTAGCAGTTAGTTGCAGTCAACGCCGTCTACCAAGGATGCGCGGTAAGGATGCAAGGGCCTTGAGTGGCCACGTGGACGCTTCTCGCACAAAGTCGGCCATCGAACATCGCCAAGGAGGGGCCGAAGGGGCCAGGATGCAAGGGCATCCTCGGAACGCCGCTCGTCCTTCCTGTGCGGGTTGACTGTCGGGGCCGACAACCTGTGCTCTTCCCCGTCGGGCCGCCCCCTTCGTCTCAAGCGCTGGGCCCTCTGAGCCGGCACCCCCTGCCGACGGTCGCGGACCGCCTCTCTCTCTCTCTCTTTCCCTCTCTCTCTCTCTCTTTCTCTCGTTGTTTCCATGCTCGGCGCTGACGCGAGCGGCATGCCCCCTCGGCAGGTGCGCCGCCCGCCCTCTCACATGGAATGAGTCAGCCTCCTGCGAATCCCCCCCTCATCCTCCTCCTCCTGCTCCTCCTCCTCCTCCTCCTCCTCCTCCTCCTCCACCTCCTCTTCCTCCTCGTCCCTCCTCCTCATCATTCTCCTACGTACTCCTGTTCCTGTCCCCTTTTCCCTCTTCCTCCTCCTCCTCCTCCCTCTCCTCCTCCTCCACCTCCCTCGCTCCGCCTCCTCCTCCTCTCTCCTCCTCCTCCGCCTCCCCTCCTCCTCCTCCTCCCTCCTCCTCCCCTCCTCCTCCTCCTCCTCCTCCCTCCTCCTCCTCCCCTCCTCCTCCTCCTCCTCTCCTCCTCCTCCTCTCCCTCCTCCTCCCCCCCTCCCTCCTCCCTCCTCCCCCTCCTCTCCTCCTCCCTCCCCGAACCGAAACCGCTGCCGCCCCCCCCCCCGGGCTGACCAGCACCCCCGTCCCGAACACGAGCAGGGTGTCGAGGAAGTTGTAGAACTCGGGGGCGCGCGCCACGGCCCGGTGAGCCCCCTCTGGCTCCCTCCTCCTCCTCCCTCCCTTCTTCCTCCTCCCTCCCTCCTCTCTCCTCCTCCCTCCTCCTCCTCCTCCTCCTCCTCCTCCTCTCCTCCTCCCTCCCTCCCTCCCTCCCTCCCTCCCTCCTCCTCCTCCACCTCCTCCTCCTCCTCGTCCTCGTCCTCCTCCTCCTCCTCCTCCTCCTCCTCCTCCTCCTCCTCCTCCTCTTCCTCCTGCCGATGTCCTGACCGTCCAACTCAGGCCAACTGGCGGCTTGAAGGCCCACGGCGGGGTCGCCGCCGCGTCAGCCCGACGCGAGCTTAATGATCGTACCAGGGCCGACGCGCCAAACGTTCGCCGACTAGGAAAAACCGCAAGCAGAACGGAACAGGGAAAGCCACGGAGTCGGCCGAAATGGGCGGGGGGACGCCATGCGGACCCGTGCATCTTGGCCTCAGGTGGAGAGCACCTCATGGGGCCACGAAGCGGGTGAGGCGTGTGCCGAAGATGGCGAGGGAACGCCATGCGGGCCATTGCATGTTTGCCTTCTTTGGAGCTCCGTATAGGGCCATTCGATGGGGGACGCCATACGGACCCTGGCATTTGGGCCGTACTTTTAGAAAGTCCAGTGTTCGCTAGGGACTGGCTTCCTTCCAGAACAGCCAGAACCCTCCCAAAACCTTCCGAAAACGTTTCTGGAAGGGCTCTGGGTGGCTTTTCGGAGGGTTTCGGCAGGGATTTTCGTCGTTTGGAGGGCAAAACCGTCCCTAGTGAACCAAGGCTTGCTAACCTTCGGCGGAGCTCCGTGGGGCCAAAAGAACGTGTGGGGCCTGTGCCGAGAGGTGCGGGGAGACGCCGTGCGGGCCATTGCCCATGGCACCGTGGCCTGACCTTTGGAGCACCCCTACGGCACCACGTACGTCAGGTCCGTGGCGTGCCGACCCCGGCGTTGGTTTCCGACACCGCGGGGATCGTTCAGCCTTGAACGATCGGCCATTTCCGAAACGTCCAAATCGTTCCACATCGAACGATTCTGGGTCGCCCGCGGCGTTCAACGTTGAACGCCGCTGGCGGGGTCGCCGCCGGTCGACACGACACACACCTACCGTAGCGTGGAAGGCGTGTGCCAAGCTGGGCGGGGGCGCCCTGCGCGCAATGTCATGTTGGCTTTTTAATTGGAGCTCCGTAGGGGGACACGGAAGCTGCACGCGGTGCGCCGAGATTGGCGGGGGGGGGGGGGGGGCGACATGCGGACCCTGGCTCCGTGACCCCCTTCGGGGCTCCCTCCGGGGCCACGAAGCATGCGAGGCGGCATGCAGAATTGGCGGGGGGACGGCATGTATGTGGACCCAAGCACTTTGGCCTCGGTTGGAGTTCACTGTAGGGCCACGAAACTTGTGAGGCATGTGCCGATGAGAGCAGAGACAGGGGAAGGAGGAGGAGAGGGAGGAGGACGACGAGGAGGAGGGGGAGGCTTAAGGACCTGAGACGCGGGCCGCTGCGGATTCAAAGCGAGGACCCTACATCTCGTATCTGAAAGCATTGTCTTCCCCCCCATTCCCCTCCCTCTCCTCCCTCCCTCCTTCACATGCTCCTTCCTCCCTCTCCTCCTCCTCCCCCTCCTCCTCCTCCTCCTTCTCCTCCTCCTGCCGCTCCTCCTCCAGAGACCCCCGAGGCTGCGATGCTGCGCCGCGCCGCTGACCACCCGAACTCTGGACCTTCCATTCCGTGCTGTTCTTGATCGGCCCCAGGGCCCAGCAAAGCCTCCGAGGGTCGAGAACTGCCCCAAAAACGATCCGTCGCGATGTCTTCAGGGTGCGCGGACGGCTGGAGCGGGGAGGGCGGCGCCAACTGCCCCTGGACTCGTCCCGGCGTGCGCTCTGGCCGGAACTTCGGGACAGATCCAGCCGCAGCGACGAGGAGCGCCCCTAGAGTTAGGTCGGGCATGTCCTTCTGCAGGCGGATGTTGGAAGAACATGAAAAATACTCAACAGGTCATCAAACACGGTCGAAAGAGCACGAGCAATCGTCTCAAGGCCATGTGATTGCTATTATTGAACATTCCTCCTGTGGAGGGACATGCCGCATGCCCGACTCAACCCTAGAGGCCCAAAGAGGGCGAGAGTACACGTCGTTCATTTCTAATCGTGCTCATTTCTAATTGTGCTCGTTTCTACTTGTTCCTGGTCTCCCAGTGGCCAGGAGGAGGCCCAGGATGGAACACTTAGAAATGAAAGGATCTTGGCCCCAAAAAAATCAGAGAACCTTCGGAGAATTAGGAACGAACAGTGTGCAGAGGGACGTGCCCGACTCAACCCTAGAGGCCCAAAGAGGGCGAGAGCAGCCAAGGAGCCTCGATGCTCGAGGCTCGACCCTCGAGCATCGAGCGGGGCGGGGCCTCGAAGGCCCACGGCCAGCCGAACGCGGCGACGCGCAGGCACCACTCCGCCACGAAGAACACCACGAAGACGTGCTCGAGCGCATCGAGCACGGCCGCACCCTCGCCGACCGGGAAGGAGGCCTCGGGGCAGAGGAGCCCGGACCTCCCCGCAGCGTGGGAAAAAACCAGCGGCGGGTGGCCTTCGAGATGTTCGGGCTCCCGGGGGGCCCTCCAGCGGGCCCCCGGGCCGGTCCAAAGCAGCTGGCTCGGGATGGAAACCTCGTCCACGGGGAGCGGCCTCGACCTCTCTGGGAGGTCCAGAGGTTCGACTTTTTGGGGGAGGAGGAGGAGGCGGAGGACAACGAGGAGGGGGAGAAGGAGGAGGAAAAGGAGGAGGACGACGACGAAGAGGAGGAGGATGAGAAGGCGGAGAGGAGGATGGATGGAGGAGGGAGAGTGGAAATGGAGAAGGAGGATGGGGTAGGGGCAAGACGAGGAAGAGGTGGATTAGTTCGACACAAACTGCAAGGCTGTTAAAAACTAGCGCGACGGGACTGGTGTCACGTCTCTCCTCCTTAGGTGAAGACCTTTGCAAATCTGATTAAAAGACCATGTCTGCTTTGGCATGGGCTGGCAACACACCCTGGCTAAGCCTTGAACATCGCTCAGGGAGAACTAGGAATGGCACCTTGAACCAGCTGTAACCAAAGGAGCCATCCGAAACCGAAAAGGACACTGCCTCATGATTCAGTGCCCGAAGAGAGAGGGGCCATCCGGCCTGGAGAAGTCCGCACAGGCACCTCTAGCGGGGAGCAGGCCCCCCCTCCCCTTGCGCGCAAGCAAACGGTTCTAGCATTGTGTCGGGCGTGTCCCCCTACATGGGGATGTTCGACGATAAATAACAAATACCCCCAGAATGCCCCCAAAAGGTCAAACAAATATACAAACAAATCTCCAGACAGTTTGGTGATTCTTTTTTGACTATGTTCGGTTTTTTATCTTTCGTCGAAATCCCCTTGTAAGGGGACAGGCCGACTTAATTCTAGCACCGCCAGAGCCGAACACGGCGCCGCACGACCGTGTGAGCGCACTTCATGAGGAGAGCCCTAGGGTTCCCTGGGAACCGCGGGCGGGGCAGTCCCGATTGGACAAGTCCGAACGAGGAGGCAGAACGGGGGGGGGATTAAGGAAGAGGAAGGGATAGAGGATGATATCAACAAACGCGTTCTGATATGCCATGTGTTCGACGGTGTTCCTAGGTTGTTTGACATGTGTTCGGTGCCCTCCCGTGGTGTTCGTGCTGCCCTGCAGTTTGGAGGGGGAGGGGTAAGACAGTGATGAGGGCGTGGAGGAGGAAGGAGCAGGAAGACGGAGGGAGGAGGAGGTCAGAGGGGAACGAGGGAGGAGAGGGAATAGGGGGGCAGGAGGAGGCGACAGAGAGGACGGAAGGAGGGAGGAGCAGGACAGACGGACGAGGGAAAAGGGAGAGGAGGAGGGGAAGGAGGAGCACGAGGAAGTAGATTCTGGTGGTGATGCTGACGAGGAGGAGGAGGAGGAGAAGGAGGAGGCGGACCGCTCCCTGGGGCAGTGCCTCGTTGCCTGCCCCGTGCGCGCCAGCTCACAGAGGCATCAGACGACGAGGCGCTGCTCGAAAGCTCGATGCGGCTGCGCGCAGCGCAGCGTCAGCGAGGACTTCAACGGGACGCGGACTGCGACAGGGCTGAACCTAAACGGTGTTTTTCGTTTTCGTATTGTTTTCGTTTTCCCTCGTTTTGTCTTCAGTCCGCCTTTCACGCAGAACGGAACCGAAGCGAAAACGGCCCACGAGATCGCCAAAACACTGTTTTAAGTCCACCCCTGGACTGCGAGCCTCACCGACTCGATGCCGTCCATGACCACGTGCAGCGTCACCTCTGCCGCGCCGTGCCGCAGGGTGGGAGCAGGTTACCAGCCTGGAACATGTCCCTATCCCTATGCTGGGCACCTCCTCATCACGATGCCAATCTTAGGGATTCCCGTATTTTTTGAGGGCGAATCCCTAAGATTGTCATCGCCCTTTCGGCGTGTCGATCTTAGGGATAGGGATACGTTCGAGGCTGGTAAGCAGGTGCGGCATGCGTGCTATGGCGCCGCCACGGAGGCCAGAGGCCCGCCCTCCGGACCAGGGCGCCGCTCCAGCGGCGCAGGGAGAGCGCCTCTCCGCGCCCTCGCGGCCACGACAGGCAGGCGCCGGCAGCTCGCGGCGCCGCGCCCGCGCCCGTCAGGCTCGCCAGGGCATCCCAGCACACAGCCAGCACAGAATGCGGGATGACGACGATAAAAAAAATGGGAGAGAACGATTAAAACAATAGTTTCCTGCTATTTGTGCCTCATTTTCTTATTGGAGGAGAACGATAAAAAAATAGTTATCCAGCCCGCGGCCGGCTTTTTCTAATCGTCATCCCAGGCGCCGCCGCGTGAACACGACCCCCGGTCATTTATTAATCGTCATCCTCCATTATCCGTATCCTCGAGCTGGTGACCCAGCCTCCCACCCACGTCCGAATCGCGGCAAGGGCCCACGCCATGGGGGCATGCCTCAAGAGGGCGCACACAGACACCCAGTTCACCTGCAAGTCCTCCATCTGGTAGCGCTTGCAGAGTATCTGGGTGAACAAGTCGATCTGGCCTATCGGCTCGATCTCATCCTCGAAGACTTTCTGGAAGTATCTCTGCGGCCGCTGGCGTTTTCTAGCCTTTCCGGTTGCCTCCGTTTGGGCCGAGCGCCACAATCGTAATGCCTTGCGGCCCCCTGGTCCAAACTCCCTGCATATGGGATCGTCGCACGTGAAGCCCCCCGCTGCGCATTTCAACGTGTGTAACCGTGTGTACGATCGCCGGCGAACACCAGAATGGTGGCGCCAGCTTCCCGGACCAAAACTTGATTGGGCAGCTCGTCCCTTCGACCTGCATTCAACGCGAAGCGCATCAGCACCACCGCATGGGTCCCACGAAGCCCCCTCAGCTTGGGTCCCCCCCAGAAGTCGAGCGAGAGCCAGTCCCGCCGCCAGAATGCCGAGAAGAGCCCACGCAGCAGCTTGGCGAAGACGTGGGCCTCCGACACCACCATAATCCGCGGGATCATCATGAGCTGCATCTTGCACGAGGAGACCGGCTGCGCCCTGCCCTAGTCAGGTACTGCTGGCACGCGAGGTGGGCGTGCGGCTCCTGCGTCATGATGCGCGTCGTGCGCTCCTTGAGCTTCGCCATCGGTGCTTTCCTGCTGTCAGGGCCCCGTAGACCCGGACACGCTAGACCCGGACACCCAACATCCCTCGAAACCAATTTTTCCAAACGGCGGCACGAACAAAATACTGCACCTCAGCATTTCCAGAATAAACCCGGACACAGGCCCCAAAAGCCTGCAAGACACCCCTGAACCCGGACACAAACCCGAATCCTGCAGTGCAGCAAACAAAACGTGCACGGGCGCTGAAAAACGTGACTTTGCAGGAAAGGATGTCGTTTCCTTGGTTTTCCGTGTCCTGGCTTCTCTGTGTCCTGGTCTCTGGGGGCCTGATGTTGTCGTCCACCGTGGCTGCCGGCCAAATGCTCACCCCCAGGTGTTCCACCTGGCTCGCGATGCGACATCGGCACCACTCCTCGCAGGCGGCAGCTACGAGAGCCCAGGCGGTCTGTTCTCGCTCCGGGGCGAGCGGGGCGCCACGCGGAGCCGCCTCGCACTTCTCAGATGTCAGCCTCGACGCGGCCATTTCCGAGGCGGTCCTCGTGATGAGCGCCAGCCGCCTGAAGAAGCGCCTCCTGCAAGCGACCCAGGTGTGGTCGTCGGCGCACGACCGCGTCCAGCCGAGGTTCCGCGCCTCGATGAGGATTTCGAGATTTCTGGCGAAGCAGACGCAGGCGACGACGTTCAATGACCCAGGGAGCGAGCATCCTTGCAGGACCCCCGATATCGCCTCAAAGAGGTATATCCACGTCGTCCCAAATCTACTCTAGATATGGTTTTCCATGTAGGGCCCGAGCACCGCCTTCTTGAGACCTCTCGGCACCCGCCAACGGGACAAAGCCAGGTGCACCGAGGCCTGTCGCACCGACGGGAACGCCGCGCAGAAGTCCAGCGCCCACAGGGCGCCCGCCTCGTTGCCCTCGTCGTCGGACTGCGCTCGGCTACAACGGGGGGTACGAGTCCAAATCGGTGACGTTCTGAATCATGGCGTGGCCCGGCAAGAACCACCTCTGCGTGGAGGGGGCGCTGCGCTGCAGGACCCTGCGCAGCGGCACATCCAGCATCGTCTTCGCTGCCTTGCTGCAGGGGTTCTTCAGTGCCAGCGGACGTGCTCCCGCTGCGCGAACGAGCAGGCCGCCGTCCTGCCGAGAGCCATCACCAGCGCCGCTGGACAAGAAGACCCCGATGCTGGCGTTGAACTCGTCTCCGAGCGGGTTGCCCTTCATCGCCCGCAACGTGCAGTCGTGGAGAAGCTCAGGGCCCCGTCCACAGGCCCAGGCACGATGAGGTACCCCGTCTGGTCCCGGTGCGAAAAACACCGCCGCGTCGAGGTACCCTCTCACGTCGAGGACTTCTGGCATTGGGATGTCCGAGGAGTCCTCTGCACAGTGTGAAGCGCTCAAGGCACCTCTCCGCTCGGGCCATGCTGGGGATGGGCGTGGAGCGCGCGAAGACGAGCTCCCGACGTGCCTCCAACTCGTTCGCGATGGCGGGCGCGCTGGTGGCCGCCTCTGGCGGCTGCTCCCCCTCACGCACTGACTAACTCCGTGGCGCGCTGTGCCCCTGATGCTACACCGAAGATGAGCCGGAGCGCGCGCAGGAGCCATCGACCGTGCCGCGGCAGCTTCGCTGGCGCTGTGCACCGGCGGCCCAACGTTATGTCGGGCGTGTCCCCCTACAGGGGGATTTTGAACGAAAAATGCAAAATACCCCAAGAAGGTCAAACCATAGTCAAACAATAATCCCCAGACCATTTGTTGTTTTTTATACTATGTTTTGATTAGTTGTTTCGTATCTTTTATTGTTCGTCGAAAAGCCCCCTGTAGGGGGACAGGCCCGACTTAAGCCCAACGGCACGGTCGGACAGCAGGGAGCCGCGACGCGCTGAGCGCAGCCCCTGCCCGGCCCCCCCCTCGACGGTGAGGCCTGCTGCGTACTCCTTCCCCCGAGGGCGGCTCCAGGGCTGCTCGCGTCTGCGGCGTGAGGCCTGCTGCCCCGCGAGGCGCCGCTGCCTGCCAACCGGAGGAGGAGGAGGAGGAGGAGGAGGAGGAGGAGGAGGAGGAGGAGGAGGAGGAGGAGGAGGACGAGGACGAGGACGAGGACGAGGAGGAGGATGAGGAGGAGGACGAGGACGAGGACGAGGAGGAGGTGGACGAGGAGGACGAGGAACTGATCTGTCTGACGAATTCTTGCCCGACGATGGGGGGCCGAGGGAGGGGGGGAGCGAGGCCACGACGCCGATGTAGGCGCAGTTGAGCAGGATGATCACTGCGACCAGGACCTCGAACCTGAAGGGGGGAGGGGGCAGGGCGAGAGCGGAGCCCCGACTCACGCGGCCTGGCGCTGGCGCCACGCCGCGGGCCGCGGCGGAGGAGGGGGAGGGCAGGGGAAGGGAGGGGAGAGGAGGGGAGGGCTTGAGGGGAGGGGAGGGGAGGGGAGGGGAGGAAGGGGAGGGGAGGGGAGGGAAGGAAGGGGAGAGAGGGGAAGGGAGGGAAGGGGAGGGGAGGGGAAGGGGAGAGGGGGAGGGGAGGGAGGAAGGGGAGGGGAGGGGAGGGGGGGGGAGGGCTTGAGGGGAGGGGAGGGAGGGGAGGCGTGCACCCGAGAGCGCGGGCCCCGCCGCGGCGCCCGGCCTCCGCTGGCTGCCTGGGTCACGGTGCACGCCGCGCGGCCGAGGGCAAAGATGAAGGGGCCCCAGGACACACAAAGAAAGACACACAAATAACAGGATTCCCCATAGTGTCCCACAATTCCTGGGCTTTTCTCTTCCCCCCCCACTCCCCATAATTTCCCATATTTTCCTGGGAATCGACGATTCATTGTGTCTGTGTGTTGTTTTCCCTCCTGAAAAGATGGGGGGGGGGAGCAGGGCTGGGGGGAGGGGGGGGGGAGGGGCATCGAGCATGGGAGCTGTTGTACGCTCTCGGCCTCACCTCGGCCTCACTTCGGCCCTGCGGAGTCCTCCCAGAGACCTCCCGGGGGCCTCGGGGGACCTCCAGGGATCCCAGGGGGGAGGGGGCATGGGGAAGGGGTGCGGGGATTGCGGGCCTGCCGATGTGTCAACACGATTGCCAAAACGCTCTTCAAACGCGGCTCCTGGGATTCATGGCGACTGGACAAGAACGCGACATGCTTTCCTGCTGACGCATCATCGCGCGTGTTGGTTGAGCTGCGTACTGGTCATGCGCCCTACCCAGAAGAACTTCCGACCCACGGACCCACCACCCGTGTGTGGGCCTCCGCCTCACGGACCCACCACCCGGCTCGACCCGCCCGTCGAGGCCCGCCCGCCCGACCCGCCTGTGAAGGGTCTGCCCACCCAGCCCACCCGTTGTGGTCGCGCCCGACCCGCCAGCCAGGATCCGCCCTGCGGGACCCGTCCGCCAGGGCCCGCCCACTCGAACGCTCCGCCTGGTCAGCCCGCCCGCGGGGCCCTTCCCCGCCCGGCCCGCCCGCTGAGGCACACGCCCGCGGGACCCGCGCGACGGGGCCCGCCCGCACGAGCCGCCCGTCCGGGGGCACGCCCGGGCGACCTAGCACACCGCGTCGCGTGCATCGCTGGATGCTCAGGCCAGCTGCTTGCCAGCTTTCTGCCAGCTTGGCCCTTCGTCGAGCTGTCTAAGGGGGCTCACTCTTTCTCCCCCTGCCCCGCGCACAGCAGGGCGCAGGCCATGCCGCCTTAGGTCAGGCATCTCCCCCTACAGGCGGATTCTGGGCGGGAAAATGCAAAATATGCAACAACACAAACAACAACATTAACAACAACCTTAACAACAACAACAACAACAACAACAACAACAACAACAACAACAACAACAGCAGCAACAACCACAACAACAACAACAACAACAACAACAACCTCACTAACACTAACAACAACAACATCAACAACAGCAACAACAACAACAACGACAACAACAACAACAACAACAACGACAGCAACGACAGCAGCAGCAGCAACAACAACAATACCAACAACACCACCACCAATAACAACAACCGCAACAACAACAGCAGCAACAACAACAGTAACAGCAACAGCAACAGCAACAACAACAACAACCTCATCACAACAACAAAAACATCAACACCAACAACAAAAACAACAACCACAACAACCACAACAATAACAACATGTCCCCGTACTATTTTATCGATATGTTTAAAACACATGTTGGAATTTTCCTCCTGCAGAGGCTCACGCCCGACTTAAGTGTCGTCCGTCCCCGCGCCCGCCCAAGGCGACGCCGTGGGCCCATCCCCTCCTCGCGCGCTCCGCGGCGCGCGCCCGCGCTGGACGAGCTACTAGACCTGCACACATCAGGTCCCCCGCGGCCTCGATCCTCGAGATTTTTTTTTTGGGGGGGGAAGGGGCCTCGATCCTCGAGATTGATGGAAGGGATCATAGATACGGGCGGACTTCGTTGGAGAGGACGCGCGAGAGGACACAAGACCCGTCCGAAGGCCACATCGCTATTGGAGTGTAAGAAGGCACGTGTCGCGAGGCACGGGACACAAGGCCACCCTCGAGCTGGCAGGGTCGACCTACTAATCCGGGCCGACTGGAGGAGGAGGACCACCTGCGCAGACATGAACTTTCGGAGGCCCGCGCGGGTTCGCTGGGGCGGTGCCGGACCCCCCGTCCCTGGCGCGCGGAGCGCCGCACCCGCGGCGCCGCCAGGGGTGCCCAGCGCCGCCTCCAGAACTCCGCGCGGACCTCCCACTTGCCGTCGCTCGGACGTCCATTTCCCCGGCAGTTTTCGGTTACGTGCGTGTTTTTGTTGGCTCGATGGTCCAGGATGGTCCTCGATGGTTCTCGCCGAGAAAAATGCACACTTCCGAGCGATGCCAAGCCCAAGGAAGCAAAACCTAGATACGCACATACGCACCCCTGGCTCGGCCAGAGGGCCGTCTGCACCGATCCCGTTCGAGGGAGGGTTTGGGGGGGGTGGGGGAGTCACCACCGCTCCAGGTAGCAAATGCAAGTGCACACGTTCGGGTTCCAAGAGGGGTGCTGGCTACCGTGTTGGATTGAGTGCGGCACCCCATGGGGGAGGTGCCGGGCGCTGAGATGATTCGATCGGGCTCCACGGAGGGGGCAAAAAGGCTCGCAGGGGGGACAGACCAGACGTCCGACACCAGCTCGTAGGTCAGAGGGAACGGGTTCATGAACTTGCCATCTGCGCGTTTCGCGCGCCCCGCCTTGGGACCGGGTATTCGACTAGGCGATCGACCACAGAATTGACCTACCCCGAAATTGTTTTTCCGTCAGGTCTAAGGAAAATCCGTAGAATGCTCCATAGATGTCGGAGCATATTTTGCACTTCTTGTAGACTCGACGGAAAAATCAAGTTTGGGGTAAATGAATTCTGTTGTCGATCCCCTACTCGAAGTATTGCGGGAAGCCGGTGCCGGCTTCCCGCAGGACGCCGCCGCCGTCGCTGCCGCCGCTGTCGCTGCCGCCGCCGCTGCCGCCGCCGCCGCCGCCGTCCCTGCCACGGCCAGTCGCCCCCCGACGCCGCTGCCGCCCGCAGCCGCCGTCGCCATCGCGCGCTCCGCCTGTATGGCGTCCTGCAGCCAGTAGACGCCAGTGATCAGCAGGAGGAACTCCAGCCAGGCAGGAGCCTCGAACTGCATGTCCTTGATGGTCGCGAAGTCGTCCTCGGCGGGGCCGCGGGGCTGCCTCCGGGGCGCCCTCGGCGCCCCAGCCACTCGGGGACGCCTTTGAGGCCCGACGTTGCGCAACATTGCGACGTTGTGAACAAATCGCCCCGATGGCAACCCCGCGCAAGACCGAGCGCTGAAAAGGTCGCCCGCGGCAGCAGTGGGCGACGTCTGCGTGCAAACGGATAAAATTGTTCTACCCCGGGGAACCGCTGATTCTGCGAACGGCGCTCAAGCTCCGCTTGCGTTCCTGCGCCAGACATGCAACGTCCTGATTTTTTCAAGACGGCGTCCCCGGAAGTGAAGTCCAGACCCCTTCCCCAGGGCCAGTTTTTCATCCTGCGTTGATTTTTGACGGTCCCAAGGACCGGCGAGGGCCCCCAGGGGCCGAAGAAAATAACGAAAACCTGCCCGTCCTGATTTTTGTTAACGACGCGATCATGTCTGGGGCTGCTTGTTTTGACCACGCGCCCCTCCGGATGCATGGCCGGCAAATGCTTCGAGCCAGAGCGACCTAAAGGGTCCTTAGAGGCCTCCTAGATGGGGTCCGAGTAGATGGGGTCGGAGGATCGCGCCAGATCGCAGATGCATCGGCGATACATCGGCGATGTATCGGCGATGCACCGGCGATGCATCGTCGACGTCGGCGATGCATCGGCGACGTCGCCATGAAGCAACTCGGGCTCCACATCGAGCCGCATCGGCGATGCATCGGCGATCTGGCGCGATCCTCCGACCACATCTCCACATTGTTCATTTCTAATTGTTCGAATGCTTCTAGATTTTTGTTTGGGGCCAAGATCCTTTCATTTCTAATTGTTCTATCCTGGGCCTCTTCCTGGCCACTGGGGGGCCAGGAACACTTAGAATCGAGCACAATTAGAACCGAGCACGATTAGAAATGAACGACGTGTACTCCGACCGCATTTAGGAGGCCTGGAGTCCTGGGGCCCCAAAGAGTGGGGCGGCCGAAGGCTTAAGTCGGACCTGTCCCCCTACAGGCCGATTCTCGACGAAAACTTCAGAATAGTCTAAAAATACCGAAATGGTCAAAAATGTTAAAGAAAATCGTCCCCTGGCTAATTTCCTAACTATTTTTGCATCTTCCCCCTGCAGAGGGACAGGCCCGACTTAGCCGAAGGCGCGCGGCGCGAGAAATTGCGGCGCCCGGCCCAGCGGAGCGGGGCTCCGCCGGGGGCGGCGCGGGGGCGACGTCGCGGCGCCGCCCCTGGCTGCTCGGGGCTTCGGTCGGGCAGGTCCCCCTATGCAGGGGGATTTTGAGCGAAACAGGAACATTAGTCCAAACAACAAATCAAAAAGTAGTCAGACATTGTCAAAACATCGTCCCCAGACTGTGCTTGAGTTGAATGTGCCCGACTTCTTAACTCTGGGGCCGGGCGCTGCCTGAGCGCCACGACAGACACTGCCAAGCGCCGACGCCCGCTCGCACGGGCCGCCGACGGCGTCCTGCGGGGGCGGTGCGCGCACCAAATCTTTCCGCCCCAGCAGAAGACCCGCATGCGGTTGTCCGCACCACTCACTGATCATGCCTGCCTTTTTGGGACCGCCTCGGGTAATGACAAAATCATGATGGGAGGTTTTTTTGTTATTTTCGGCCTCAAGGGGCCCTTACCGGCCCTCGAGACCGTCAAACAAAGGATGAAAAGCCGGTCCAGGGGAATGGGTCGAGACCTCCACGGGTCGACGTTATGGAAAAATCATGACGTCGGGGGTCTGGGCCTCTGGGGCCCTGAGATCCAGGCGTTGCACCGGGCGGTTTGGTGTCCTGCCGGGCAGTAGCATCACCGATCGGTCCGACCTGAAAAATGCACCAGGAGGATGGCCTCGTAGGCTCAAGTCGCGATTTTTCGCGACGTTGCCGTCGCACCAGCCCTGTGGGCGGATGTGGTCTAGCGCGCCTCCTGTTCCCTCGCCCCGCTTCCCCTTCAGGGAAGGGTCTGCCCCTCCCGCCGCCGTGTCCACTGGAAGTGGGCGGGCGGCCCGAGGGTCGTCGGGGCGACGGCTGTGGTCCAAGATGACCCCAGGAAGCCCTCCAAAAGCCCAAGATGACCTCCAAGATGGCGCAAGATGCCTGAATATGGATTCCAATATGCTCCCAAACGCCCCAAGACCGTCCCAAGACGACCTCGAGTGGCCACGGAACAGCCCCAAGACAGCCAAACATAAGCCGAAATGTTTCGAACGCCGAAGAAAATCAGTGCCAGCCACCGTGGACCCCAAACACCGTGCTCTACCATACTGCGTGCTGCTATCTACGTAGCGCAATTGAACTTGACTTCCTCGCGCGCGACCTTCTCCCATGCTCGTGCAATCACCCCCCCACCCACGCACCCGCAACTTGATTTGCAAAACCCACGCGGCTGCGATTGCGATGACTGCTTGGCGGTGGCTGGTTCGTCGCTGCGGCCGCGCTAGCGCGCGCAGGCTCGCGCGCAGAACGGCCAGCTAGTTTGGCACGAGCGACGCGGCCGCGGCGGCGCTGACCGCTGGGAACTTCCGAACGCGTCTCGCAGGCCGCGCTGACACGTGGGCTCAACAATGCGAGTCCGTGACTCGGTCGGGCGGGCGCGGTATCATGGCGACATCGTCACCAACAGACTCGCTGAGGATATTAACGGGTCTGGTGACGATGATGACAACGACGACGGCGAAGGCAATGACGGCGCCGATGCCGACCAAACCGATGACGATGATGATGTCCTCGCGTCGGCGATGACGGTTTTGGAAGGATCTCGACATGCGCGCGCAGTCGACGTGCGCGAGTGGCCCGCATGGAACTGTTTGACACAGACCGTCCTCCCCCACCAACACGCGCGCAAGGGCGTCCGAATGATTTCGACACGCGCGCGCGAGAGGCAAGTTGGGTAACATTCGATGAAAGGTTGAAGACTTATAATTTCCTTTAGACCTCGCAAAAGCTCGAGCGCAGGCTGTTTGGGAAATTGCTGCTGCGAAACTGTCTGATTATTATACATATGTATATACAAGAATGTAAGGCTCGCTGCGCTTCGCCTTCTTATCTTGGCTCTTGTACCTGGCAGGCGCTTGGGCGTTGCGTCGAATATCCACACTGAGCTGCGATGCTGCTAGAAGTGCCACGTATAAGTGTATTGCGGGGTCCAGGCGGGGCCCACGCGGCTCCTTGTGTGCACGGACCTGGGGGCGGGCCGACAATAAGATCCCAGGTGGTTGTTGTCAGGGCTGTGGTAGTGTGTCTGTGTCCTGGCTGCGAGAATGCGGCATTGGAATGTTCCTCCGACTCCTCTTCCTCCTCTTCCTCCTCCTCCTCCTCCTCCTCCTCCTCCGCCTCCTCCTCCTCCTCTTCCTCCTCGTCCTCCTCCTCCTCCTCCTCGTCCTCCTCCTCCTCCTCCTCCTCCGCCATTTCCTCCTCCTCCTCCTCCTCCTCCTCCTCCTCCTCCTCCTCCTCCTCTCGTTCTACTCATGTCGTTTTCTTTGGATGTCCCGTGGAGCTCGCGCTGGGCGAACAGGAGCCGGCGCAGGGGGCGGCCTAACCAGCGACATTCTGACACATTGGAGAAGACATGTTCGAGAAAAGCGGGCGTCAAATTTTAGTTCCCAGGCGTTCTGTGCCTTCTCCCCGTCGTCCTCGTCCGCGTCCTCCTCGTCCTCGTCGGCGTCGTCGTCGTTCTCCTTGTCCTCCTCTCCCAGCTGGTGCGTGCGTCATGGGATGTGTCGCAAGCTTGTAGACAGAAGCCTGGGAAGCTTGTCGCGATCGGTCGAGTGGTTGCAAAGGCCGTGTCGGGGTATGCTTGGGGCCTTTGGGGTATCTTTTCGGGTATCCTGGCGCCCCTCCGGACCGTCATGGGAACGTCTTGGGCCATCTTGGGGCGAGCATGGGGTGGTCGTGGAAAGTCTTGGGGCTCGCGCAGGCCGTGCTAGGAATCTCTTGGGCCGTGTTGGGGCGGGTTTGCAAGGCTACTGGGGCGTCTCGGAGCGCATGACAACTGAGGCCAGCAAGGTGAGAAACTACAAAAACCTGGGGAAAAAGAACAGCGTCTTGGGGAGGGTGGAGGCCCAGGAAAGGCTAGGAGGAGGCTGCGGAAGGGGTACCATGGGAGTTCGTGGTCCATCAGGGGAGCATCTTTGTGGCTGTCGTGGACCGTGTCTGGGACTGCGTTGTGGCGGTTCTGCAATCCTTTTGGGCCGTGTCGGAGCGTGCGAAAACTGGGGAGCCCAGAAAGTCGAGAAAGGATCGAAACCTAGAAAAACCATTGGTTTTAGTCACTTTGGCTCCTCCCGGCAGGCGTCCTAGCAGGCTCTAGGGCTGGTTTTGCGGATTCTTGGGCCGCCTTGGGGCAATCGTCGGCGTCTTGGGGAGGGTGGAGGCCCAGGAAAGGTTCGGAGGAGGCTGCGGGAGGGGCTCCTGGGATCACCAATGGAAGGGCGTGGGGCGCATATCGGGGGGGTATGTGGGGGGGGGGGGCCGGTGACCTGTGGGGTTTTCCCTTGTAATTTCATAGGTAGAAGGAATATATAAAATTTTCGGGGCATTCGACTTTGAATTCCACGCGGGGGGCCCAAGATTTTGAAATATTCTGGCATGCGCGCGCGACGACGCGCTCGTGCACACGTCATCCCATCTTTTATGCAAACGGACTCTGGCGACAGCACGTGCGCAAAGGCGTTCGGCTGATTTCGACATGCGCGCGCGAAGGGCACGTTTGGTCGCATGTGATGTAAATGCTGCAGCACCGATGGTCTTTTGTTTAGAACTCGCAAAAGCTCGAGCGCAAGTTGTGTTGACAACTGTTGTTGCGAAACCAATGCTTGTTTTGTACGTTCTCGGGACCTTCGATTTGAGAATCCATACGCCACCAGGTCATCTATATATATATATACATGCATACATACATACATACATACATACATACATACATATACAAATAACACAAACACCAAAAAACGAAACACAAAACAATAAACATACAAATATCACACACCTACAAGAAGCCACGTAAAAATGATGTAGAACAACAGCAACAAAACACAAACAAACAAACAAACAAACAAACAAACAAACAAACAAAACAAACAACACAACAAACCAACAGCAACAAAACGCATGCGCGCGCAGCGACGAGCGCGAGCGGGTGCACACCGCCCCATTTTCTGCAAGGGACTCTTGAAACAGATCTTTGAAGATGAAGAAGCACACGCGCCTGGCAATTCTGCAATCAGGATGGCGGGGGTGTCGACACTGGCTTGGCGCGGACCATACGGATTTACACTTACAACGAACGATGTGGGGAGTTCGAATGTACATTGCCGATCCCATGCGGGGGCGGTGGGTCCTAACTCTTTTGGAGAGAAAGCTGTGCAATCTGCGTGGTGCAATCCGGGATGTGTGGTACAAGCGACGTGTTGCAAGACATGCGGTTCGCATGATGTGCTCATCTATGTGGTGTGGGCCATCTGGTGCAAGCTACGTCGTGCAATCTATGCGGTACGTAACAGGGGTAAACAATATGAGGTGCAGTCTCCACTGTGCACTCTATGTGGTATAAAGTATGTGGTCCAATCGATGTGGCACCACGGATTACTCATCGCAGCGAACTGTCCACTCCACTGCTCAAGCAATATCCCCACCCACCCACGTGCAACTTGGTTTGCAAAACCCATGCGGCGGCGATTGCGATGACTGTGTGACGCTGGTTTGAGCATCTTTGCGGCCGCGCAAGCGCGCAAACTCGGGCGCAAAACGGCCAGGTAGTCTTGCGCGACCGACGCGGCCGCGGTGGCGCTGACCAGTGGGAACTTCGCAACATGTCTCGTCGGCCGCGGCACATCAGTGCGAGTCGGTGACCCAGTCGGGCGAGGTATCATGGCGACGTCGTGGCCGGCAAACACGATGGTCATAATACCAATGCTGGCGACGATGGCGACAATGCCGACGGCAAAGGCAATGACAGAGCCGATGCTGACCACGCCGATAACGATGATGCTGCCCACGCGTCGGTGAACATTTCGGATAATTTCGACATGCGCGCACATTGGTTTGCAAAACCCATGCGGCGGCGATTGCGCTGACTGTTCGGCGCTGGCTGGCTAGTTCGTCGCTGCGACCGCGTTACCGCGCGCAGGCTTGCGCGCAAAGCGGCCACCTAGTTCGGCGCGACCGACGCGGCCGCGGTGGCGCTGACCGCTGGGAATTTCCCAGCACATCTCGCAGGCCGCTCTGACACTTGGGCTCACCAGTACAAGTCAGTGAATCGGGCGGGCGCGGTATCATGTCGACGTCGTCACCAGCAGACGCGATGCGATGAAGATACGATCGGCTCTTGCGGTGATTATGACAACGACGACGGCAAGGGCAATGACGGTCCCGATGCTGACCACGCCGATGACGATGGCGGTGTCTTCGCGTCAGCGAAAAAGATTTTGGGTGGATCTTGACATGCGCGCGAGGTCGACACGCGCGAATGGTCTGCATGGTACTGTTTGACAAAGATCGCTCCCCACCACCAGCACGCTGCCAGGGTTTTCAAATGAGTTCGACATGCGCGCGCGAAGGGCACGCTTGGTAGCATCTGGTGAACATGTTGAGAACCAATGGTTGTCATACGACTTCGAACATGCGCGCGCGTGCATGTTTGTTTGAAGATTTATATTGCGAAATCATATGAGCTTGTAATTGCTCGGACCACTCGATCCTGACACCCATACGAAACCCAAGGTTCATGATGAAAGGTTCTGGCATGCACGCGCGGCGGCGCGCGCGCGCGTGCACGTTGACCCGCTTTTTTGTCACGGCATTCGTGGAACCTGGCGATTTGGGATAAACGAGTGCGCGCGAAGAGAGATATTTGACAACCAAGAGACAATCGATAACCGTACCCCCTGGGATGACACAAACTCACATTCACGAAACAATGCTACAACAAAGCAAGCAAATGGGACCGCTAGCCCCAGAGGGGGTAGAACCGAATTCCTTGTTATATTGAAAATTCACTTGTTGAGCTTGAAATCGCCCTCTATTGCTTGAACAACCAACCATCTTACCCACCCACCCGCAACTGGGCCGGCACAGCGCACAAGACCGTAACTGCGATGCCCAATTGAGTTTACGAGCCAACCTCGACCAGCTAGGTGGAGCGCGGCCCCCGCTTTTGAGAAAAAGCCATTCCTGCAGGGCGCGCGATGGAGGAGCCGATGTGCATCACGGCAACAACGGCGGGAACGACGACGAGCCAAAGCGTCCTCGACGCCACCGCGGCCCAGGCAGCCGCATCGGCATTGCGCCCAAATACGTATATATGGTGCAACATACGTGGCGTAATCAATGTTAAACAATATGTGGTGTACGCCAGGTGGCGTGGTGCAAGCTGAGTGGCACAATGAATGTGGTGCATCCTGCGTGGTGCAAATATTTGTGAAGCAGATGCGTGGCGCAAGCTACATGGTGCAATATTTGTGGTGCGAACAACGTGAGGCAAACTACGTGGTGACACGTGGTGCGAACTATGTATAGTGTCCAGCCTACGTGGTGCAATCCATGTGGTGCGAGTCACTTTGACAACGTGAAGTTGTCAACTTTACTGTTCGCGCAACCATCCCAGCCTCCCACACACACACACAACTTGGCTTCCGTACCCCATTGCGAAGGCTGCTTGGTACTGGTTGGCGCACGTCTGCGGCCGCGCTTGCGCGCGCAAGCTCGCGCGCAGAGCAGCCAGCTAGCTTGGCACAACCGACGCGGCCGCGGTGGCGATGACCGATGGGGACCCCCCACCGCGTCTCACGGGCCGCGTTGGCGCGCGGGCACTTCAGTGCGGGCAGGTGATCAGGGCGGACGCGGTACCATGGTGACGTCGACAAAGGTGGAAACGAGAATAAGGGTAGCAGCGATAATGGTGACAGTCGTAACAATGACGGCTGCCAGGCCGATGCTGGTCACGCCGATGACGATGGTGCTGCCCATCTTTCGCTGACGGGAATGCCCCGCGTGGTGGTACCTGACACGGACCGCCCCCCCTCCCCCCAGCAAGCGGGCACAGGCGTTCGAATCCCACCAGCCCGCTGGGCGTAAGTGGTCTAACGGTCTACAGATATCGTTCCCTCCTCGTCCAAAACCCTCCATTCGGGGAGGGGCGCCCTCCCCCTTCCCTCCCTCATTTTTTGAGGGGGGGGGGGGGGGCGAGGAGGTAGCGCGTCCAATATGGCTC